>CM061142.1:820095186-820564944 GCA_030789695.1 Scilla litardierei
GTCCTCTGGCCTCATCAAGATCTGGTGGTACCCCGACCTCAGGTCGATCTTCGAAAAGACCACCGCTCCATGCAGCTCATCCAGTAACTCGTCGATCACCGAAATAGGAAACTTGTCTGCGACAGTTTCCTTATTCAGCATCCGGTAATCAACGCAAAACTGCCAACTCCCGTCCTTCACCAGCAATACCGGGTTAGAAAAAGGGCTCACACTTGGTTGGATCACCCTAGCCTGTAGCATGTCCCGCACTATCTGCTCGATCTCATCCTTTTGCATATGCGGGTACCTGTATGGCCGCACACTGACTGGTGCTCCCCCTCACGGAGCACAATCGCGTGCTTGTGTCCTCTCGCTGAAGGTAGTCCCTGCAGACTCTGAAACACATCCTGGTACTGCTCTAGCACTGGCTCCACCTCCCCCAGGGTCTCCTCCCGCTGCTCATCATGTTCTGTCGACATCCTCTGATACTCCACCAAGAACCCCCTCTTCCACATTCCGTAACGTCCGAGTAATCGCCTTAAAGGCAACCACTGAAAAACACAGAGTCGGGTCCCCCGTCAGCACAACAGTCTGCTTTCCTTCCTGGAACTCCATCCTGAGGAGCTTTCAGTTGACCTTCATCTCCCCTAGCTTCTTCAGCCACTGCACGCCAATGATAATGTCGACGTTGCGCAACTCCAGAGGCAAGAAGTCCTCTACCACCTGTATCCCCTGCAGTCTCAGACACACACCCTTGCACAGCCTCTTACTCTCCTCCATCTTCCCTGTTCCCAGCAGTACAGTAAACTTCTCCATCGTACTCAACTCTAGTCCGTGACGCTCCACAATCCTCCCCGAGATGAAATTGTGGGTTGCCCCACTGTCAACGTGCACCGTCACCGTCTCCTCTGCTAACAGTCCTGATAACTTCATTGTATGATTCGGGGTGAATTCTGCCATGGAGTTCAGGATACCTCTGACACGTCCATGTGCACGTGCTCAACCTCGCTCTCCTCTGTCCTCTTGGGCTCCCCCTCATCAGCATATTCCTCCTCGTCCGGCACGATCACAATCTGCAACAGCTTGCTCGATCATCGCTGACCGGGACTGAACTTCTCATCGCATCTGAAACAGAGGTCTGCAGCACGCCTCGCCCTCATATCGGCCTCAGTCAGTCGCCTACCCGGCATCCCTGTTCGGGCCACCCCTCTTCTCCCCCGCGACCTCTGGTGCTCTGGTAACCCCCCTCGGTAGGACCGGTGCTGTTTGGCTGCGCTGTCACTGGGATCCCCAAGTCCCCTGAATGCATCTTTCCTCTGCATGCTTCTCCTCCGCCTTGTGAGCCAGGCGAAGGACATCCTCCAAGGTCCCCGGGCTCTGCATCCGCAACTCCGCCCGTATAGAGGGCTTCAACCCCCGCATGAAATTCCCAATCATGACCTCGTCCGTCACCCCCTTCACACTGCTAGTCAACATCTCAAACTTCTCCACGAAGTCTCTCACCGTACCGTCCTGCCACAGAGCTGAAAGCTGCTCATAGAAGTCCCCCTGTGGTCTCCTGAAACGGATCAATGATATGTGTTGAAAGCTCCTTCCAAGTGCGGAAAGGAGTCAGCGCTATCTTCCATCGGTACCATGCCAGGGCCTTGTCCTCGAAATAGATCCCGATGGCTCACAAGACCTTCTCCGTCAATCTCATCACCTGAAAGTAGCGCTTTGCCCGGTAGATCCAACCGTCAGGATCTGTGCCCTCAAATATCGGCATCTTCAGCTGCATCAAACGTCGATCCGCATTGATGTCACCATACTGCCCCCAGCTCTGCCACGATCACCACCCCAGTCCACATCTCCACCAAGCTAGTCAACATCTCAAACTTCTCCACGAAGTCTCTCACAGCACCGTCCTGCCTTAGAGCTGAAAGCTGCTCATAGAAGTCCCCCCTGTGGTCTCCTGAAACCGATCAATGATATGTGCTGCATGCTCCTCCCAAGTGCGGAAATGAGTCCACGCTGTCTTCCATCGGTACCATGCCAGGGCCTTGCCCTCGAAATAGACCCCGATGGCTCTCAAGACCTCCTCCGTCAATCTCATCACCTGAAAGTAGCACTCTGCCCGGTAGATCCAACCGTCAGGATCTGTGCCCTCAAATATCGACATCTTCAGCTGCATCAAACGTCGATCCGCATTGATGTCACCATACTTTCCCCCATCTCTGCCACGACCACCACCCTAGTCCACACCTCCACCAAGCGCGTCAACTGGACCTCCATCACCCCTCGTATAGCTCCTCAGGCCATCTAGGCCTCTCCAGAGCCTCTGCCTGGTAGTAATACCCTGAAAACTCCGGTGGTCGCGTAAAAGTAGGCCCTCCGGCACCTTCGTACTGCTGGGTAGGCGCTATCCGGCCTCCCAAATAGCCCCCGGACCTTGCACACGTCTTGGGAAGCCCTCAAAAGCCTGTCTGGGGTCAACCGTTGGTCTAGGCCCATGTGCAAAAGTCTCTGGCCTCCAAAATTGGCCCTTTGTGGCCCCTATGGCGGCTTCCAGGGCCCATCCTTCTCCGCCGTGCCTCGACGCCCCTCTCGGAAAGGGGGCAAACCCCGCAACACCCCTAAAGGGGGCTGTCGTGTTCGCCGCGCCCCAGGTAGTGGGCGCAGGACCTGCGACACCCCTTAGGGGGCCCGCCCAGGCCGCAACACCCCCGACAGGGGGCGCTGCCCCAGCACCCCTGCAATGGGGTGCGGTTGTTGCTGCGGGCCCAGGAGGGCCAGCACCCCTGCAATGGGGTGCGGTTGTTGCAACGGGCCCAGGAGGGCATGCCGTTGCCGTCGCAGGCCCCGAAGGGCCTGCCGATGAGATCACAGGCCCGGCGGGGCCTGCCGCCTGATGAACAGGCCCGGTCGGGCTTGTCGCTTGAAGCACCGGGCCGGAAGGGCCTGCCGAAGTCGCCACCACCCCCGGCTGGCCTCGGGTCACTGATTCTAGTGTGGAATCGCCCTGGTTCTCTTCCTCTTGGATCTCCTTGCCCCGATCTCTTTCCTTCCCTGTCGTTTGGGTTTGTAACGTCGCCATTATCGCAGGAATTGATGTCGTGGTTTCTCTTAGAACTTTCAGATCAGCCATGTCGTATTTTAATCCCTGGAGATCACGATTTGTCTGCGCGGCCTCTCTCCTCATGGCCCGACGTTCCATCTGGATGTCTTCTTGCGAGTGGGCGTGATCCTTGATTGAATCCCCATGGTTTTCTTCAACCCTTCAATCTCCCGATTGAGATCTTCTCGGAGCCCTTGAATCTTCTCTTCCATCAGATCTGTCTTTCCTCTCGTTTCCGTCGCCATTAGATCTCATCGTTCTGATACCGATTTGATGCAAAACAGTCGCTCAAAAGGGGTTAAAACAGCGTTTTAATGTGGAAAATATATAAAAAAGAAATTTATAGGGAAATCTGCGAAGAACGATGAAAATATATTGATAATTGGATCTCTTTTGAGATGAAATCCTATCTCATAGCTTTGGATGAACGGACCAAAGCCTAAGCACCTTCAAGATGACACTTAGATTGTTCTTCACAAATTAATCATAAAAACAAACTAATGACGGCTAGACCTAGATAAAGGGAAAGGGAAAAGTGAGGGGTTGGTATGAAAGACCATAATTCCTCTCCACTAACTAAGCCACGCCCCCAAGTCTCCTACGACGAAATAAGTCATAACGGCCCCACGTCCACTCGCCTCGCCATGCCCAGGATGGGCCGCATCCACCGGACCCGCCGATAGGGGGGATGCGGGGCTAGGTGCACCCGCATCAGGTTCCTACAGAAACCATCGTGGATCTCCCGAAGCACGTAATCAGCCTCTTATGGGTTCAGACATTTGAGGTAAGGGAGCGCGTCATACCTGCCACACTGCCTTTTGTAGAGTGACCTATCATGTAGAACAAACCGAAAAACCTGCCTTTACAATTTCCGTGATTCGGTTGGGTCGGTCGGCTTTTCTTCGGTCTCAATGCACTTGATTAGGCTCATCCAATTCGACGCCGGATCGATGTTGAATGATTCCTCCATTCGCAAGCTTGGTTACGGAAGGTTCTCCACGTACACGGCTCGTCCTAACTCCGCTGGTGAGGACGCGCCAAGGCGTCCGCTCGGAGGTTCTCTGACCGAGGCATGTGGAAGACTCCTGCTCGTTCGAACAGCTCTAACTCGGCTCGAGTGAGTCGTAGGTAGCTTTGCATCGTCTCATCTTGGGCCTCGCATTCCCCATTAAGTTGTCGGACGACCAAGTTGGAGTCAGTATACAAGTTGATGATTCGTGCCCCAAATGCCCAAGCCAACCTGAGGCCGTTGAAGGCAGCCTCGTATTCTGACACGGTGGTGGCTGGGAAGTTGAGGCGTATGACATACTCGAGGATGATACCCTCTGGTGTTTGGATGACTATCCCCGCGCTGCTCCCGGCCTTGGTAGCCGACCCATCCACCTGGACCATCCACGTTCCAACTCCCTTCAGGGCGACCGTTGTCGGACCATTACTTGCTGAGGAAGTAGAGGGAATGTGGGTTACTGAGTTTACGGAGGATACCTCTATCGGCGAGTCGCCGTCGGAGGCGAGCTCGACGATGAAGTCTGCATGCCTTTTGATAGTAGTCATTGTCTTGTAGTTAATGTCAAATTCGCTCAGCTCAGCATCCTCCCCGATCGATCGAGCCTCTTCAAGGTCTGCTCCAGAGGTTGTCCGTGAGGACAAAGATGGTGTGTGCTTGAAAGTAGGGCCGTAGCCGTCTTGCCGACTGGATCAGGACGAACACCAGCTTCTCTATCCTGCTGTAGTAATTTTTGCGCCTCGGAGGACTTGGCTTACATAGTAAATTGGTCATCGAACCCCCCGAGTCCTCCTTCACTAGGGCCGAGCTTACAGCTTTTGCGGCAGTAGCTAAATGGAGGATCAGCTGGTCTCCATCTTTGGGTTTCGTCAGAAGTGGAGGACTGCGGAGGTAATCCTTTAACTCGAAGAAAGCTCGCATACAGTCTACGTCCCACTCGATGGTCTTCTTATCCTTCTTGGGGAGAGCTATCGCCTTCCTCAAGACTTTAAAGAAGGGAAGTGACTTCTCCGCCGACTTAGACAGGAAGCGCCCAAGGGCCTCCCTTATAGTGGTCGGCTCTTTCACACTGATTATCGTTGCCACTTTATCGGGATTAGCCTCTATTCCTCGGTTTGTAAGTATGAAACCGATGAACTTTCCCGACTGAACCCTGAAGGTGCACTTCGTGGGGATTCAGCCGGAGGCAATACAGCTGGATCTCTGCAAGGTTTCTGTGAGATTGGCGATGTGGTCAGCCGGGTTCCTTGATTTGACTAGCATGGCATCCACGTAGGCCTCAAGGTTCCGCCCGATTTGCCTTTTGAAGACATTGTTGACCATCCGCTGGTAGGTCGCCCATGCATTCTTCAACCGGAACGACATCTTTCTATAACAGAAGATCCATCGGTTCGTGATGAAGGAAGTCTTTTTCTCGTCCTCGGGTGCCATCTGGATCTGGTTGTACCCGAAGAAGACGTCCATGAAACTGAGGAGCTCATATCCGAACGCGTTGTCTACCAGATGGTTGATCCAAGGCAGGTGGTAGCTGTCCTTCGAGCACGCTTTGTTCAAGTTGGTGAAGTCCACACACATTCTCTACTTGTCGTTGTCCTTCTTCATCATAACATTAGAGAGCCACTCAGGGTAATGGACTTCTCTAATGAAGCCGGCTTGTAGGAGCCGTTCGATTTTTCGGTGGCCGCCTTCATCTGATCACCGATAATGTTCCTCTTTTGTTTCACCGACTGGAAAGTTGAGTCGACATGTAGCTTATGTGAGATGACTCGAGGATCTACTCCAGGCATGTCGTCGGGCGACCAGGCGAACATGTCCGCGTTGCCTCTCAATAAGTCTATCAGCTGCTCTCGTAGGTCGGGGGAAGTTGGGATTCAATGGCGACAGTTCCCCCCTCTCTACCAGGCAATGGTATTGACTCGGTTTCCTCGATCGGGGCCGACCACTAGTTCTCCGGGTCCTTGGTGTCGTCCACGGGATCGTCTGAGGACGCTTGTTACACCCTTCTGATCGCTGTGGACATGAGGTAACATGACCTGGCGTGCATTTGATTTCCTCTTACCTATCCGACCCCTTCGGAAGTTTGGAATTTGACCATTTGGTGAAAAGTGGAGATCACCGCTTCCATTGTGTTGAGAAGCGGTCGACCTATAATCCCGTTATAGGCCGAGTTGATTTTGACTACCATGAATGACGTCATTCGGATCACCTGATGGGGGGATTGACCGAGTGTGACGGGCAGAGCAAGCATACCTGCAACAGGAGCAGAGTGGCCTGTGAAGCCAACGAGGGGTCCGGGGCATTCCCTTAGCTTAGATGATGCCAACCCCATCTTCTCAAGAGTGGTCCAAAAAAGGACGTCACATGAGCTTCCCGTGTCAACGAGTAGTCAACGAACTTCAACTGTATTGATGACAACACTGATGACGACGGCATCATCGTGCGGCAGCTCCACTCCCTCTAGATCATCATATGAAAATGATATCGGGGGTGTTGATATCCTTGGTCGCTTCTGCTCAATGTCCGCTATCATCACTCGTTCACCGATGTGGCTCTGCAATGTGGCAGAAAAATCACGGGGAGTGAGTCCACCAAATATCACGTTTAACACATTGATATTTGTGGAGTTGAGGGGTCCTCCATGGAGGAGTCAAGTCTCTCTGTGTCGTGATTGACGAGACGAGTCGGCATGGTCTCTCTGCTTGGTGGAGACATGGATACAGACTCCGATTCTCACAGACGGCGCCAACTGTTGGCGGTAAGGTTCTGGTCAACAATATGTAGGCTGATTTTGACGCCCTGAATCAACATGCGCCTTCTTCGGCTGGGATGATCAAGTTCTCCTGCTGAGTACCTTTGGTCTGCAAGGTGGCGACCGGGCTATTTGAAAGAAGTCCGATCTAGCTCAGAGAAGCTCCAAGCTTGTTAAGGATCGTCTGTTGAGCTATCTGCACTACAAGAAACAACAAGAGGGTCAGATTTGGGTCCGACCCAAATCCCATCAGATGCTTAAGTTAGTAATGAACTTACGGGAGGCTTGGGGCAGCGAGACTATCGGGAGATCGTCTGTGAGGCTGGCCGACCTAGTTAAAGAGAAGGAAGTATGTGGTATGGAGTCAAGGCAAGTGTTGTCAGAGTACTTAGCGAGCAGTATCTCTCCTCCCGTTGTTCCTCCGAGGCTTTGTCCATTTATAGGAGCAGTATCTCTTCAATCGTGTCGTAGAATAACTGCCTCAGTCCTGATCGTGGCACATGTGTGCCTGTGTCTCGGACGTAGTGGGCGAGTGACCACTGCGCCGCTATTGGGCCCATTTCCCCCACTTCTCCTCAAGAACGTTGGGGGCTTAATAGGCGTGATTTGAACCGCCTTTGACCAAGTAAACAGCCGGGTATTTGTGTGGGCTCGACAAATGTGTCGGGCCCGATGGGCTGCTTTTTTTTCCTTGACGGGCGTGGCCTAAGTGGATGCTAACAATACTCCGCATACACATATATAGGGGCCGGCCCAAATATGTAACACTGCCCAATTTATTAATAGCCGGGGCAATGATGTAACAAACCTCAATGCAAAACCTAAAACCATATCCATCTAAGTTTTTGGAGCCAATTCCAAAGTGCTAACTTTCTAAGGACAGTCCCTAAAATAACAGATTCTCATTTCCATTCTACTGGTCGTCAGTTTGGTGGGTTTTGAGATTTGACTGTTATAGTTTTGTGAATATCATGAATTGACTTTTGTTTGCTTGGGTTTAATTTGTTTCAATTAAGGAAAAAAGTGTATCTTGTGTGTTGATCTTGCGAAAAATGTGGATTTTTAGAGGATGGGTTTTGAGTTTAGCGGGAAGAGTGTCAAATTGGAAGGGGATTCGGGTTTGGGGCATTGGGTTATCATTTGACTTCGCTGGTTAGCTGGACATTTTATAAATGCTGTTTTGTTAGAAAACAAAATAATTCAAGGATAGTGTATATTAGATTTGCCTTTGTTTTTTGATAGTTCAAGTGGTTCTTTTAGCATTTTTATAAATGAGGGCGTCTTTCAATAATAGGGTATAATTAAGGGTTTTTTAAAATAAATATTTTACCCTACATTTTATGTATAGAAGTAGCGAAGTGTACATTACTGTGACACATGCAGCAGTAAGATGACAAAGAAAGAGGTAAAATTGGAAAAGGAAAGACAAAATGAGGTTGAAGTATAGTTTGTTAGCTACGAGTGGCATCGTTTAACTTAGCCCACCAAAAAGTAGTTTGGATTATGCATAATGTTAGTCTTTGCATGGAACTTGGTAAATTAGTCCTTTTTAAATGAATAATGTGTATTGGAACATGCATGCTCAAATGGTGAATTTTGATATTATTGGCTTAAATTCCAATTCAAACTACTCATTTTGACATATTTGTGTTGACTGCTTATCATTTTTATACATAAAGCTTGCTGATAACGTATTCAGCCCAAGGTTAAGTTCTTTATACACCCATTTCTTCTATCCAATCTATGTAAGTTATATTGTGTATTTTCCATTTTGTTCTTCTAATTTTAAATCATTTAGTCTCTAATGTTTTCTCCAGCTTACAACGTCCAAAATGATCCAAATTATCCATTGTTTAGTCTCGTTAACTAATACATAACATTAACAAACAATATGCATCTTGGCAGTTTGAACTTCATTTCTATCTAAGGCTAGTTTGTGGCTGGGTTTTGATTTTACGTATGTATACCGAAATTTGTGCATGCCAGAATTTTAGAGGGTTTCTGGTCCAAAGGTTTGACCTAGTTCATATCCACAAGGCATCACGTTGGAATGAGGGATGTGGTTTTTGCAAAGGTTGAGTTCTTGTTACTCATCGAGTTTGGGCATATGAAAGAGTAAGCTATACACGGATTGATGCTCATTGGGTTTGGATTGATTTTTTCTGTTTGGATAAATCATAAAAACGGAATATGGTTTTGAGATCAGATAAAGTAATTGTCACTAGAATATGGCATTATTATAAAAACCTCGAAAAGCCCCAGTAAAGCCTGCTTTAGCAGAAACAACCCAAGGGTGATGCGGGTTTACTTAGAGCTACTGTATAAAACCCTGCTTTAGATGATTGAAACGTTGCTCCAGCTTATTTCAACTTACCTTCTAGTACACCAAAGCAAGTAAAAGCTTCAATGTGCATCATGTATGTGCTTTATACTGCAAAACATAAATAAATGGAAACCAACTAGAATGCGCTGATGCTAGTATGATCTTTAGATATGATACAATAATGCACTGATGTGAGTACGAACATTGGATATGATACAATACGAATGCTTGGATACACAAAATGTAAAAAAAGCTCAGATACGATTCTTCTTGGGTATAGAAAATAAATTATATTTTATTACATATATAGTTAAAAATGTAATATAAGCATGAACCACCATCATAGTATCATGTATTCATAGGCAAGTTCATAATGAAATAAAGTCCTCTCTTTATTTTTAGGAAGTTAACTTGCTACTACTTAACAAGTTAAAAATCTAACACGTTAACGTAAATTGTGAACCTGAAACTTGTTCAAGATGAATCCATCACATCCACGTACTGTTTTGAACAAAAAAATTGCTATATTGTATGATGAAGTATACAATGAGAATCCTAGGAGTATCCTACGAGCATCATATTTGGTACATATCCGATACAGATACATTGCCCTTTTAGAAGAATCGGTGCATCATAGGAAACCAACTTTGATTTTACATCAGAAGCTATCCCCTTGAACTACATTGATTGCCAATGGCCCTTACGGGAACAAAAGTTTCTACATGTCTTCAAAAATGTTATAGTTATTTACTAATCTAAATGTGAAGAGGAACTGCCTGCACTGAGTGATGTGACATTCTAACACTCGCTAGCACTTACAAACAAAAAATTAAATTTTAGCATGAAGAGGATATAATGGGGGGACAAGTAGAAAAGCAGAAAGATGAAAGAGATTGGGATACTTGAAGCCTTGAAGAGATCTTGTGAGAAAGCTCATGTTGTTTGGGGTTCTTCCATGGACTAGTTGTGGTTCTCTTCATGCAGCATGCAGATTCATCACCAAGTTTTAGAGGAAATACATCCTAGTTTTGTTGGCAATATCATTTACTGCGGTTGAGGCCTTAGGGGTCGTACTTTTCCTCTCACCTTAAATTAATACCGGGGATTGCGAGTGGTGGGGGGTTCTTTCTTTTATTACATGCTACACTGCTGGCTTTGACTTATTCCTGTTCTTTGTTGATGCGTAAACTTGCTCTAGTTTCATTGTTGCTCATTTTCATCGAATGCATCTGAAGGGGCATGATTATTAATGTGGCAGGCCAGTATTTTTAAATGTTATGTTATTTAGGTTGCTGAAAGTTATTGTTGCCACTCAGTTTTTTCCTTTTAATATTAATTTAAACTCTGTTCAGTACCTGCATGGAAGTTGCTGATTTGTACCACAAGGTGATACAGTGCAGCGTGGCCCGGTCACCTAGGTCACCAAGGTGTTTATTTAGGTTTAGTCCTGTCAAGCAATTTATTGTTGGATGTGAGGAAGTTTACGGTTGCATGGACTTACAGGTCTAAACAGGAGGTAATGTAGGAGATTGACAAACTTTAGTTTAGCTTTCTTCCACCGGGTAATTCTTGGACATTTCTAGGATAATATCAACTTGGGTTCATGCTTGGTAAGTCACCGGGTATGCGTATGTGTAATGTCCTGCTAAGCTACTGCACAAGTACTAGAGTGGGGGGGGGGGAGGGGGTGAATAGTACTTTAAAATAGTTAAGAGGCTAATTCCTAATTACTTGCAAACTCTACCAAACAATGCGGAAAATGCGGAAATGTAAATGTTAGACAACAAAGAAACAATCGCAAACAACGATATTATTGGGTTCGGATCCACCCAAGTCTCCCCGACTTGTTCCCGGTTTTCCTACGTCCCAACCACCCGGATCCCCTCCGGATACTTGAGTTAGAAACCCTAACTCAAGATTTCCACTATGAAATACTTGTGAAAAACATCCACAAGTCAAATCATACACAAAGTAATTTGTGACTCCCACAACCCGGGATCACAACCACACTCTCACAACCGAGAGTGAAACTTACAATAGAAATTGAAATGAAATAGAACTTCTTACCGACAAAATACCTATGCCTTGAGTAGTGCTTACGAATTCGGGCAAAGATGATTTTGACGAAGAAGAAGTGGCACCAAACCCTAGCTCCAAGATGTAGATCAGCGATGTAGAGCTATGGGGATGTTGGTGACCTAGAATCAAGCACTTGGCTTGGAAGGCTTCACACTCAATGAATCTCTCTTTAGAAGTAAGAGTGAGGAGAGATTATTGAATGGAATGAAAGAGCTTTGAATGAGCTTGGAATGATTTCTCTTGATCTCTAAACTTGCAATAATATCAGCCTTTTCTGCAATGAATGCAGCCCATCAAGTATTTATAGGTTAGAGAAGAGAGAGAGAGAGAAAAACGTTTCAATTAATGCTCCAACGGCTCTTTTCTGAACCCAACTAGTCGGTCAAAGAACAACTACCGACCGACTAGTTCATCAACTAGTCGGTCGGTCAAATAACGTATACCGACTAATGGAAGAACATCCAAAAGGTTGAAGCACAGACTAAAGGAACTAGTCGGTCCAAGAAGAGTAGCTGACCGACTAGTTTCACAACTAGTCGGTCGGTTACTCAACTGAGACCGACTAACAGATAAAACTGAAGTCTGAGCACAAATTGACTTAGTCGGTCCAAGAACAAATCTTGACCGACTAATTCACCAACTAGTCGGTCGCCAAATGAGCATAGACCTACTAACGATAAACAGTAAGTTAGGTGAAAATTGGCATGTACAGTAAGACTCAACTAGTCGGTCCAAGAAGGAAAGTTGACCGATTAGTTCATCAATTAGTCGGTCGATCAATGAACACAGACCGACTAATGATAAACAGTAGCTCAGGCTCAAATGTGCATGTACAAGGAAAGCTCAACTAGTCGGTCACAGAAGCATCACTGACCGACTAGTTCACAAACTAGTCGGTCGGTGAGTCAACTTAGACCGACTAACTGTAAACAGTAAAGAGCTTAGAATTGACTGACAGAAACTAGCCGGTCCAAGAAGCTTTGCCGACCGACTAGATCTAGTCGGTCAGTTCTTCTTCTTGAACCAACTAACATGCACACGAAGTCGCGAATCGAAGCGCGAAGCTTCGGGAAAGATTGTATGGACTTCTACTAAGATCCTAGAGCTAAGATATGAGTGTTATGAAGATTTAAACCGTAAGACCTACTCAAGGCTTAACATTCTACGAAAGAAGCTTAAAGACTATAAATAAAACTTGACGATACCGTCTTTAATAGCTTCAATCGAATCTTCATGACTTCTAAAATGGTCCATAAGCTTCAACGAAGCTTTAGGCATACGATCACGTGCTTTGAGAAGTCTTGAGACGTAATTGATATTCATATGAATTTGGCGACGATCTCCATAACTGCGCTTACAAAGTGTTAGTTCACGACATATTTATGTTTGTTCATCATCCAAAACCAAATCCGGGGAGTCCAATATCCAACATTCTCCCCCTTTTTGGTGATGCCAAACCAACATAAATAATAATAAAAAATAATGATTCAAATGTAATTTACTTACTCCCCCTGCATTGATGACACGTTAATTCCAAATTAAACAATAATAATACGCATCAAGCAAACGAGTAAAGTATATAAATGAGAATCGATTATTGAAATATCGAATACCAAATGTTGGTTATTGAAATATCGGATTTGAAAATCCATTTATATATCTTAACTCCCCTGAATCTAACATATCAAATTAGATTCTTGGAATAATGCTTTAAATAATCATTTAGCACATCGTTATTATTATATCTCTCCCCCTTTGGCATTAGCAAAAGAGCGGGAGGAGATCAACGACAACAACAATGACTTCAAATAAAAGCACGGGAGTCGTAGAAAACGACGACGGTTCAAGTGACACCAAAGAAAAATACGAATAAAATCAAGGTGTGTCAATGAAACCATAGTCGAAAATCGTAAAATGAAATCATCAAAACTCAAATCAATTTTACGGATTGAGTTATGGAATATACTCTCCAATGTCAACATTCTTGGTTAATTTAGTGCATGGAAAACAATTCTATGTTTCCATAGAAGAAATTTCTATTAAACCAAGTTAATATCGTCGAGCGACGAAATCAAACATCAGAGACATAAAAATATAATGTGCACAATAGAATGAAATGTCAACGTCGATGTATATAAAAAAAATATGAACCCGAGTACATCAAAAATATACATCACTGACATACAAAACATCGATCCAACGATCGGGGCACAAAATACATCATCATATCAAACAGATATCAGAGTGTCACATAACATACAACATCATCAAAGTACATCAAAATACATCATCAAAATGATCCAAAAATCATAGCCACCCACACTATCCTACCCAACATCTCTCACAACTAGATATGTCATCCAATGAGTATCGGGAGAGGCCTCGAAGAAGCTCAAGAGGCAGCGGGAGGATCAGAAGCAACTGCAGGTTCAGCAGGAGCGGAGGTGGTAACTGGATCAGCTGGAAGGTCAACTGGAGCGACGGTAGAAGTCTCAGGCACGGCAGAAGAGACGAACTCAGGAGCAGTGAAGGTAGTGGCCTCGGGAGCACCAATGGTAGTATCCACCGCAGGTGTGGTGGCAACATGTGTACTCTCGGGGTCACCAGCAGAAGAGATAGCAGCAGCACCAGAAGTGCCCTCGGGGGCACGAGTAGAAGCACGACAAAGCTCCTCAATATCCTCCTCATCCAACTCATCCTCGTCAGAAAAAGACGGAGGGACCTCAATATCAAGGCGTCGAGCGATACGGCAGAGAATCTCCTCAGAACGAGCCTGACGAGACTCTAAACGACGGATCGAACGAACGACATCGGCAAGAGTGGTAGAGGGAGCAGCTGAGGCAGATGCAGATGCAGACGCTGAAGGTGTAGTCCTCTGAACGTGACGGAGCGCCGCAAGAGACTTCTTGACGGCCGTCGCGTTCAGGGGAGGACCAAGTGGACGCTCATCGTCACGAGGAAGTGTGACACGGAAGTGGCGAAAAACAAGGGTCAACAAGCACGGGAAGGGGATATGAGCCGACTTCGTGGTCTTGCGAATACACTCGAAAGAATCCATCTTATCGAGTATAATGCGAGCCCAGTTAATCGAGCTCCCCATGAAAATAGCGTAGATCAACTTCAGAAAAGGCTGGGACGGTAGAGATGATGAGCCGTACTTGGGAAACAAGCACGACTTCAGAATCAAATTGAGGACCCAGGCGTTAGGCTTGAAGGATTTGGAGGGTACGCCAATCATGGCGGGAGGAATCTGATGGAAAATCTGGGATAGGACGACCTGATCAAGGGAGGCGATATCATCAACAGAAATGTCAGAGGGGAGGAGGCCAGACGAGGAGATACCCAAAATCTCTCCTAAGATTTCTGCCGTGAGGACTATAGGAGTCCCCAAAACAGTCGTCTCAATCGAGTGGGTCTCGTCGTACTGACCCCGGATCCTATTGGCATAGAATAGTTTGACTAAACGAGGGTAGGGGTGAGGATTCGCCTTAGGATCATATCGAAGGTAATCGATAAGACCCGAAGACGACAAAAGATCAGCTAGCCCTATGAAGTCACTAATCTGGACGAAATGCTCCAGAAGCAGCGGGCAATGTTCGATACGGTTGTAAGCCACGAAACACATAGGGTCGTCGCGACACAACGAGATATCGACACCGCTTACCGGCATCGGAGCCTTTCCCTTAGGCTTACGGATAGATGTACGGGGTCGGGAGCTAGACTCAGGATGGGTAGGAGGAGTGGGTTCCATATGAGTCTCAGGCTCGGGTCTATACTCGGTATCGGAATCGGTAGGAGTATGGAAAGAGGAGGGAGATGCAAGTTGCTTGGGCTTGGGCTTAGGCTTGGGTTGAGCTCTAGGCTTGGCGGTCGTCGTCCTCTTCTTCTTGAGAGGAGGCGAAGACGACGAAGGTTGGGTGGTCTTAGATCGGCGTTTCGGAGGGGTTCGCGAAGGTTGAACGGGATCCGTAGGGGTAGGTTCTACGGTCATCGGCGAGGGGCTAGAGGGAGTGATCGGGATACGTGTACGAGCCATAATCGAGGCACGACACGACGCAAGAGAGATCAATTCTAAGAAACCCTAGCCGAAATCAAATGAAACCCTAGAAGCCGAAATAAAAAATCCAAAGAGCTAGAATCTAACCCTAGGAGCAAAACCCTAACCCTAGGTGTCTAGGAGAGGGTGGAGAACAAACCCAAGGGGAGATTGGCCGGAGAGATGGCCGGAGATAGGCCGGAAACGACGACGGAGGGAGCGGTATTGATTTAGTTGTTGCAGGTCACAAGTTCGAACGATGGCACGAGTTTTTTATTTAAATGTTTGCAAAAAGTAAAAACTTCACCATAAATGCATGTAATTCACAAAGTATTTGTCTAAACTCAATTTATTTGTTAAAATTTGTTTTGCCGAACATAATACCAAATTTGGTAATGTGCAGTTGCTTCACCAATTATTCGTGAATTTTTGAATAGTTTGCCGAATTTTGTTACTATGGACGTCAAACCATGAGACACTTTAGGACCATAGCCTTTGCCAAAACCTCTTAGACTTGCTTCATAGGCCAAAGCATGAGATACGCTTTACCCTGCTTTTTACTTCTGTTGGAAAGTGATTTTGGCAATGATTTACATTTCACGCCACCAGTCAGTGTCTTCCCATATCGATTATACATTTAAGGCCTTGGTCCCAATGTGACGGAGTTTGTCCCATGTGGCAATGTCACATCGCCACATGGGATGCCACATCACCCCCAAAGATCCAAAAGCCACCCAAAAACCCCAAAAACACACCCTCACTCAAACAACCCCAAACTCAAACAACACCCAAAAACAAGCCCAACTTCACACCCCAACAAAAATAAAAAAACTCAGAAACATTAAGACAATACCCACACTCACACCCACTCTTCCTATTTGAACCCGGTTTTGCACTCAGCGAAACGTGTGGGTCCCGCATCCTGATCGTGTTGGGGTTTTTGGGTTGCCGTGCACTTTGTGCCTGTGTTATTTCTAGTTTGTCTTCATTCAGGCGAATATACCGTGGGTGATAAGTCCTGTAACTCATTATCCAGAGAGATTATTGGCTCACTACTTACCCCCCCCCCCCCCCCCCCCCCCCGGAGGGGGGGGGGGGGGGGGGGGGGTTCCTTCTTTAGTTGATTGCCAACAAGCTTTGCTGGCTTTGATGATAATAATAGTAAGCAAGAAGATCTCTGACTGTTCCCTTATAATTGAAAAGTCTTTTGGCCCTGCTCCAGCATCCCAACCATAAACCACTGTATTAGAAGATTTTCACAGTTTGTTTTTTCTCCTTCATCTTTCTTTATCTTGTTGATTTCATGTTTCTTTGTTCCTTCATATTTCTTGTTGGTTTTGTTCCAACAAAAGGAAAATTAAAGAACAAAAAATGGAGAAAAAACTTGCATTATATTTATATCACCACTCACAATTTCCACAAATACAAAAAAAAAAAATCCCAAGAATATCTCAAAATCATCTAAAACTTCTCACACATTCATAAATCATATGCCCCCAGTTGAGCGGAAGACCCCTTTTCTATATCTAACCAACATGGTACTTGTTTACGGAAGTGGTACTTGTTTACGGAAATCTAAAACTGGAAGCCTAATACAATGGGGACTCAAATTTGATTGTTAGTCAAATCCTAGTAGATTTCATGTCCAGTTAGCAATTCAATCATCCGATCACTCCATAATTATTCATCTGATGTAGGTTATTTCTCACACTCGGAAAGATCACTGTATTGTTTTTAAGTGCAGAACTGTGCTTGAATCACTCAGCTATTAATCAGCAATCACATTACAATGATGCAGGTGGCTTCGAAGAAGAAAAGCATGGCGGACGAAGTTGGGCTCATACTACAAGCAAAACTGAGGGAATCATCTCCTACTACATGAGCCTATACGGGCTTAGGAGTTGTACCGTGAATATCGAGCATGGAGGTTACAAATTCTCGAGTTCGAATCATAATGTGGCCATGTTCTTGTTGCATTTTGCTGAAGAAACGTCTATGCAGATGTGTTCTTATCGCGTTTTGTTGGAGACAACTCTATGCAAGTTCTTGAAAAACCATCTCAACTGAGAAAATTCTGGATATCAAATTGTAGTGAGTACCTCTTTGTATGTTTCCCAACGTCTTTGATACCGACTTTATATCCATTGTTGTATGTGATTTCAGTGTATCATTTTGAATGTCCATTTGCTTTCAATCGTTTTCTTTAGCATATACACATTTTAGGGACGGTTCATAATAAACTTTCATCGATCAACTGGTGTGTATTAGCGTATTTATAAAAAGAGAATAATGGTTATCATACGTCATATGAGAGTCTATCTCATACGTCCTCTCATATAAAGCATCCAAGTATAACTATGAGGAGTTGTACTTGGATGTTTTATGTGAGAGGACGTAATCGGACGGGCCAGATCGCGTTGGACCATCCAACGGTCCAACACGAGCTGGAGCAAACCCGCTTCTCACACGCACGCAACCGGCTTATGTTGGGTTCTCGGTGGCACGAAGTGCGGCGGGTTTGATTAAGGGCAATTTTTAGTTTTAGGAAATTTTTAAAAAATAATCTCAATTTTCGACCAAGAAAAAAAATAATTTCAAAAACCGACCAACTTTGGCCACGTCAGCGGGCTTTGGCGCTGGAGGTTGTTATTCGATCTGGCCGCACTTGGCAAGTGCGGTTTTTTTGGCCGCACTTGCCAAGTGCGGCCAGTAAGAGGCACGGCTGTACGAGCCCATGACTTAAACTTAAGTCATGAGCATCTGAAAGTGGCCGCACTTGCCAAGTGCGGCCACTTTGTCCTATTTCTCCCGCAGCGGACCACCCATCTTGGCCGCACTTGGCAAGTGCGGCCAAAAAAAACCGCACTTGCCAAGTGCGGTCAGATCGATTAACAACCGCCAGCCGTGTTCCACCGCTGACGTGGTCAAAGTTGGTCGGCTTTTGAAATTATTTTTTTTGTTGGTCGAAAATTGAGATTATTTTTAAAATTTATCCTAAATCTAAAAATTGCCCTTTGATTAATTCATGTACGGGGTCGGTGCCCTTAATTTTATACCCAGCGAAGCGATATCTCCGGTATCGTCCATCCCCCCAATTGAACTCTCGATCAGTGCGAAGCCCACACTCCCGATCTCCCGCTCCGATCGGCGACGACGACTATGCATTCTCCTCCTCCTCGATCCCGCCGCCGTGGGATCCTACCGCTCGTTACGGTGGCGCTCCTCGTGCTGTTGGTTGCTGACGCGGTGCCTGCCCGAGGGGAGTCGGCCTCCGCCTTCGTCCACAACGCAATCTACTCCAACAGGATCACCATCTTCTCCAAATCTTACTGCCCGTAGCTACATCTCTCTCCCTCTCTCACATCCCTCGATTTTTTTCTACTTCCTTTGTTCATTTTGCTGCGACATGACATTATTCTGATCTCGATCTTCATGGAAATTGATATTAATATGCGCATATATGTATTTCTCTCTGACATTTTTTAGGCCTTAAGGATTATCCCTTACTTGCTGAGTCTTCTCCAATAATTACAAACGACCTATTTTGTATGGCAAAAAACAAGGTTTTTTTACATTACACACACACGCACACGGCTTTGTTGATGAATATTAAAGGCTAACGAATGAAAATCAATACATCGAACCCTAATAGCTCTGAACTGTAAGGATTTAACATTTTATTCAAGGTTTGATTGGTTAGGTTTTACTCTTTTGGTTTGATCGCCTCTTTTATGTGTAGAAAACACTATGTAAACGGCTAAGGAAGTTGATTTTGTTTAGAATATTGCTGTCTTGGCCATCTCTTCGACCTAGTATTGTCTAATTTCTATGTTCTATTCTTCTTATTTGTTGCCGTCACAGTCTTTACTAGTTTTAACTATTCAGATCTGGACAATAGCTATGAGACCCACAAAGAAGTATATTCTCCGCTAGAAAAGCTTCTCAACCAAGGGTTAAAATATTGGCCGATACTGATAGGTATTATCGATATCGATACTGATAGGTACTATCGGATTGGAAAATGATCTTTCCGCTCCGATAATGCCCTAAAAACTTGGTTTTGCCTGATAATAATTTGTTTTGGATATAATATTCTAAGTTTCATTCACTTTTGGTGGAAACAGGTTGAAACAAGGCCTAAACAGGATTACTGTGGCCGAAACATGCTTATACAGAATCATAAGATTGCATATGAAAATCATTTTGATAATCATATTAAGTATCTTAAGTAATCACCATTAATTGCCTGGCACATGCTTTATTTAGCATCTTTTTGGCATGTGTATAATATTTACTATTACTATTTGAGGATGACTTAACATATAAGGCTATAATTTGATTTGGTATATTTTTAAACAATCGGTTGGCTGATGCATGATTCTTACTTCGTTATTACTTCCTAAGCAAGGAAAGGTTGCTAAATGAATGATATTCCAAGCTGATTTGGTACATGGCACATAAAGTGTATTTGCATTGGTATATGATTACTATTTTATTTATAATTACTCATTGGATATGACTTGATTTGGCGAGTTGCTAATAATTTGTTGGTATAAGCTTTATTAGCAGATATTAAAGGAAAACATGTGACACCTGATAAAAAATGATAGGCGCAGAGACATGACATGTTTCCATTTGCCCATGAAAAAGTAGCATGTGTTATACTTGCTTTTGATTTTTACTCGTTCAATGGAAACTTGTCACGTCAGTGCACCTTGATCACAAGTGTCATCTATTTTTCATTAATCTCTTATTCAAAATAGATTTCATATATCATCTTCAATTTGTATGTGCTTATTACGTAATTATCTTTAATTGCTTATAAATGAAAAGAGAGCCTTAGTTTGATATATTAATGATAAATCATTTTAGTTTCTTGGTAATTGCTAAATGCTTATTTATTTGTCTCTGGAAGTTTAACATGTGGAAAATATTTCTTCTAAAGAAATATTCGACAATATATTTTTACTATTTTAGTTAGGTTTACTATTTTCATACCATAACCAAGTCATGATCACACGTTAATAGCTAAATATTTAGCAAAAATGTTGTATTAAGTAGTAGAGATTTATTAGTATAACCACTATAAAATATATGAAAACTAGTCATAACCCGTGCCCGCGGGCACGGTTCATTTAAGATTTTCCCCCGTGAAATCTTTGTTCCCAAAAAATTATTTTCAGAGCCAAAACTGCACGGAACAACAAATTAATGTAAAAATATTTAACGGCACAGGCGCATTCGGTGCGGAACAACAAATTCAGTGCAGGCGCATTCGGTGCGGAACAACAAATTCGGCGTAGAACAACAAATTCGCCGTGAGCACCTTCAACGCGAAACAACAAATTAGCGTAAAAAAATTTAGCGGGCGCCTTCGACACGGGTGCGCTAAGTTGTTCCGCGCTAAATGCGCCCGCGCCGAATTTGTTGTTCTGCGCCAAAAGCGTCTGCGTCGAATTTGTTGTTTCACATCGAATGCATCCGTGTCGCTAAATATTTTTACGCTAATTTGTTCTTTTAAATTTTAATAATTTTTTGGAAAACAAAGATTTCGCGGGGGAAAATCTTAAATGAACCGTGCCCACTACGAAGCTAATCATACAATATATTAAGGGCATGATTCATTTAAGATTTTTTCCCGCGAAATCTTTGTTCCCCAAAAAATTATTTCCACTGCCAAAATTGCGCGGAACAACAAATTAGCGTAAAAATATTTAGCGGCACGAGCAGCTTCGGTGTGGAACAACAAATTCGGCACGGACGCCTTCGGCGCGGAACAACAAATTAGCGTAAAAAATTTGGCGTCCAATTAGCATTAAAAAATTTAGCGAGCGCCTTTGGCGCAGGAAATTATTCTCATCTTGTTGCTTCATCGTCGAAGAGACAGTGGGCCCCGCGTTGAGGGAGAGATCATTCGATCTGCAGCAACATTCGGCTGCAACATTAAGTGCAAGTTAAAGTTTTTTACCAAAATGCATCAAGTGGGTGCACTCTGCTATTCCCTAGAAACCTTCATTTCCCAAAAACTTTCATTTCCCCGTAAACTTTCATTTCCGCAGAAATGTTTTTCCCTCCAACATTTTTCACAAACTCAAATCATAGCTATTCACTCCTCAAGATTAAATCTGAGCCGTCTTTCTATCAACCCATGTGTCCTAGTCAGCTGGTCTTAGTCAGCCTTAGGATTTAAAAACAGTTGTCAAATGTAATATAGATAAGCAAATATACATAAAGTAAACATAGAATTCTATAAAATTAATTTATTTTTACTATTTCTGTTTAAGTTTATCAACTAAGTTCGTTAAAGTAAATCAAAATATCATAAATAGTAATTTTAATAATTATGTTATGATATGTAAAGTTCAATGCTATTGGTTTGTATCGCCAGATATTTACAGTAGAACCGATACCGATACTATAAACTATTGGCTGCAATCATTACCAAACTAAGATTTCAAATCTTTCTCTAAGCCTCTCCCTTCTTCAACCTTACTCTCGCAGGTTGGAAAATATGTTTACATGGTTGATGCATTAATATTTCTTAATTATTGCTTAAAATCCCATTGGTTAATGCTGACAAAATTTATGACTTGGGGACATAGACATGAGTTTTGTATGACTCTGAGAGGTGGTGTTAGATAGGGAAATTATGCAAAAACACTATATACATTTAGTTATTCAAATAATATCTATATTTTTGGCTCATATAAATATATATATTAGATTGGTGTAGACAGATGACATGAACCTAATTCTAGCAAATGATATATAAAAAAATTCATTGTGTCAAATGTGTATAAATTGTTGTATCTGATACACATTTCCAAGGTAAAATAACACACATTTTTAAGCATCAGACATTGGTGAGCATGGGTGTCATTTTTTGTTGTGTCAGATGCAACTACTTCTGGTGGGTGAAGCATATTTCATATCATAGGACACATACACACTGGTTTACAGTTATTATCTTTTATTAATCATGATTTGCCTGGTCATACGTGTGAATGTCTTTTATCTCTTATAACAGGAAGATGAGCGATTTGAAAAAGATTTCATATGATGAGCAGTACAGAATCTAGACTGCTACTTTTACTTTTTGTTTGGTTTGGAATTGAATTTTTGCTTGGTTTAAATTCTGATTTTTGCCAATTATAGTAAAGGAAGTAATACAATCCATATCAAAGTGTTACCGACAACAGATTCATATGCATTGGGAATATTGTAATGGAGACTATATCTTTATAATACTATTGGTTGATTCCAATACATTGGAGTATTGGTTTGTAGTGGCTGTCTTCATCCCTACGACCTAATGAGATTAATGTACGCAGAGCACCAACTCTTCTTTTCAATTTGAGTGTTCTTCCCAAATTTTTAAAACAAAAAGAGATAGAACTGCAACTGATTCCCTTTGCCTCGCACCTGAATGTTAAGAGGTATACCGTTAATTTTTTGTCTCAAACAATTGTGAAATTACAGTGAATTCATGGGACACTATACTTTTCTAGTTGCAAACATGCCCAAACTGAAATACTATATCTACATATTTCTAATACACAATTAATATGCTATGCAACATTAGTTTGAAATATGATTAGAATTCCTTTAGTTATTCCAAAAATAAGTGGTGGTAATTATCTCAAGTGTCTTAATATTTTATAATGTTTAAAGGACAACCAATTTATCCAATGTTGCCGATACTTCCAGCCTGATACTGATACTCAAATTTCATACATTGCGACATATGTTTCTTCCAAGCATTAAAAGGTATATTGCAGTATTGAACAGGTATATAAGCTCTGTGCAAGTAGAGAGTGTGCCTCCCCAGAGGTTATAGCATAGTGGGAGAAGGGAATACTCAGGATATGCAGCTAATGAAGTTTGGGATCACATGACTCATTTCTGAAGGATAATTTCTTGTTAAGAGAACTCAACCTGAGAGCTGCATCAAATTGATGCGATTAATATGGAGTGTTTGAAAATCTTGAACTTTTTATAGGCAAAGTGCTGTTAAGCTTCTAGACTTAAGAGGGCCCATAGACGGACTAGATCACGGACTCCTCGTGTGCATGCAGTGAGCTATATGACTTCCCTTGACTCTTCCTTTTTTAGAGAAACATTTTCCGCACCAAGATGCAAACTCCACCATGTTCCATCATCCTATGCATCATCTTAGACCCTCCCTCTTGAAAATGGATCAGCTTGAAGCCTTCTAGCAAAGATTCCTTTGAAATTAAATTTTCATATATCTAAATGCCAGTTGGCAAGTGGCATGTCCTTTGCCAAGAAATCTCTATTCATGTAATGCTTACTCTTTAGGTTGTCTCACGGACTCGGATTTGGATGTCTAAGGTTCATCAACCAAGTAGTGAACATCCATTTAAAAAACTTGGGACTTTGTTTGCCATAGTAAATCTTATCCTTTCGTTTTGAATTTAACAAATTAATAACTTCTGCATGAATTGATTTCTTAAATTCCCAATGTATCTGCTTCTCATTTATGATTCTCATTTTACTATGCACATGCCAACATTTTAGTCTTTATATTTTGAACAAATGATCAGAGATCAACTCATCAAATTCCCCTAGTGTATAGGAAATGATTCAAGATCAACTTGCTATGTGATGCATAATATAATTAAACAGACCACATTCCTTAAATTATCGAATTCATGCGTACTTCCATTAATATTGGACACCGTTAGTGTTACTTCAAATATGGCCTGCCATTATTAGGCCTTTGTTACGCCGGCCCACGGCCCAGAGCATCGTAGTTGAATGAGTCAACCTCCACATCCCTCATAAAGAACCATCAATGGTGGGTAGTTATATCTCATCATGACCTACTTTAATGATCACTAATTTGGTAATTAGGGCCTACTTTCATGGTAGTTGTTACTCTAATAAAGACACATTATAAGCTTGGAGGTTACAAGGCGATGGGGGTCAGAATTATTTTCGGAGAGAAGTAGCAATTCCCACAACTCCCACACTCAGCTGAGGTCTTCTTCCCGAGTCCACTCGGCAAACTCATGTCCAAGAGCAATATACACGGGGGCTTCTACCTCATCCACTTGATCTCGACTATGATCTTCTCGGGTTCATTGGAAGACAATCCTTAAGAGGAGGTTCCAGACTCCATCGCCTACAACAGTCTGGTCGGATTCCACGTCCGGCCTTGGGTATTCTTTAAACAGGATCTCCTCCAGCCTAACTTTCACATTTCCCTCCCTTAGCTCGGCGAGAATTGCCAACGATCTCCCAAGAGATCGTTCTAGTTGTCGTCACAAGCGTATTTGAGTCATTGAATGACTTAAGCATCGGAGGGGCTTAGGTCGGATCTCAGATCCGGCCTCCATCACAAGTTGGTTGTGTCGTAGACAGCTTATAGGCCGGAGACCACCGCTCGGAGGTTCGAGCTTGGCGATAGCTCAGATCTAGCTCAAGGATAACGTGGACTTGATGGTGATAGCTTGGACCAAGATAGCCCGGCCAACGTCTCTTCAACTCGAGAGTTAGTTCGCCTCATCGTTACCTACCGACCACATTTACTGCTAAGTCATCTTCACCATCATCGTTGCTGTATGATTTTTCATTGTTGAGGGGTCAAAAATACCCACCAACAGTTGGCGACGTCTGTGGAATAAAGAGTCAACATCTCCGTACTTTCTAGCACCGATAATGTCTACTCATCTCACCAATCAGCCTGAAAGGCCAACTCTTGACGGGGGTGGCAACGTCACTCCTCTCCCAAAGGATCCGAACACCCCCAGTTTCAGAAACTTGACCAACCTTAAGTTCTATGGCCACCGAGAAGCTCATCGTAGCCTCGTGGGGATGGATGTCGCTCAGATCAACAATGTGGGGTCACGAGTTCAATATGAGAGGTCTCCCAGATCCAACGCCACACTCAAGTGGGGTCATTACCCTCAGCGAAAATTCAGCCATCAACTGTGCTGTCTCCGGCAAGGCCATCGGCTTCCTCACCCTCGAATGGTGTAACAACACCCCAATCTCCTCACTCGCTCGTGCCGGCTTCATCCTACACCTCAATGGAGAGTGCGGTTAGAGTTTCAATTTCATCAATGTTCAACCGTTTACATTTCTCTTTTAGCCACCCCAAAGGCCTAGCTGTTTGCTGGTCCATCGCCGTCGTCTTCTTTTATGGTGATTGAATCGAGTAATTGTTGTCCCTAGTAGCATGAGGAGGTTTGGGATTCCTCTGAGCCTCCAGCCCTATCCGATCGGTGATGTCGACGGTACACAGGTTCAATTTACTTGGGGACGATGATACCAACGGCGACCCGACGCAGATTGATGCTCATCAGATCAAGATCATCGCAAAGGAGGCTGTGCCGACGCTGACCTCAGCAGTGGGGGTAAAGATGTCGTCAAAGCCATTGCTGTCATCTCAAGCTGGCTGTGGTCGAGTCGGGAAGATGTCAAGCCATCTGCGGAAGGATCGGGGAGTCAAAGTTGTAGCAGAACAGCCTGGTCGGATCCTATGTTCGACCTCAGGTATTCTCTAAGCAGGATCTCCTCCAGCTTAACTTTCACATTTTCCTCTCTTAGTTCGGCGACAACTGCTGACGATCTTTCAACAGATCGGTCACAGTTGTCACGAGTCTATTTGAGTCATCGACTGGCTTAAGTACCGGAGGGGCTTAGGCCGGACCCCAGATCCGATATCCCTCACGAGTTGTTTGTGGTACAGACAGCTTGTAGGCCGGAGACCACGGCTCGGTGGTTCGAGCTTGGCGATAGCTTAGATCTAGCTCAAGGATAACGTGGACTTGACGGTGATAGCTCAAACCAAGATAACCCGGCCAACTTCTCTAGAGTTAGTTCACCTAGCCTCCATATAACCTCTGTCACCTATCGACCATAACTATTGCTACGACATCTTCACCATCATCATTGATGTATGGTTTTTCATTGTTGAGGGGCTAAAAATTCCTGTCAACAGTTCGTGATAAGACGAAATTGTTCTCTAGGTATGATTGAGTGACATGCCAACTGTGGTTTATGAATTCCATGTACTAGATTAAGGCTTATTCATGTAGTGCTTATGTTATGTTGCATAGCGTTAATTCATGTACTTTTATATTGTTAATGGTGAAAAAGATCCCATTCGATTTATTTGGCCAACAGGACGGCTAATAGCAAGAAGCTTAGAATTTTAATGAGACGGTTAAAACTTTAGTGAATACTAGTCATGTTGTTCAGAAATTGTGTTCTTTACACAGTGCATAGAATTATGAGCGTAGGCTTGGGGTGGCAAATGGGTCGGGTTAGGCTGAGTCAAGTCTGAACTGACCTGCTTAGGGGTATACTCGAATCCGCCCCTAATCAAATTCGGGTCGAAAAATTTAAAAACATACTTGACCTAATAGGTTGTCAGGTTACCTGACCCGCATAATTTTTTTAAAATGTGTGTTATAAATAATTGTCTCCCGTAAGAATCAAATCGGAGATCTCTTTAACGAGTGAAAGAGTGCACACCAACCGAGCTAAAGAAGTTGGTGATGCTCAAGAACAATTTAATAATTTAAGTAAACTTCAAGTTAAGATTTAAAATTAAGAAAAACTATTTCAATCATGGGAATCGAACCCAAGATCAACCTAGAAACAACACTAAACGAAGCCCCTCACCAAAAATCCCATTGCAACGTATGTTGTAATGTTTCTATATATATGTAAAATAAAAACGGTTCGATTCGGGTTGATCCAGGTTGACTGGTCAAACTTGCACCCGACCCGGATGTTTATTTGGGTCAGCTGGGTCAATCCAGATTCGACCTGATCTGTTTTTACCTCTACCCATTTCCGGTTAATGAGGCTGGGTTCGGGTCGAGTCGGTTCATTTTGTCACCCCTAACATAGGCCTAGGATGTGGTTTCATTGTTATAGCTCTAACATTGATTACCTTATACATCAATAATGTTTACATCTATTAGAATATAAAATAAAAAATCGTCAATCCTCATCACAACTTCGGAGTTTTGGTACACTGACAGTACTTTAACATTGTATGAGAGCAACCAAGTTCAATTACCATTGAGTGCTCACAATTAAATTAGAAAGCGGATTTGAAAAAAAATACTGCTACACAATAAACTTAAGTTTCAGCCCCTTAAAAAGGGCCTAACATGTTAGTGCATGTTAAAATATAGAAGTAAAAAACCCCACAACCTTTATAAAAAGTTTGAAATTTTAGTGTATTGGTCAGGACTTCAATAATGCACTCACTAAATTTTGTTCTGCAAGCAACTTTTTAGGCCATGAAGTGTACATTATATTTGTCGAAATTGAAATTACCCCAAATTGCTGTATCGGTGTTGTTTATAGATGAGAGTACAATTACAGTTTGTTCTACGATCTGATAATGCATGAATTTGGGTTAAAAGCCTTTACTGAAATATCCGTACAGAAATAGCCTTTTAGGTTGCTTTGGGTTCTTGCAAGTGTTAGGCATAGAAGAGAAAAGATGAGAAGAATTAGAGCGGGAAAAAAAGAAAAGGTTTGAATTGGTTATGGAAAAGATGTAAGAAAGACATAATGATGAAGTGAAGAGATGGAGGAGTTGGCAGTAGATGATGGTAGTGATGATGGTCATGGTGATGGTGATTACAACATTTTATAGGGGTACTTTGATACCATATTAAAATAGAAAATAGACATCATCTCAAACCGGGTAGTGATACTGATATTGTTTATATAAATAAAAAACCTAGAGTACAATTTTAAACAATGCCATTATTCATTTTATTTTTGTACTTCTAATACTAATTATATTCATAACAAAGTTCCTACTGTTGAACAATATGCAAGGACCTTTTGGTCCCTTCTCTCTCTCTCTCTCCCCCTCTCCCCCCTTCTTTTTCCTGTACGAAATGGTAGTGATGGTTGTTGGTTCTTCTCTTTACTTTTTTGTGTGGTTGGGTGGATGAGTGGATTTAGCCTAACTACAAAACCGTTCATCTTGATTTACGTACCGAAATTAGCTTAACTACAAAAAATCAAGTGATTTCCAGATAGTTTGTCCGTGAATCAACTGGTTCATGAAATGTGTTATATTCAGCCGTCAAAAATTTTTATTTGAAACATAGGCAAATAAGCTTGAAATCACTTGATATTTAACAATTAGTCTAATTTAAATGCATGGATCGAACAAAAAGGTTCGGATCACTTATAGATGTTTGGAGTTCTCACACTTATAGATGTTTGGAGTTCTCACGAAGCTTTATTTGAGAATCAGTTTCAAAGCATCGTTTCCACACACACACACATAAAATCATTCCTTGCAATTATAGTTGGCGAAGAATCATCATCCCACTTTATTTATAAGATAAAATAAAGATATAAAGATGGCATGGATTAAATGGCTAATATTTTTTACATTTAATATGATTGGTAATTTTTCCTTAATATTCATATATTAAAATACTAATTTGTTTTAATCTTTACTTCATTTAGTTAACGTAGAAAGTCACGGACTATATTAAAATTTATTTGATAATAATGTAGGTTCAATTATGGCCAGAGGATGACCCCCTTTTTCAAGTCCGATGAAAATAGTTATATTGTGATTTGTATCATTTATTGTTTTCAATAATTATTGTTGCATATCGTATGATAAATTTATCTTCTACGATGGTTAAGCAAATCACATCTCTATTACAATTGAGGGCATATTTTGAATCTTTGTCCCATGTGGCAATGTCCCATCACCACATAGGACAACCCCTCCATCTCACCATCCACCGCACCCCCACACCCAAAAAACACCAAAAGAACACAAAAAAAACACCCATTCACCCAAAAAAGAACCCAAAAACACACCCAAAAACATTGTCATTTTCTCCCCCCATTAAATTGCACAAAAACCCCTCTTCTTCCCCTTTTGCATTTTGGTCCTTTTTGCATGCAAATTTGCATGTTTGGTCCCTTTTTACCACCCGACGCTGCCGACACACACTCATGCTTTCCGCTCCTTTCCGGTTTCGTGCGTGCACCGCTGCCGTGTTTGTGGGGGTTATTTTTGTTCCATGCACCAAGTGCACGGGTAATTTCTAGTAAATAACTAAATATATCCCATAAATATGGATATTTTTATCATATAACAAATACCAACTAAGATGATATGATAAGAGTTTGGACATCAGAGTTACGAATATCGATATGAGTCAACGAAAGTCGGCAAGGCTTGATAGAGCCTTCACAAGGGTTGGCAAAAAATCAAGGGAGCACACTAGGATCAGTAAGGTTAGGTCGATTCTTGAGGGTTGGCAAAGCTGGACATATAATGCTCTATAAACTCTAAAGATAATCGATATGGTTGGTGAGCGTTGACAATAGCAGTGAACATTGGTGAGCATCAATAAGTTGAGGAGAGATTTGTGTGTTTTTCGCCAAGGAGAGGAGTAATCAATCAATTTTAACCCTAAATATGAATTGGTTCGACTTATAACTTTTTTCGACCTAACAAAATTAATCATTACCTAACTTTTAATTGATGACACAGACACTGACATGTTGATGTGAATATTGATCGATATATATCGTATCGATTCGATATAACATCTATATTGTAAGATATTTTACATCTTAAATATAATCATTTGATATGTATAGTTATATCTCCATATCGATATTGATAACTATGAGTCCGATATATGAACAGTCGGGCTTCAACTCATGAAAATTAAACGGATCTGGGCTGAGGCTTATATGACTCTCGCCCAAGTCCGGCCCATTCACAACCCCTAGTGCAGACGAAAAACGTAGCCATTGATATGCAATGTAGGCTATGTAGCACATATCAGATATGAATTGAGGTGGATCATGTCAGTGAGGTCATAATAATAAAATTGCTTTCGCCTCTATGTATGTAGATTTCAAGCAGTAAATGTGTTTGGAATCTTATCTGGAATAATCACTGGAAAATTGATTCTTTCTAGTGTTTGACCACTGTCAAAAGAATATTGGTCCATTTAAGCCAATTTGGTGCATGCGTCTGACATGCCATTGGAATTTATCCAGCCGTATACTTGTCGAACGTAGATATAGAGCCTCCAAAGGTTGCTAGTCAATTGAGGATGTGTCAAGCTTGAGGCTCGCCTAGTAGGGGTTAGTATTCGTAGAGGTAGTAACTGAGTTGGAGAGTTGTAGTTGTTACCTTGGTATCTCTTGGACTCCAGTCCTTATTGCAGCCTCAATTTTCCTTCTGAAGCTTCATTGTGTAATTCTTTACTATGGTTATAATTTTGAATTTATCAAGCTTGAGACTGACCTACTAGGGGTTAGCATTTGTGTACAGTTAATAATTCTATTGGAGACTTGTAATCTATGTAGCATGGTACTTTTATCATGGAGCTGATACCCATGTGACACGACGACACTTCTTCGACACTTTTTGGACAATTTTTGAACACTTTTCAAGGACTTCTTAGACACATCATATATAACTCGTAAATTTTTTTGTTCGCATGCCATAATTTTATTTATTGAAATGTTTATTTGGCTGCATTTGTATATTATTGACTAAGCTTTATAGTAAAAGGTCATCAAAATGTTGACTTGTATAAAGCTATATTATGAGTTCAGCTATGTTTTGATCTAAAAATTGAAATATATTAAGCATACTTTTGCGAAGAGCCACGAACTAGTAATTTTGCGAAGTCATAAAAATATGTAATATTTTAATTATTTTGTGTTACTATATGTTTGGAATTTTGTGTTTGGGCTTTTGGTACATGAACATGTTTATGTATGAATGCATATATACTCTTTCTTTCTTATTTTTGAATATGTTGTATGTTTTTGCCATGTATTATCTTACTTTTTTTAGTAGTTGTATCGTGTGTCAGTGTTTGTGTCCTATCAGAGGCTTATGTCTGTGGCCATGCTTACCCGTAACTGATGCCCATTTGCATGCTTCTTAGCTTGTAGTTGTCACTCTTGGTATCTCTTGCACTTCAGTCCTTATTGCAGCCATCTAAAGCTACAGTTTGGTACTGTTGCTACAGTTTATAGCGTTGAAAAGAGTATTTGGAAATTTTTGGGAAAGCCATGTTTAAATTAAGAAAATAATGTGTATAATATGACATCTAAGCTAAGACTTCATATGCGACCTAAAAAACTTCACCCTGTGGTATTTTTTAGACGATTGGAACCATATTTTGATCTTTATATTCTAACATATCAAAACACCAAGTATCGGGTAAACCCAAAAGGTTTTGCTTGTTCATCTATACATTGCCAAAAATTCTATTTTTAAAAAAGATTTGTTACATTTGTGATGGATGAATGAACGAGCAAAATGCATTGTGTTCATCTGATATTCGATATTTGGGGGGGGGGGGGGGGGGGGGGGGGGGTTAGAATGTGAAGATTAAAATGAATGATTCCGATCATCCAAAAACAATAGAAGGAAATGACATTGATTTGAATTGTTTTTTCTATGTTTAGTAATAAATCACATCCCTGCACCTCAAAATGAGGTGCAGGTAGTCTATCTCAAACAATATGGGAGGGTAGAATTTTCAAGATCGCATATGAGACTTAACCCCATATATCGTATGATACACATTATTCTCTTAATTAATTGCTCCTAATTATATTGTAACTTATGAATATATACCATCAATGCGAAGAATGCAGGACTAACTGTTTCCTTGATATTGAGAGGTGGCTTAGAAATGACAGCTTCCAAATGATAAGTTTCCTGTCCTTTTGTTGATCTGGATTGCAATCTTGAGTTGTCAGTAGACTGTTGTTTTTTTATGTCATGAGAAAATACTGGGGAATTCCTGAGATGCGATTTAAAAATTGAGAATAAAAAATAGCTATCAATCAATTCAATCCTATACAAACTTATCAAGTATTTCCTATTTTTTCTTTCCAGCAAATTTTCATGGCATGTGGGACATCATACTCAAGTAAATGTGTTATTGTATTTAAAATTTGAAAATATGTAAACTATTAAATTATGGCAACTATCACATCAGCTGTCGGGATGCTAGTTCAGGGAGGCTTTGTCTCAAGTTATGGTGCTACCTATTCTATTATATGGGTGTAGGCTAAATCTCTAATTTGCGTGCTAAAAATCCTGTGACTTGAGAGTTCGTTTTGACCTGTTTACTTGGTAAGCGCGCCATTGATATCATAATTCCTTTGCAGAAATATAATGTCTTGTTCTTAAGAAACTAATGGCGTACTTTTGTTATTATATTAGGTGGCACTGTTATACTTCGCACACCCTGTCTCCCTTTAATTATAATAAATACCGAAAAATCATTTTTTTGGTTTTTTTACTTGCAATTGATAATTATCATGTACATGAAATTGACTCGTAACTGTTTAACATCCATGTTCTAGGTACTCTCTACGTGCGAAACGGGTGTTCAGCGAACTCCACGAAAAGCCATTCATTGTGGAGCTTGATCTTCGAGGTAATTGGTTTTAATGTATGCCTTGGAGCATTTGCGCTTGGGGAAAAACAATTAGACATTACTGATGATTCTTTTTTTGGCTCCTAGAAAATATGAACTTTGAACATGTTTGTGCAGTGACCAGATGTTTCTAGTTGACCATCATGTTTTCTTGCAATTGCTTGATTTTGCAAGTTAAAGCATTGGAATTAAGATTTTCTGCTATATTTTAAGCTCAATTAAATTGTACATCGATAGAAGATGTAATTTGTAGATTTGACTTAAAATAGAAATATGCTGAATTCCATGATCTCATAGATATGGTTAGGTTATCTCATTAGTTATCCATACCTCATATTAATATAGCATGCTGTTTTCTCCCGAAGAGACTGACTAAAGTTATGAAGTGTTGTATGCCATAACTATGAACTGCTTTGCAAAATCAGTGCTACTTTTCTCCTGAATAAGATATTGTCTCATCGGATGACTTATCTTCTTGGTAGAAAGTGTCAGATTAGTGTTCTGCGAGGCTGTGCATGTTTCGGGTGAAAGATAATATTGACTTCTACCTCCAAGCGTATACCCAAGTCTGTATAGGAATATGTACATTTGATTTGAATGAAGTTTCTTATTTCTTTTTTCCGTTATTTCTTATGAATGAATAATTAATGTAACATTCTACAGCTGGAATGTTACATGTGTATCAAAATTTTCAAAATTCGTGGAAACAGTATATGCTAGAAGAGTTGTTCCTTTGTTTGTAGATCTTATCCATTTCAATAAACCCCCCCCCCCCCCCCCCCCCCCCCTAACCTAACATATATACGTAACACAGATGATGGGGGAGAAATTCAAAATGTTCTTCTAGATTTGGTTGGTCGATACACTGTACCACAAGTTTTTGTGAATGGACGTCATGTTGGCGGCTCAGATGGTTTGCATTCTGTTACTTCGAGCCTGTCTTTTTTATCCCCCCCCCCCACAAAAAAAAAACATTTTATTTTGGTTTGTTCATCGGTAAGTGATGTATTTTGGAATCTTGCAGATACAACCAAGGCGTTTACCAAAGGCCAGCTTCATAAACTTCTCGGTAAAACTAAGCCCCACTGAACATGGTTGGTGTAAATGCTACAGTGAATTCTTGAAATTCGACGAATTTTCAATAGTTTGCCGAGTGCAAGGAATACTTACCACAGCTGAAAACCAGGCAAGAGTCAAGTTGTATTTGCTAGAACACTTGCAAATTGTTGCTTAGGACAGGTAGCTTTCTTTTTATTTGAACTCAATAGTTATTTGTCACTCTTCCTATCATTTTACAGAATGTCAAAATAACCTACCGAAGTTACTGAACCCCGTTGCCTCGTAATTTTTTCCTGGTAGCACAAGAATTTGATTAGCTTCTTTACTCTGAGGTGTAAACGGCCCCAGATTCTAATTGGATGCATCCAAGATCTGAATCCGAGTCCAATGTGGTACTCTGACTCAAACTTGGGTTTGGGTTGTAATCTTCACATTCTTATTGGATTCAGGTCGGACTCAGATTTTAATTACATGTGTAAAGCACCAATTGAACTTGTTTTTAGGAGCAATTGATCAGTTTTATTACAATTCACCTTTTATCTTAATAGCTTTGTCAAACTGATTATAATGTAAACTATACCAAGCCTAGTTGCATTTGGGCTCATTATCAGTTTTCCAGCATGGGAAGTGCCAGACAAGAATCCGAGCTGACAAGGATTTTGGGTTTAAATTTTGGATCCAAACCCGATAAATGACCAACCAGTCGGATAAGGTTACCAGGTTATCGATTTTCCGGATATCATTGACAGCCTCGCAGCGTCGGGGAAAGCAGCGTCTGATCTAATACTTTTTGTGGAGGAAATGTACCTGTGAGGAAAAGGGTATATGGAGGGCTAAACTCTACCGAGTGAGAAAACCCTAATCCACCAGAGCATCACCTGCTTGGCTGGCAAGGATCTGAAAGGGGTTTTCTGGCAGATCATGTGGATGATGATGACTGGTGTTTGTTTTCTTGATGTGATGTGTTAATTTCTTATCCCTAGCAATATTTCGTTTGGGGGTGTGGGGTTTTGGTTTTCTTGTTCAGTGTTTGTATTCTCAGTTTCTTCACAACACAGAAGATCAAGTTGCTGAGGCTTGGATGCTTGCTGCTGTTGCTTGTTGACCCGACATTGATCCAGATTTGAGTTGGCAACTCCTTGGTTCGCTAGTTGATTGAATGTTACATAGCTTGGGTGTGATGGGTATGGGGGGGGGGGGGGGGGGGGGGGGGGGGGGGTGGGGTTGCATAATGTTCCTTTCCCTCTTGCTACGATGGGAAAGGGGCTTTCATGTATTGGCAAAGTATACACACGAAGATAAAGACGAGGGACTCAACTACGTTCTCTATGGTTGGGTTCGAGCTCAAGTAGAGCTCAGACCTTGTTTTTATAGTGATTGTATGTTTTTTTTCTTTATATGGAATTGGTTTAGTCCTCCATTTGTTGGGCGGAGACGATGGCATTAGTTGTAAGCCTATAATTAAGCTGCACACATGGTTTTATTAATCAATGAAGAGTTTGAGAAATTAAAAACACCCCAAGGCCCGAGAAAGGTCTACGTTGGTGAGAAGTCAACTCTTGGTGAGAAGGCTCGAAACCCTAATTTTGTTTGTTCTTTCTCACATTTTCCCTTTATCCTTTTGGTTCTACATCAAATTTGGTATCAGAGTGAAAATATGCTAATATGCTGTCTTCTTCTTTTCTTTTCTTTTCTCAGTAAAAAACTCTTTTGTTATAAACGGGCTTTTGGAGGCCCAACTTGTTATTGGGTATCCGTCCATTATGTAACCCTATTACTATAAATACAGGGCTATGGGTTTCGTAGCCATCAAGTTTACAACACATTATCAGCATGCTCGAGGCTGAGCCGAACCTCTGTCGACGGACGAACGCGACGCGAACAAGCTTCCTTCACCGAACGTCGATAGATCCGACGGGTAGGATCTAGAGGTAATTCTTTGATCTAAATTCGTATGCGCATATGTTTAGATAAAAAATGTCGTTTTTAATGTTAAAATAAATTTTTTACTATAAAAACGCAGTTTTGAAGACTAAAAATAGATTTTTTTTCCAATAAAAATCGGATTTTTATCATTTTCTTCCCCAAAAACCATTAAACCCTAGGGGGATTCTTCATTGCCACGCGGCCTGAAGCCGCCACGCGACCCCCCCGACCTCGCGCCATCGCCGCCGTCGCTCGCAGCGGCGTGCGGCGACCGCCGCCTGCAGGCGGCGGCGGGGCCGTCGCTGCAGGTGGCGGCCCCCCTTGTGCGCTCGCGCGTGTTCCGAAACCCTAGCCGCCAGATGCGGCAATTCACGCGACGAAAAACCCTAACTAGGGTTTGCCCACAAAAATTCATTTTTCCGAATTATTATTCAGATTTAATTACGATTTTTCCGTTAAAAATCTAGATAAATTACACATTTTTAATTCAACGCATTTTGGTTGGATTATCTGATTATCATGCGTTTAATAATTAGGAAGATCCTGCGACCGCTCTGCTGTTAGTCAACTAACTTAACGGTGTATGACGTTGCCCAGTGGTCCAATAATTATTAAACAAAAATATTTTCATTTCCACTATAAAATGCCTGTGATGATTAATTACCTGTAATGATTAAAACTGCATGTGATGATTATATGTCTGCAATGTAATGCTTGCTGCATTTTTTCTGCCTGCGACGTATGTGTATATTTACTGTGGTTTTGGATCGGCTAGCTATCACCATTATTTCCCTCGCTTTCTTTTCTTTTTTTGAGAGAAAAATGTAGTGAGGATATTATTGTAAAAATTACAAGACTGGCGAACGTCTCACGAAGATGAAGATCCATTCCAGAAGAATAGGGGCCCCACGTGGGTTCCCGAGTTGTATTTTCATTTCTTTATGGGACTGTATGGATTGTATTTAATATGGTGATTAGCCGATCCACGCAGCAAATATCTGTGTCTGATATGCTTAATTATTTATTTTTCTTTAAAAATATCTAATTATTGCTTATTTTTAAACATGCTAGAGAGATAATGGCTAAAATTGTGAGCGTCGACTTTGACGTATTGGATGCTACAGGCAAAAATTATCTGAGCTGGCAGTTGGATATAAAATTCCATCTGCACGCACAGCGACTGAGCCATGCCATCGCTGCAGGCGATAATGTTTCTGAAATAGATAAAGCGAAAGCAATTATCTATATCAGACGCCATATCGATCAGACCCTGAAGGCCGAGTACCTCACGGTGGAAGATTCTTATGAGTTATGGACCGCCCTCGAGGATAGCTATAAACATCAAAGAGATGTTTTACTTCCCTGAGCGCGATACGAATGGGAGAACCTCCGTTTCCAAGACTTTAAGTCTATCGCCAAGTACAACTCGGCACTTTTTAGTATCACCTCACGCTTGAAGTTGTGTGGTGAGAAAGTGACGGAGGAGCGCATGTTAGAGAAGACGTATACATCATTCCATGAGAAGGATGTTATACTAATGCAACAGTATCGTGAACAAATGTTCACGAAATACTCAGAGCTTCTCTCATGCCTTCTGATGGCAGAGCAGAATAGAGATCTACTTCTGGCCACCCATAACTCACGCCCTACCGGCACTGCTCCTGCGCCTGAAGCGCATTACAGCTCCTCCCAGAAGAGGAGCAACTTTAAAGGCAAACCCCAGAAGAGTAAGGCAATGAAGAAGCAGGCTAGAGGACCCCCTCCAAGAACCAACAGTGAGGGAAAGAAGGAAAAATGTGTGGAAGAGAAAAGACGACGGCCAGAACTCTGCCCCCAGAAAAGACTGGAAAGATAAGTGCCACATGCGTGGCATGACTGGACACTGGTCCAGGAATTGTCGGACTCCACGCCACCTACATGACTTGTACAAAACTAGCCAGAAGCAAGCTGAGACAAACCTGGTGGACCATGAAGACCTGGCACCAATTAGGTTCATCGCTGAGGACTTCTCAAACGATGACCTGCTCGGCTGACGCATTATCTACTTTCTATGCATTGTAATTTGAAAAACAATTTACTATCTGTTTGTTTGATTTCTAGCATGTTGGATGAATTTTCAGACATTGAATAATTATTAGTAGTATATCTTTTGTTGTGCCTTATACTGCTACGTTTTTCTCTTATAATTAGATGGATAATAAATGCCTAGTGGACAGTGCCTCTACGCACACGATCCTCCAAGACATCTGCTTTTTCCAAAGCATAGATAAATACGATGGAACCGTGAATACAATTTCCGGCCCATCAGGAATTATTGAAGGATCAGGGGAAGAACATTTTATGCTCCCCAACAAAACACAACTACTAATAAAAGATGCGCTTTTCTCCCTTAGCTCTCATAGGAATTTGTTAAGTTTTAAAGATATCCGCTTAAACGGATACTACCTAGAGACGGTGAACAAACAAAACAGAGAATTCTTGTATGTAACGACTCATAAAAATGGTACTAAAACCACCGTCGAGCGTTTTGAGGGACTCCCGTCGGGTCTCTACCATACAAGAACAAGAGCAATGGAAGCAAACACACTTGAGCACCAGAAGTGCGATATTCAACCAGAATTCCAACTCTGGCACAACAGACTCGGACACCCTGGAAGGAACATGATGCGTCGCATCATATCTCAATCCCGTGGAATTAACTCGAAAAGCCTGAAGCTACTTCGAAAGGGTGCATCTCCTTGTCCCCCTTGTCACAAAGGGAAATTGATTACGAGACCATCCTCCCTGAAGGTGGACTTAGAGTCTCCAAGCTTCCTAGAGAGAATACATAGAGACATTTGCGGGCCTATTCGCCCCGCAAGTGGACCATTTCGGTACTACATGGTACTGATTGACGCATCTTCCAAATGGTCGTATGTATGCCTAATGTCCACCCGCAACGTTGCCTTTGCAAACCTACTGGCACAAATCATAACGTTGCGGGCACATTTCCAGACAACCAGATCAAGAAATTGCGTCTGAACAACGCTGGAGAATTCACATCACAAGTCTTCCTAGACTACTGCCAAGTAACCTGCATAGAAGTTGAACATCATGTAGCTCATGTTCACACCCAGACGGGTTAGCCGAATCTCTTATAAAGAGACTACAATGGATTGCTCGTTCGTTGTTGATGCAATGCCAGTTGCCGGTAAATGCATGGGGACATGCCATCTTGCACGCTGCATCGCTAATAAGATTACGACCGTCAGGGAGTCAATCTTATTCTCCGATGCAACTTGCATATAGGAACCTGCCAGATATCTCTCACCTGAGGATATTCGGATGCGCTGTCTATGTCCCCATAGCACCACCGCAGAGGACCAATATGGGTCCTCAACGTCGACTGGGTATCTACATAGGATTCGATTCACCATCGATCATTAGATACGTGGAACCCCTAACGGGGGACGCCTTTAAGGCACGTCTAGCAGATTGTGAGTTTGACGTAAACACTTTTCCCAAATTAGGCATTAACAAAGAGAAGCCAGAAGCTTTAAAGACCATTTCATGGGATACCAAAACTTTTTCCCATTTTGATCCGCGTACAAACCAATGTGAAGACGAGATCCTGAAGATCCTGAAATACAAAATACAGTTCACATTTTACCGGACAAATTCACTGACAACCAGAAGATTGTCAGATCACACGTCCCTGCTGCAAATACGCTAGCTAGGATTGACATACCCAAAGATGGATGTAATCCACCTGTAGCAGAAGCGGCCTTACCTCAACAAAAGAGAGGACGACCCCATGCTCCAAAGATAAAAACCCTCGAAAGAGGAAAAATCCTGGAGCAATGATAACGATACCACCACAGGATGCTGAGCTCAGCCCAGATACCTCTCCCCTCCTAAAAACCCCTGAAGAGGAAAATGTAGGAGAAATATCATTAAACTATGTACGCACTGGGGAGGTACTGGACAGAAAAAGCACAATCATCGATGATAACTTCGCACTCATTATTGCCACTCACGTCACTGAATACGACGATGAGACCGATCCACTCTCTCTAACAGAATGTAAACGCAGAGAGGATTGGCCAAAGTGGAACAAGGCAATAGGAGTAGAGCTGGACTCACTCTCGAAGCGCAAAGTTTTTGGACCTGTAGTCCTAACACCAAAAGGTGTTAAATTTGTGGGATATAAATGGGTATTCGTGAGAAAAAAACGAGAATAATGAGATCGTGCGCTACAAAGCGCGGCTTGTTGCACAAGGTTTTTCCCAACGACCAGGAATAGACTATGACGATACATATTTCCCGGTCATGGATGCGATCACTTTCCGTTTCATTATTGGCCTATTTACAAAGGAAGGCCTGGATATGCAGCTCATGGACGTTGTGACTGCATACCTATATGGAAATATAGATAAGGATATCTATATGAGAATCCCAGACAGATATAAACTACCGACAAAATGACAGAAAGACCACGGGACGTCTATTATGTCAAACTCCAAAGATCATTGTATGGTCTAAAACAGTCGGGGAGAATGTGGTATAACAGACTTAGTGAGTTCCTAGTGCAACAAGGATTCACAACAAATGAAGTCTGCCCTGGCATCTTTATAAGAGCAAAGGGAACAGGATTCGTAATCATTACTGTCTACGTAGACAACCTAAACATCATCGGATCTCCTGAAGAGATAGATGTGATATCCAAGAGCCTTACACAGACTTTTGAGATGAAAGACCTTGGCAAAACCAAGTTCTGCCTAGGCTTACAAATTGAACACCTAAGCAAAGGAATCCTGTTACACAAATCCACATACACAAAGAAGTTGCTGAAAAACTTCCTTATGGACAAATGTTATCCGCTTAGTACACCAATGGTTGTCAGATCATTGGATGTTAATACAGACCCCTTCCGACCGCTGGAAGAGGGGGAGGAAGCACTGGGTCCTGAAGTACCCTACTTGAGTGCAATCGGAGCACTCCTATACCTGGAAAACTGCACGCGTCCCGATATAGCGTTCGCAGTTAACCTACTAGCCAGATACAGTTCAACGCTCTCAAAGCGTCACTGGAACGGAGTGAAGCACCTTCTGTGCTACCTCCAAGGGTCTGTGGACCTGGGACTATACTTCAAGAAAGGTGTATCCTCCGACTTAGTCGGTTATGCAGACACAGGATACAGGTCCGACACATACACCGCAAAGTCCCATACTGGTTTCATATTCACATACGGTGGGACGGCCGTCTCATGGAGATCCGTGAAGCAGACTTCAACAACGACCTCATCCAACCACTCCGAGCTCATCGCGATCCATGAAGCTAGCAGAGAATGCTTTCGGCTTCGATCAGTCATCCACCACATCCTCGTGACTACCGGCCTGAAGACGGGAGATCTTGGACCAACCACCATGTACGAAGACAATGCTGCTTGCATCGCTCAACTACGAGGTGGTTATATCAAAGGTGACAGGACGAAGCACATTTCCCCAAGCTCTTCTGGACGAATGAACAACAAGTAGACAACCAGATCGACATCCAGCAGATCCAGTCTTGCAACAACCTGGCAGATCTCTTTACTAAAGCTTTACCTCGCAGTACCTTTAGAAAACTTGTATTAGGAATTGGGATGAGACAGTTGAGAGATCTACAAGCCTGAAGCTTGTACTTTTCAGGGGGAGTTAATGTTGGGTTGTACTCTTTTTCCTTGGCTATTGGTTTTTCCCACTGGGTTTTCCATAGCCAAAGGTTTTAACGATGCAACCACATCAACTCTGGATCCAGAAGTATCCACCTCTGATGATATCCATCGATCAGGGGAAGTTACAGAGACTTGTACTCTTTTCCCTTAGCCACTGATTTTCCCACTGGGTTTTCCATGGCAAAGGTTTTAACGAGGCAAGAACTCTTAATTTGGGATCCAGAAGTATCCATAGCCCCATGGTCAGATAAACTCCATGAACCCTGAAGCGCTCATGACGACTTACAACAATGGATGGATAAGAGGAAGTGTTATAAACGGGCTTTTGGAGGCCCAACTTGTTATTGGGTATCCACCCATTATGTAACCATATTACTATAAATACAGGTCTACGGGTTTCGTAGCCACCAAGTTTACAACATTTTTTTTTCTTTTTCTTTTAGGTAGGTTTTTACCAATGTTTAAAAAAATCTTACATTTTCGTTTCTTTTTTATTTTTCATCATCATTTTCATGTCTTTAGGAATTTTAATTTTAAAAACCTAAATTTATTTCTTCCTCATTTTCCTTCGTTATCAAAAAATATCTCCTATTTTTTCTTTTTTCTTTCTTCCAACAGATCTGGATTTTTAAAAAAAGTGAGATAAAAAATTGAAAAAGAGGGATTAAAAAGCGAGAAAAAAAGAAAAAAAAGAGTGATCAACAAAAAAAGAGAAAAAATAAAAAAAAGAGCAAATTTATTTTGTAAAATGGAAAAAAAGTTGAAAAAAGAGAAAAAAGAAGAGAAAAAACAACATAGAAAAAAGAGAAAAAAATAAAAAAACTTTTTCCTGCCCCACCCGACTCAATCTTTATCTCTATCTCAAATATAAAATCTAAAATAAAATAAAATAAAGACTCTGTCTCAATTTCAAATTGGAACTCTATTATTCTCTCCAACTTAAAAACTTCATCACCGTGTGAAAGGTGACTGGAATAGCACATTCGGACAAAAATCAACAGTCCCTTGTAATTAGAGAAGATATGTCTATGCACTTTGAAGTGTAATAGGATGTATATTAGTAGACGAATATCTTCTCAAAAGTTCTTCCAAATCACCAGACATGAAAGTGTATAGAACCTGCTTGTTGGCAGGATGTGGATAATCTGGGGTGATAAACTCGATGTGCTTAATTTTCTCAAGCGGTGTCTTCAAGCTAAGTGCTGTTGTATGATCAATGTATGGCTTAGACTTTATCTCGAGCTGTAGATTCGTCTCAGGTTTGGGCTAAACTTATTTTTTGGTAAGGATGTAGACTTAGTCTCCAACGTGATCTTGGACTTAGCTTCTGGCTCATTAGAGTTCAACCCATTCTTTTGAGCAACTCGAATACTGAGTTGGGAGGGTTTCCCAAGGGGCGGAACCAGGATTAGAGGATCAGGGGGGCTGAAAAAGGCAGTTTGGAACAAGTCTAACAGTGTTTGGTTTCTATATTATACTTATTTGTAAACATTGAAGTATGTTAGTTGTTTGGTGTTGTGGTTAAAGCTCTTGTTTACGATATGAGCGCCTCGGGTTAGATTCTCACCAGTGATATATTGTATTTTCTTGCATTTTTAAATGTTTATTCCTTATTTTTATTTTTTAAAAATAAAAAATAAAACTAAAAGGCTCCAGAATTCGAAGCTCTGCTCACCTGCTTCAAGAGTTGATGCTCTGACCACAACACCAGTGGAAACTTCACATTAAACTACTTACCAAATAATTTGATATAGCAATCATCTCTATATAAAAAAGGAATTTCTGAAAGATGGGGGGCCCCCAACTCTTACGTGGGTCCGCCCATGGTTTCACCACAATTCTCTTCCTTTTAAATATGACTATGTATGTTTGACGGTTCAGAACTTGTCACATCTAGGTAGTACAACAAATTTCTTCCTAGTAGAACGTGTGTTGCATCATGGGTATACCATCAAATCAAATATAATCATGATAGCTTACAAACTGGAGATGTAATACATTGCTAGGTAACGAAATGAGCGGTCTTATCGATCCAATTGATGCAATATGGCTGTGGGTGAGGCTCAGCTGTTAGGCTCATTCTTTCTAAAACTGCCTTGGCAACAACATTAACACAACTATCTTGGTCAATTATTAATTTGTATGACTTATCACATGACTTGATGTAGGTATGAAAGTTACATGTCCTACGCCAATCTCTCATCTTCAAATGTTGTAGTGAGACATCTAATGATATTGACATAAGCACCATATTCACATAGATATTCATCAGTATCAGGGGACTTTTAGTTGCATAAATTTCTTCAATCATTCCTTTAGATTATACTACATGGACGATGAACAAGTGTGTGAATGCCGATGGACTGGGTAGCGGCAGAGCTAGGGTTTGAGGAATCGGCAATGCTAGGATGTATTCAAAGCATACCCATATGAGTAGAGATTTCAGATACTTGTTTCGAGATAGGCTCGGAATTGTATGTTGTGCCTTGGCTCAATCCAAAGAGAGCGATGACCGACGTTGGATTGCAATCTTTATGAAGCACAGTGATAAGAATTGTAAGGTGATTATTGATGTGAGTTGCATTAATGCTGTTTCATCCAACCTCATTACATACATAGGATTGCAGCCAGTCCCGCACCATAGTCCTTACAAGGTTTCATGCACCATAGTCCTTACAAGGTTTCGTGGGTGGATGCCTCACCAATAGCATTACGGAGAGATGTCTCGTCCCCATTCAGTTAAGTTCAGTTCATATAAGGATAAGATTTGGTGTGATATGTTACTAATGGATGTAGGCCATATCATTTTGGGGGAGACCTTGGCTGTTTGAAATGGACATCACGATTTTCGATTGCTCGAATTTGTTCTCATTTATTCATGAAAGTAAGAAAATCAAGTTAAATCCCATATAATTTAAAATGATCGCTCTCGAGAAGAAGAAGTCAGCAAAAGGCAAAAGCTTACATATCATTAGTCTTAAGGAGCTCGAAAGAGAAGTGATTGAGGGCTTTTTTGTGTTGCCTTAGTCGCGAGAGAAGTAAGTGAACCTAGTCAAGAGGAAGTACATGAAGAAATTGTTAGGAATAAACTCTCTTGTATTATTCCAAGGGCAATAGCCCGATATATATAGAGTACATGGAATGGTAAATAAGCACAGAAGACCCTATACAAAGGGACATATACATCTACATCTAACACCCCCCCTCAAACTCATGGTGGATCAACAACACTGAGTTTGGAAAGATAGAAACTGTGCTGTGCTCTGGTCTGGGCCTTTGTGAAGAAATCCGCGAGCTGATACTCAGAAGGCACATATTGTAGAGCAATAACCCAATCCCGTACCTGTGAACGCGTAAAAGAGGCGTCCACACCAATGTGCTTGGTGAGCTCATGCTTCACCGGGTCACGAGCAATACTGATGGCACCTGTACTGTCAGACAACAAAGGAGTAGGTGTGGAAATAGACACGCCAAAATCCGCAAGTAACCAACGTAGCCAAATAATCTCTGCTGTCAACAAGGCCATAGCACACAACTCAGCCTCTGCACTCGATCGAGAAACCGCCTGCTGCTTCTTGGTCTTCCAAGTGATGAGAGAGCCACCCAGGAACAAGATCTCTCATCACCCCCTTTCGAAACGAAGGGGGCCGGACCCCATACATCTGTGTGAACAAGATCAAAAGGACTCTGGGAGACAGACTCACTAGTAGGATAAGGTAGCTGTAACTGTTTGCCAAGTTTGCAGCCCATACAGTCTAAAGACATATCACCAGAGACATACCCTAATAAACCTCTACGAACCAAAGAAGAAAGACGCGAGCCACAGAGATGTCCTAAGCGATGATGCCACTGGGCAAACGAACCGGTGGAGGATGCAGTAGAGGCGGAGGCAATAGTGGTGATGGGAGGACTGGCAGAGGCAGCGGAAGGAAGATGAAGCCAGTCAAGCTCCCAAAGACGCGGAGAATCACGCCTGCGGGGGCCAGAATCAACTAGAGTGCCCGTGCGACGATCCTGGATAGTACAAGAGTCAGAATCAAGAATAACACGACAGCCATGATCAGTAAGTTGGCCTGCCGACATAAGCTGCATGGTGAGTTTTGGAACGAGAGACACAGCAGGAACATGAAAAGTGGGACTTGAAAGTGTGCCTAGCCCAGTAACGGAAAGTGGGGTGCCATCTGCAGTGAGAACAGTGACAGAGCGGGAGGGAGTACTAATGGAATGTAGAGTGGTATGGTCAGGAGTCATATGAAATGAAGCACCAGAGTCAATGATCCAAGGAGAGGTACCTGAGGGGGTGGAAGATGGTGTCGCAGGACCTGGAGGCTGACTGGCAGAAGAAGCAGAGCCTGATGCCCCAGAAGCAGACATCCGACGAAATAACGTGAGAAGCTCCTGCTCAGTGTCAGATGGGGCAGTGCTCCTCTGAGAAGTGAAACCCCCCGTGTCAGTCTCCTTCTTCTTCTTGGCTGCAGCCTGATCCCTCCGCTTCTTGTGACACTGCGCCTCCACATGTCTGTCTCGGTGGCAGTAGGTGCAGCGTCTGGTGTCACCTCGCACGGGTGCTGTAGCAGAAGGTAGAATTGGTGGGATAGGAGCAGAAGAGGCAGGAGCACGGGTCACCAAAACAGAAGCAGGGGGTGCTAAAAGACCAGCAGTACGAAGACGAGTCTCCTCAGAACGAATAGCAGCAAGAACCTCCAAGAACGTCACGCGTGGGTGATGGGCAAGCAGCTGAGCACGTATCTGCTCGAACTCTGGCCGAAGTCGGGTCAAAAAGTCATAGACCCGACGAAGCTGCAGGTGGGAGTGCTGATGCTGGCAACACTGGCAGATATGACAGATAGCTGGTCCCAAAGAGTCGAGCTGACGCCAGATAGAAGATATCTGTGCATAGAACTCATCGACCGTGGCATTACCCTGCTGAAGAGCCTGCTCCTGTCTGACGACAGTAAGGTAGAGGGAGTCACCGATAGGCTCATAGTGAGAGCGAAGATGATCCCACATCAGCTGAGACGTCGCCAAACTCACAATGTCGCCAGTCAGGGACACATCAATGCTAGCGATGAGGATGTTGGCGGCACGAGCATCGTCATTACACCACCGCCGATAGAGAACATCCTGAGAGGAATAAGCAGCAACAACAGTCGCATACGCATCGGTTGCCGCCTTCTTGGCGGTGTCATCAGCAGTGGGGGGGAGTGGTGTCTCGCTGGGAAGCACCGGTCGCGGTGGGCAAGGACGATCGCCGGTGAGAAGGTCCCAAAGGCGCTGACCGCGCATATGGAGACGAATGTGCGGTACCCACTCCTTATAATTAAGGCCATCAAAAATCAGCGAACACCGAGGGATAGCAACATGATGATGATGATGAGGTAGATCCGTAGGAGACGCCATATGAAGAGGTAGATCCGTAGAAGGCGGAGGCTAGATTGCGGCAGGCGGCCGACAGGTGTAAGGCGGCCAGAGATAGGCTCCAGTCAAAGATGGAACAAAATTCTGATAATGAAACCGCAGAACAACAGTTGTTCTGCTCCAGTGATTATGGAGAGGATGCTGCAATTAAGACTGAAGAGGAACAAGTCGAAGACGCCAGGCTCTTCGCGCTCGCGGCGTTGCACAGGGCCGCCAGGCAGGGGATCAGGGCAAGGCGCAGCGCAGGCGCGGATCTGGCGGCCACGGGGAGCTTGGATCTGCGGCAGGCGACTGTGGAGGCGGGCGTGCCGGCGGAGTCGTGATCTGTGGAGGCGGGCGGCGACGGTGGAGGCGGGCGGCGACTGTGGTGGTCGACGCGAGGCGACGCGAGGCAGGCGTGGCAGCAGCGACTGTGGAGGGCAACCGGGAGCGGCGACTGTGGAGAACCGAGATCTGTCGAGGGCAACCGGGAGCTGTCGAGCGAGATCTGTCGACGCGACGAAGCAAGATCTGTCGAGGGCAACCGGGAGCGAGATCTGTGGAGGCGGGCGGCGACTGTGGTGGTCGACGTGAGGCGACGCGAGGCAGGAATCGCGGCGGCGCGAAGGCGGAGGCTCCGGCTAGGGTTTAATTTTTGGATTTTACGGGAGAGAGAAAAAGACGGCTAGGGTTTAGGTTAAACCCAGCTCTGATACCATATTAGGAATAAACTCTCTTGTATTATTTCAAGGGCAATAGCCCGATATATATAGAGTACATGGAATGGTAAATAAGCACAGAAGACCCTATACAAAGGGACATATACATCTACATCTAACAGAAATAACGTCAATCTTGAAGGAATTCCGCGATGTCATCCATCTATACAAGTTATCACAGACATGTTAGATTACATCCACCTTCCATCTTGGCACTTACAGAAGAAAACTATGTACATCATAAGAAGGGTAACAACAACCACTAAAACTGTGAAGCAAACCCAACCCCACATAGTTTCATCTTTTCCCTATTCCCTTCCACCCTCAATTCATTAGAATCCTAAAAGGATATAGTAAACTTTTCCAGGATTTTTGCTTGATGTGAAAACTCTCCTTGTTGCCATCAAACCACAAGCACATTTCATCTTTGAGGGTCTAATGTTAACCCAACAACTTAATCCTCCAGAAGATTGACATCCCACCTGTCTAAGATCCAAAACTTCAAAACTAAACCAAAATCATCATAAAACCCCTATAAAAACCATTAGAATCCAAGAGAGCAATAATAGAGAAAATGTCAAAATTTATTCCAAGTTACAGTACATACAGAGCCCCCAGCAGCAACACAAAGTCCTAGTATCAGCATGCAAGTATAAGTCTATAGATCAAACTTAAAAATTCAACCAGGCAGTTTACAGGATCACTAGCACACCGGGAACAAATCTCATTATCTTGTAACACATTCATAATGTTGCTTGCTCCCAGGAACAGTAACAGAGGCACACCACGATATCGTTTATTTTCGACGAAACTAAAAGGAGAGATCAGCCGAACCGAAACAATCGTACCCGCCTGGAAACGCAGTTCATCTCTTCAGCCCCAACCACATCAGAGTGAACCCGATGTAGTCGTACTCGTAGAGCCGCTTTATGAGCTGCAGGGTATGCTCGGTCCATGGAGGATATCTGAACATGAACTCGGTCAAGAACCCCCTCCTCATAATCGGCTTCCCATGGCTGAACATGTCGAACGTGAACTTGCCATGATACTTCCCGTGCCCGCTGTCCCCGATCCCCCCAAACGGTATTGTGTCGCAGAGGTACTACAGAAAACAAGAACAACTCTCAGTCGACTGTTTGAATTCGAGTTGGAAATCAGCAGATGCTATACCTGAACCAAGGCATCGTTGAAAGTGACAGTTCCAGATGATGTTTCATCCACGATTCGTCTCTTCAGCTTCTCATTGTTGGTGAATGCATATATGACAAGGGGTTTCGGCCTTGCCTTTATAAACCTAATGCTGTCCTCGATCGACTTCAACTGTTAAAAGACACCGAACTGATCTCAGCGGTCAACTCCATATATATATGATGCGTGCGATTGTAGGAGAGAGATCTCACAGTGATGATCGGAAGCAACGGGCCAAATATCTCCTCTGTCATGATCTCAGAGTCCAGGGGAGGATCTACCAGAATCGTCGGCTCAACAGACCTACAGTTTGTCACAAACTTAGCCGCGAGATTCAGTAAAAGGTTTGTGTGGTTGAAAAAGAATGGTGAATTGATGCAGCAAAAGAGGGTATCGAAAGCAAGTACAGTTTCTTATGATCCAAGGAACCACCATGCACAATGGATGATGCAACAGAAGGATCATTCAGGAGATTGCTCAGCCTCTGGAACTGATGCTTATTGACGACCCTTGATGTGTACTCGGGGCTTGGGTAAAAGCTCTTGATCGTCTCCTTTATGAGTTCAACCTACAACGCACGCGCAAATTGATCAACTGATACAAACTACTACATAACCACAGTCTATCTGTTTGGGTGTAGGCTGTAGATGAGTGAGTACCAGAGCCGGTGCAAATTTCTCTTGCACGAGCACATAATCAATGGCTATGCAGGCTTGACCGTAGCAAGGAGCCCACTTTCCAGAAACTAGTCGTTGGACGGCTATCTTAAAGAGTTCATAAAGAAAAACTGAGTGAGAGAACGAAGCGTTTACGTATTAAACATGTATGGCAAAAGGAGGAAAAGCAGGGATCGAAGCCCAAAGAAACCCACCCCAAACCAACTCCCCAAAGACCCAACCCAAGCCAAGGCCACCCCCACTGGGCCCCACTAAGATGAGGTGGCGCACCAATGGCCAATCGTTTATCCCAGTCAACTTGCACAAAGGCCCTCATTTGTATAATAGCTGTAAATTTATACCGATCTTTTTGCAGTTTGGTATAATACAATAGTTTTATCCAAAAATGATGAGGACTCTTTCTTGCAATCTAGACAGAGTGAGCATTTGAGTAGTTAGTAGTTCGTAGCTCTTCTAACATTGTTACTATATTATGTGATATCAAGTGCCATTATTACTAAATATGATGAGGACTGTTCTGACATTAGGTATGCCATATATCATTTTTTGGTATTATCAATCTGACAGATATCTTAAGGTATGAATAATCGTATACTAGCAACTGATTAGAGCTCTCTGCACGCATAATAAAAATGAAAGTACTTAATTTTTTTATTATCGAGAAGAAAATTAGTTAGTTCTGTTTATTTCTTGTGATCTATGTTCACATGCCATGCTCTATGCACATACTCTCTTTTATTCAGTTATTTAAATACATGCACAGACTTTCACACGGATACGCAGAGACGCGTGCGCGTACGCAAAAAAAAAACATACTGTACATGCTTTGTCAGTGTTCAATTGTGAGAAGTCTAGCATATATCAACCTAGATTGTTCTGTTATTTCTATGCAACAAGTAAAATGAAGCAAATTCATTGAACCCATATTTCCAAATGTACAATGTCCATATCCCAGAATAGATGTTGCATTTCTGGGTCGATGGCCTTAAAGGAATATTTCGACTCATGAACTTTTTAGCCTGCATCTTGTTGTAAGATTATACCTTTCTTTCCCTAGAGCTTGAAAGGGAGTCTACAATGGCAGGGCATTTTCCCCCCAGCTCAAGAGCGACTGGCGTCAGATGCTTTGCCGCCGCTGTCATGACGATTCGTCCAACCCGTGTGCTACCTTCAAACAATTAGATTGTTAATAAGAATCCTACTACAATATAAACTCCTATGCTATTATGTTTATATAATTAGTAAATACCGATTATTGCCTAACGAGGCAAAGTGTTGCATATACCGTCTGTTCTCACATGATTATGGTCTGATAAATATCCTATGTTATTACCAGTGAAGAATATTTTGTCCCATTTGTGCTCCAACAGATGCTGTCCGATATGAGGGCCGCCCTGAACAACCTTGATGGATTTGCTATCCAAATACTTGGGGATAGTATTTGCTAAGAAGGCGGAGGATGATGGCGCAAGCTCTGAGGGCTTTATCACTACTGCATTTCCAGCTGATATTGCTCCAATCAGTGGCTCCAATGAAAGTCCTGGATAAAGAAGTCATGAGAGAAGCCGAAATACAGCAAACCTGGCTTCAAATAATTCCAACGTTTATGTCATAACGTTGGAATTATTTGAACATATGCATTATGTTAAAGGACTATGATTTTAACCGGAATGGTTTTGCAAAAGAGTTTGCATAAGAGATACATCTACATAAGAGATACATCTACATATCTTAAAATTTTCCTACATGGGACCTTAACTCAAAATGTGTCAGCACAAAACCTTCAAAGTGTAAATAGTTAGTGTTTCTAGAGTTGGTTCTCTCTCGTTCCCACTTGCTCTTTTAGTCACCATTGCCAATCAAATCAAAAACTCATCCAACTCCAATCACATCAAATTAGGGTATTTTAATCTGAAAATTATTTGATGGTACCTGTTTCCTTTTTGCAGTACTTGGTGCAAAATTGCCTTTTTCCAAATTATTGGGCTAATTCAATGTTTTTTGATAGAGGGTTAAACTAATAGTAAGTCTCTCTGTCTCTGCAAAGAATCTTTCTAGTGTTCCAATATCCTTGTTTTTAAGCATCAGATGATTAGTAACACGAGTAAAAGGCCACGCCTAAGGGAATATTTGCAAGATGATCTCCAGCATAGTAACTAGAGAATTTGGGTGTACATTATATATTTGTGACACACAGACCCACCCACCCACCCACCCACCCACACGAGGAACATGGATGTGTTCTGACAGCATAGAAAAACATCCTAGGCTTAAAAGAAAAAATTTTTTCATAAGAATCTCCAGTGTTGTTGTATACATTCAAAACCCCAAAAACCCCAAATATGGGTGAACCCGAGGGGCATGTGACCATCGATCCACCCATTGTAAAAATTTCTATTCTTCCAAAACCATTGAATTTGCAACGGGTAGACCTAGGGTCAAATAACATTGGATTCACTTGATTTTTGGTGTGGTGATCATCCATTAGGTGTAGAACAAAACACAAAAAACAATTTTTCAAAAAAAAATTATTTTAAGTAAGCCTGGCTGCAAGCATAGGAAATTTGCTTATGCTGTCAGCACACATCCATATATATATATATATATATATATATATATATATATATATATATATATATATATATATATATATATATATATATATATATATATATATATATATATATATATATATATATATAATGTGTATCATATGACAATGGAGGCTTAGCCTCATGTACCAAGACACAAAAAATTGAACGTAACATCAAGTACAAGCCCATGTGGGGCTTATACGCCCTCACGTATGTGTCTTAGTATATGAGGCTAAGCCTCCATTATCATATGATAGACATTATTCATACCCAAGGATTCGTTCGGCCCCGATGTTGCGATTTGGAATCGTAGATGCTCAGAAGGTTGTACCATCAGGAATGCCTACAATTGGATTGTCGGTGCTATTTCACCTCTCCAATTCCATTGACATGCCATTTGGAGATGGTGCGGTCCCCAGAGAATTCGATCTTTCCGCTGGTTGGCTCGTCATGGGAAACTGCTAATTAATGTGGAATGCCTTCACACGAGGCTTTCTTCTACGTCAGAATGTCCCTTATGCCACACTTCCCATGAGACATTACTACATTGTCTCAGAGATTGTGGACATGTTAGGTCAGTTTGGCTTGCCTTGCGTATGAATTTCCCTAATTATTTTTTCTTCTTTGGTGATGCATGTACTTGGTTGGACAGGAACCTTGGTGATCATTTCAGGAGCATAGCACAGTCCCTTGGGCCCAGATCTTTGGGATTACTTGCTGGTTGTTGTGGATAGAGAGCAATGCCACAGTGTTCGAGACCCATCACCAATGGAGCATGCCAATCGCCGAATTCTACATCTAGCGTCATCCTAAGCTAAATTAGCGAGTATCCTTTCGAGGGTGGACCTGAGTCATACCAATTCTCAGCTCCAACAGTGGTGCCCTCAAGATATGGGTTGGGTCAAAATCAATACGGATGGTGTGGACACTAGCGACTTTTCTAGGGTTGGTACATGAGGTATGATTAGAGACTCGTCAGGAGGCTAGATACATGGATTCTCAGCAGGCATTCCTATGTGTGCACCTATTGCGGTAGAGCTACAAGGAGTTCTTTATGGCTTGAACCTAGTGTGGAACTTGGGATATAGGAATGTGATACTGGAAACGGACTCCTGGGCAACAATCAAGTTAATTAAGACACAAGAACTCAACAGTCTTTTCCCTGAAGCCATCCCTGCTGTCAAAAGGCTCCTTCATGGTCGATGGCAAATTATTCTCAGAGGCATCCCTCGGGAGGCTAATATGGTTGCGGATTCCCCCGCAAAGCATGGTCTAGATTTCATGCAGGATACATATCATGTGTTTAATAACTGTCCGGACTTTTGTTCCGCCCAACTCGACATTGATTTACATCAGTAAGGTCCTTGACCTAGGTGCTTGTTAGTACCTCCCATGTATATAAAAAAAGACAAATTTGATTTTCATTTTAATTAAAGAGATATCAAATGATTTCAATAAAAAATTATCAGTACCACAAATTCAGTTAAATAGAGATGAGACCCACAAGAATTAACTCTCCCCTTTAATATATGCCAAATGACCAGTGGGTTAACATTCAAAGTCTGTGGGTCAGAAATCTTGAGTCATATCTTTTCATTTATTACAATTAAATGATCATACTTTTGAGCCATGAGAAATTCTTAACATACACAATCTAAACCTACCCATCTCTCCACAAGGGATAAGGGTGTGAGGCCCAGTGTATTAAGTGCAACTGTAGAACCCACATAATAGGTTGTGCAGACCAAACATTTTTTGTTGAGCCATACCAACTCATTTACTGCAATTAAATGGGTGAGAGAGAGAGTGAGAGAGAGCCAAGAAATTACCAATGGGGAAATTCCAAGAAGAGAGGAGAAGAACAACACCAAGGGGCTCTTGCACTATCTCAGAGCTTGAAGGGAAAGAAGCCAAAGGAAGGTGAATCTGAAATCACCCAGCTGATCATTTAATCTTCCTGTTAAAAAAAAAACAAACATCTCTCTCTATATACAGATCTATAGCTACTTGGCTCAAGCTTACCCTTGTTGGAGCCAGCCATTTCTTGATATTGTCAAGATGATAGTTCACGGACTTGCCCAGAAACCCCACCTGCACAAACAACATAGAAGAAATTTTGGAGGATCAACGAGAGATTAAAACAAAAAACAAAAACAAGTGCATAATGTGCAGCTAGCATGCAGAGAGGTGACCTCATCCCTGTAGGCCTCGACCCTGGGCTTGCCCAGATCCTCTCTCAGGACCTTCAAGATCTCCCCCTCGTTCTCTTGGACGAGCCTCAGGAGGCCCTGCAGCTGCGACCTCCTCCACGCCAAGCCCCTCGTCTTCCCGCTCTCGAAGCTCCCCCTCACCTCGCTCAGCACTCCTTCCAATTTTGCCACCTCCATCGGTTTCAAGTTTCAGTTTCAGTTTCAGTTTCAGTTTCCCCACTCTCACTCTCACTCTCACTCTGTTGAATATTCTACAACATTATCCCACATATATATTTAATGCTAGGGAGCAAGGGAATGAAGTTGGGGGTTTTAATTGAGTCGTACATTATAGTTCCAACCCCCCACCTCCCATCTCTGGCATCACATAACTCTCGTTTTGATGAATTACATTAGCATATGATAGAAAAGAGATGAAATGACAGTGGTTTGGTCTTCAACTGCTTTTTTATGCAGTAAATGACGAATGGGCATGAATGCGACTGGCAGGGGCCTCCTGAGCTGGGGGAAGATGATTGAAGCTCGTGCATCCATCATCCCTTCAACTGTTCGCTTGCTGGAGGAGGAGTGTCACCCTGGACAACACCATTGCATATATGTCACTTGGCACTACATGGCCCCTCTGTGGCTGATGTGACCCTTCCCTTCTCCTCTACCCCCCTTTGTTTTCTTCCTTTTATGGTGGTCAACCATCTTGGATGAGGGAGTAATGTGTGAAAACTACTTGATTAGCTTTGTGATGATTGATGGGGAACATAAACCCATGTGTACTCATCCATCCTCGCTGAATCTCACACCATCAAATATTAGATGGACCTAATGAGTTTTGACTGTTCATCCGCAAGTTGCAAAATGTTCCATTCATGTAAAACCGTTAAATTTGCCGTGGGCCGATGATGGACTGATAAAACCTGTTAGGTGCACACCATGTTTGGTGTTTTGGGACTTTAGAACATTAAGATCAAAATGAACGTTTCTGATCGCCGCAAAAAAAATAGTGGAGTGTTGATTTTTCGAGACGCGTATATGTTGCATCTCACCGATGCCATGTGTAGGGGATTCTGAGATGGCAAGCTAAACACTAGAGGGGGATGAATAGTGTTTCTTAAAACTAATGCACAAATAAATTTAATCCCTCTAAAATTAGCTTAAGTCTCTTAAGGAAGTTACTCCTTGAGTACTTAATCAACACGAGGATACTTGCAAAATAAAATATAGTTATGCCACGAAAGCTATCACAACAAATATTGCAAGAAATGTAGAGGCAAAAACACCAATCACAAACACACGGGAAATTTATCCTGGTTCACCTACCCGATGCTACTCTAGTCCACAATCTCCTTGTTGGGATTTTCCACTAGCCAACTCTCAACCAAGAGAGCAAATGACTCGAATGACGGCTTACAAACAAGCACATAGCTTCACTTGCTAGGGTTTCCAACCAACCTTGCAACAGGCAAGGGTTTCCAAATACACAACTACCTCTCGCCAAGAGGGCCTCCCTTAAGGCTTTTTTACAAATCAAAATAACAACCAAAAGTCTCTCAAAGACTTGCCACCACACCAAATGTGGGTTTACAAACATTTCTTTGGAGTTGAATTTGCTCATACACTTTCCTATAGCCAATGGATGAAGCTTTTGTACGAAGTGAAAATAGCTATGGAAAACTTTTGATCTCAAATGAAATGAAGATTAAAACCTTTTGGAGATGAAAGAAAACTTGATTAGAGTCTTAGAAATTCAGGATGAAGCTTGAGGAGATTCTTAATCAAAAGCCCAAAGTGCTTAAAAGCTTTGAAATCAAAAAGGAATTTTAGGGCTTTGGAGATTTTAGAGAGCTCGACGAAGATGAAAGCTTGAGTATTTTTCTTAAAAATCGATCATTAAAGTTCTTCAAAAATCTCAGCAATCACATCATATTAAGGGTTCAAAAAACCATTGAAAATCGCTCCCCAAAATGCCCTCCCAACGACTCTTTCGACAACTTTGCCAAAAGCGCGAAACTGTGTTTTCTGGGATGTGAATAGTGAAGTAGTCGACCGTTGTGTTATCGGCAGTCAACTCACAATATAACGATAGTCGACTCCCCATATAACGGTAGTCGACTATTGTGTGCTGCAGAGAGAACTCTCTTTTTCCCAATACAAAGTAATCGACAGCTGTGTTACCGGTAGTCGACTATCTTGCTAAGACATGGGAAAATAGCTCAAATGAATTCAAAAATAATTTCAAATCTTTTCTAAATAATTTCAAATCATTTTAAAATGTTTTCCAAATAATTTATGAAGTTTAAAATCATTGAAAACTTAATTCAAAAGTGTGTTGTGCAAGTTTCAACTATTGACTTTGACATTCTAAGACAAGTAAATTAAAAAGACACACAACTCACACAATCTTTGGAGTCTTGGTGTCATCAATAGGCTTGATCCTCTTGTCCTGAAGTCATGCACTCCTATGAGTCCTTGACTTGAGCTTTTCGTTGATTTATGCTTCAAACTTGGTACCTGGGAGGTGACACGGTCGTGCTAGTTTTGGCACGGCCGTGCATGTGAGAAGATGTATCAGCTGACTTATGCAGATTTAGACACGGCCATGTTATACCCTACACGGTCATGTTGGTCTAACCGTGCCGATAGCCAACTCTATGTTTTAGTTCGACACGGCCGTGTTGATCCAACGTGGTGACATGCAACTCTCTGTTTTATTTTGACACGGACGTGCTGCACGGCCGTGCTAATTGTTCTGGAGCTACAGGCAGATTACGCAGTTCTGCGCACAGCTGTGCCGCATATCAGCACGGCCGTGCTGACGCCCAGAAACTCTAATACGCCCAGATGTGGCTTCTAATCTGGACCGTTGATTTCTATTAGGGTTATATCGGATGAACAAGATATAAAACGACCCTAGGAAGGATTCATATGATATAAATACCAAGAGATACACTTTTGACGGCTAATGCGCAACGCGACGGAGAATTGAGAAGATTTTCTTGCGTCTTCAAGAGAGAAGCAGATCTTTTATCGGTGATAGGCGACGAGAGAGCTTCGAGGTGACTACGAGCTTTGGGAGAGGTGGTATTCATTGTGCTAGAGTCGCTGGTAAAATCTCTCCATTGGTTGGTGTGCATTAGACATTGTAATTGCTAGAGTGTTAGAGTTTTTTGTCAAGAGTGGATACATTGGGTTGGGGGAGATTTTTAGTTGGTGTATTCTCTGTATTATCATCTCTGATCTAGTCGAAACCGTGACAACGTAAGACTGGACTTAGGTCATAGGTTGGGCCGAACAAGTGTAAATCCTAGCCCCTCTGAGTGGTTGCTTGGCTTGATTGTGTGGTGGTTTAACTTGTGCTTCTTATGATTCATCCAAGATCCTAACTCTACGTTGATTTAGTTAGAGACACAATATTTTCATATATTCCGCTATACATACTTAGGTGATGTTTGATATTGTGTCAGATTTTCCCAACACTTTTGATCTTCAATTTGTGCTCCAAGTCTCTTTTTTTATTCATCGGAAAGAAAGGTACAAAAATTAGAGGGTGAACCCCCTAGGATATCCCGATCCCTTCACATCCATAATAAGTAGCTAAGATAAAGTAGCAGGCGGGTGATCCCAAACCCGTAAATCCTCATCCAAATGACATCCCAAATTTACAAGCGCATCAGCACAAAAATTCGCTTCCCGGAGAACATGTTGGAAAGTGCAGATACGAAATTTTGCAGCCAACTACCGAATATCCAGAATCAGATGCCAAAGGGGGTGAGAATGGATATCCGTTGAATTAAGAAGCAACAAAACAACTTTTGAATCTGATTCATACATAATCTTCATGAACTCCGTCTGCCACGCCACATGCAACCCAATGCGTATAGCCTGGAGCTCCGTATTCAAATTAGTTCCCCATCCAATATAGACGGAGAAACCAAGTAACCATGAATGCCGTTCATCCTGAAAAATGGCACCTGCACCTGCGAGGCCCAGATTCCCTTTGCTAGCTCCAATTCTCTTGATTCCTCATCATCAAGCTTTAATTTGATGTCCTCGTTATCTTTAGCTTGAGTTGGCCAATGTTAAATTTCAAACATATACTCACAAAACATCTCAAAATATAATTAGTAACACTAATTGTTTGCTTAATTATCAAAACCAACTTGGGATGTTGCAATAACCAACACGTATTTATATTTCTTATTGGAAATTAAGCGGCATTCTTGGATGTCTTGTTCATGTACAAGAGATCAACACATGATAAGAATGAGGGGAGGGGAGGGTGAGAATTAAGTGACTCTGAGTTCTCTTCTAATCTACTTTTTCAAGCATAGCGAAATCTTATGTGTTGTCTATTGATATAATTTCTATGGTGAAAACTATCGCTGAAAATAACAAAATTTCTATTAATCTATTAAGGATATACTGATAAATATGCGTAAGTGTACCTGAATCCATAGCGATTAATTGCCTTTGATCCATGTGGTTGACCTTCCAGCCCAACACGATTTTCCAGAGAATCCCTTTAGCTTTCTCCATGCTCTATATCTGACAATGGGATATCAACATAGAATTGAAACGTTCGTTCAGATTTGGAGACTAAACACTGATAACTTCCATGTTATCATTTGGTATTTCTATTTTAGACCATCATAAAATAGAAATTATCCGTTAAGTCTATATACATTAAATTGCACACACCTTAGCAGATACATTAAAGCCCAAATACCTAAAACTTAACAGATTACTTCTAATTGGGCTTAACTTTAGTTGACAATCTTAAATGCATAATTATTTACATATAAGCCCAACATTGGATTAATGATCCAATAATATCCCACGTAGGCTACATGTGCAACATTATAATTATAGTTTGCAAAAATAACCAAATGAGCACAACTTTGATGTCATTACCGAAATGTATCTATTAACCAACCCGGTCCATCAATCATACCAACATGATCAAAATGGCCTCCGTCACAAATGTCGTAACTCAACCCATCAATGGTCACGTATGCTGATACAACTGAATGACATGGATCATGAAGTGGATGTGTAGCATGGAAATTTCATGTACTGCGATCTTGACATGCTTATTTCCAACTGGTCCACCTGCAAACTATTGTGAGATCAAACCATATCAAAATCGGAGTGTGAATAAACTAAATCTTTATTTCTGCAGAAAATAACCTCAAAATATCTATAAACTCCACCAAACCTCCCCCTCTCTCCTGACTGCCGCGCTGAGACACCCCCGGAGCACCCGAACCTTAACCAGAGCCCCCTCCGCAATCCCATCGGCCTTCTCTTTCACCACCTCCGCTGCCGCAACCTCACGGCCGCCGAGAGCTCCCACAGCCTCCACTCTCTCCCGCGAGCAACCCGAGACCCCGCCAGCCATCTAAGCTTCCCCCGAGCACAACCCTAAATTAAGGAGATGAGAGAGGGGGCGGGGAGATGACGAGAGAAAGACCTTGTTGTCGGTCGGATGGAGTCGCCGATAACCGCTTGAGAGTTCGCCGTGTCGCCGGCCGTCGATAGCCAAAAGGGATAGAGATGCGATTGATCGAGAGATGGGAGGAAAATTTCGCCGTGGAAATACGACCGCACTAGCCCCCGTGCCCTATTTGGGGGAAAATTTTCGTTCATCCGCCACGGACTAATCTGTAGCGGATGAGTTGATGATACGTCGGTTGCCAATATCCATCTATCACGCAATTTTCGTGGCGGATGACCCTTATTTTTCCACTGAAATGTCCGTGGCTGATATTTGTCATCACCACATACAAATTTGTGGCTAATGATTCAACAATTGCCACAGATACTGTCCGTGATGGATGATCCGTGGCGGATGGTCAGTTTTCTAGTAGAGTATGTATATGTAAGTGTAAATGTATGTTTGCATGTATGCATGAGGTTAGTTGGTATGAGCTAACATCGAGGAAATTTCTTACACTTTCGGCTCTGAAAACCGATATTTTTTTTTTTGAAATTTTTTCCAGGTTGTTGTACACATTATAAAACCCCAAAACTCCGAATATGGGTGAACACTTAGGATACAGTATTTGATTCTTGATCCACTCATTGCAAAAAATTCTGTTGTTAAATTTGCAATGGTTACATCAATGATCAAATAGCGTTGGATTCGCTTGATTTTTCGTGTGGTGATCATCCATGATGTGTAGAGCACATCGAATTTTTTTTAAAAAAAATAAATAAAAGTATGCAAATGTGCTGTTAGCGCGGAATTTTTTTTTCCCATGCGCATACATTATTCTATATGGTTGACACCGATGTACATGTATAAATAGAGGACCCTTTTGGAGGAGTTAGGAGAGGATCATTTTTTAAGCATTGATCAAACTTCATGGTAGTAATCACCCAACCTACAAGCATTGATCAAACTTCATGAACCTGGGTTAAAATTGCAACATGCAAGAGTCAAATAGATTGCATGCCACTCTGACTACTTACTAAATACAAGCAGTGAAGCTAAGCATAATCCTGGAGGAGCCTTCATCAATAGTACAATACATTTCTTTTTACCTTTGTCTTTCTTTCTTCCAAAAAAGAAGGACACTAGTTCATAAATTGGTGTATATAAATCATGATAACTTACTAATACGATTCAAGTACATTCACATGTTATGCCATGAATACGAGAATCAAAAGATCAAAGGATCTCTCAAAGCGACACAATCGAAACAAAGCAGCATCTGAGTGTGTATCAGCTCATCACCACCTCTTCAGGCCCAGCCACACCAGAACAAACCCTACGTAGTCGAACCTGTAGAGATGCCTCATAAGCTGCATCTTCCGCTCAGTCCACGGCGGATACCTGAAACCGAACTCGGTCAGGAAGCTCCTCCTCGCAACCGGCTTCCCGTGGCTGAACATGTCGAACGTGAACTTGCCGTGGTACTGGCCGAACCCGCTCTCGCCAACCCCCCCAAATGGTATTGTGTCGCAAGCGTACTGCAAGAACAGCCGCGACAACAGTTTGTATTAACGCCAAGTTATTGCCCATGTACCAAAATTTAAAACTTATAAAGACTGATTTATGCTTGTAGATCTATGGCATGCATATACTCGACAACATACGTTAGATAGATTTTCAAGAAACCAATTTTGTAGGAATTTTAAGAGTTACATTCTTTAAGAATTTGTTTATACTTAGAATTCCTCTTACAAAAAATTAATTAAGCATAACTGATGGTGTTTTTTAAATCAAAACATCCCTTTAATTACTGTGTGCAAAGTCCATTGGTTGGCCTAGTCTTTTAAGCCAAAGCCTAGCTAAATCTGCACCCTAGGGTAGATCTACAATGACTAGGTTTATCTTTTATCTCCTAGTCTAAATTAAAGAAAATTAGCCAGATAAGTAGGGACCAAACCTTGATCCATGAGTATGAGAGGTTTTTCCTAAAAGCACGTTCCTTAATTACAATAAATCAAACACAAGCTTTGCTTTAGACAACAATTCTAAAAACTCTAATGGCCTGATCTCATCGCATGCTAATTGAGAATTCGCGTTGTGCTATGACACCAATTGTTGTGCTTTGATAACAATTGTTAGTGGTGATTGGGATCACCTCTATTGGGCTCATATGCCCTCTTGATAGGCTTATCAAGAATGCAATCGCCCCCACAGAATTCAACATCATTGTGCAATGAACAAAGCTAATGACGTTCTCTACAAAATCCGTAACACAAAAATATATATGAAAGACAATGCAAAACAAAAGATAAATTAACACCTAACACCATGATTTATACTGGGTTCATTCAAAACTTAGTGTATATTTAGTTGGAGAGATCACCAAGGCTTAAATAATCTTGGATTACATCTTATGGCGTTTGGTTGAAGGGAAACAACCAACCACCAACCCCACTGAGAATTTGAAAAAAAAACTATAGAGAAAAGCTCTCAAACAACCCTTTCAAAGCCATAAGTTTCCCTTTGTATTTTCTACATGTACATGAAATTTACTAGAAAACAATGCAAGAATTACATCAAAACCCTAGTCGGAACACCGTTTAAATACTAAAATGTCTGTGGGTCGAATTCGGATCCAAACGGGATTCGGATCCCGTGGCTACCGCCTGCATCCGCACGCCCGCAGATCTCGGCCATTGAGATCAATACGTGATGCGTCCTGGAAGCGACGCGTGTCCGCTCCACGTTCCCTGCACGCGTTGTTGCCGCTGTCGCACGGGGGCACAACGCGCGAGTCACGCCCGCGCTCACGTGCCGCGCCCATGCATGGGCACACGCGAGGCCGCTATTATGGGCCTCTCGCTCTGTTGGCCCGTTGGGCCATGCACTTGCCCGCCGTGTGCCAGTGGGCTGGAACTTGTAGGCTGTACTGTGAAGAAAATTCCGAAGTAATTATTTGGGATGGGCTAGTTGAAAAACCTTATTTGGACTCGAAAAAATCTCCAATAATCCTTTAAATAATCCTCATAAATCCAATATTTTACTTGAGATATTTTTTGGTGCTTTATATCATTTTTTTCAACACTCAATTTTGATACAAACATACCATAAACACCGAACCAAGCCAAAGCTCCATATCTTCCACCTTCAAAACTAAACCACCTCATCATAAGGCCAGTGCACTAGGCTAGTGAGCTTCGCACTAAGCATCACTGACTAACAAGTGTCTAACGAACCCCTTTTCGAAGGTGAATTATCGATTTCACCGTATATCCTGAATTCATATCTGAAGCATAACCGGTAGTGTCTCTCTATGCCATCTCATGGCACCTTAGCATATCTTCAAAGAAAATAAGTTAGAGCCACACTCAAACTTAGCCGCCAACCTGTCCTCTATCAGATTCTCCTTTTCATGAATTTCCTTGAAGCACACTAATACATCGACATCTTTCCTAGCACATCTCCATACTGAGTTTGCGTCCACAATCAATGCATCAATCGCAAACTTATTTGCCTTAGGATCTCCATTCACATGCAATGCATAAGCCAAATTCATATGGTCCTCATAGCGAGCTGGAGTCACCATGATGTGCGGCCCTACACAACTAGTGAAAGAGTCATCCACATTAGCTTTAGGATTTTCACATCGACTAGAACTCCCACTACTATTGCTGCATGCATTAGTAACCCATATGGACTCTCCCCATCAACCGCCACTCCTTTACCAACATATATGTCAATCATGTGATTTGAATTAAGTATCTCTACCTCGTTTGGCACCTTTTACCTCCACCTATTTTGGTACTTCTTAAAGCCTTTTCTTGCAGCACCGCCGACTTATCAAATGTCGCATGTCGACCAACCAAGATCTTCTTTGCATATGGACTCCAAAGTATGTAACCATCGAGATCATCCATGTATCCTAACTTGACACTTTTTTCCCTTGACGCTGAACTTGTCACCTTCCTCGTGAATATAAACTGGACATGCAAATAACCGAAGATGATCCGGATTTACTGGCTTCCATGTCCAAACCTCCTTTGAAATTTTTATGCCAATGAATTCTGTTTACCAAATATGATTCGGTCGATATAACTTTGGTCCAAAATTCCTTAGACAAAACTGATGTAATTCTGAGACACCTTACCTTCTTTAGCAGTGTACTATTCATCCTCTCTCCAACTTCATTCGACTGTAGATCTCTCGGTGTATTGAAGTCTCTTTACTTCTTCCTCATGATAGAATTCCTTAAACATAGCAAAAGTAAACTCGCCACCATTATTGGATCTCGGTACTTTCAACATCTTCCTCGTTTGACTCTCTATAAAGGTCTTACATGCCTTGAACTTCTTAAACATATCTGACTTTTCCTTTATCACATACATTTAAAATTTTTTGAATAAATCATTGAAGAATGATATAAAGTAACGAGCTCCACCTAAAGAGTGAACTGGTGTAGGATCCCAGATACCGGTGTAAACGTACTCAAGAATCTCACTTGCATGCTTCCCCTAATCGAAACTATCCTTCGTATGCTTGCCATAGACACAATCCTCGTAAAACTCCAGTTCCTTGAAGTTCACCCCTTTTATTTATACACGCTTCCTCAAAGCCTCAAAGCTTTTCTCTGTGATATGTCAAAGTCTGAGAAGTCACAGCCCGGCTGAATCAATCTCCTGCGAATTCTCAACCATGATACTGGAATCTTCAATGCTCGTCGTCTCCTTCAACAGATATAAATCTTTGACTTTTTCAGCTCTCATCAACACCATCGAACCCTTCGATATTTTTAAATATTCATTCTCTATCGTAACCTTGCAACCCATAGAATCCAATACCCCTAAAGAAATCAATGACTTCAACTCTGGAACATGCCACAAGTTAGTGAGTGTACGCACCACACCATCAAACATCCTGATTCTCACCGAACCAACTCCAATAGCATTTTACTCTACATTGTTGCTTATAAAGACTGATCCATTCTGATTCTTCTGGTAAGAGTATGAAAGCATTCTTTATTTGGCATCATGTGGAATGACACCCCTGAATCCATAACCCCATACACGATTCTCAACATCTGAAGAGCTTCCTGTGAGTACATAATATCCTCCTCGATCCACACCTCCTCCGTCTACACAACTATAACTGCCGAAGATGCTGGCATATCCTTGTCTCAGTTCATCCTCTCTGGGCAGTCTCTCTTTCAATGTCTAGGTTTTTTGCAAATTTATCGCGTCGTGTCTTTGGTCATCGATCTCGATCTCCTCCTATTACCACCACTCGCATTGCTTTGCCCCGAAGCAAGTAGGCTTTGGCTATTTGAAACTCTTTTGCTCAAACCGACTCATGACATCTGATCTCTCAACTCCTCACTGTAAAGCCACGACTTCACATCCTGAAGATTGATAGTCTTTCGATTGTAGACCATGGTATTGACGACGTCGTGTATCACTCTGATAATAATAGGAACAGAATCATCACTGCATGCTCTACCTATACAGTCAATTCAATGGCCACCATCTTTCTCACTAATCCATTAAAGATATCCAGATGATTCTTTAATAATGTCCCGTCTCATATCTTGAAAGTGAAAAAAGTCTTCAACAAGAGCAGTCTGTTGGTAAGTGACTTTTTCAGATATAGCTTCTTAAGATTTTACCACAATCTCTTGGCTGTAGTCTCCTTAGACACATGATAAATTACCTCATCCGATAAACTGAGCTGGATGATTGTTATCGCTGAGTCCTCAATCTCCATCTTCTTTCTTTTCGGGATATCAGCCAATAAAGTCTTCTTATCGTATACCACCCTGTGGACATGATCTTTCCTCACGATTGCTTTCATCATGTACTGCCATATCTCGAAGCTTTTCTTACCATCAAACTATCAATTTTGTGTTGTGTTCCTCCAATGGTCACAAACGAGCTACCCGCATATGAACTTGAACTCATTGATTTTCTGGTTATGCCACCGTTTGTAGAAGAATTATTCACCATTTTCTTGGATTTGTTCACGAACACTACTTTGATACCAATTGTTAAGCTCTGACACCAATCGTTATGCTCTAATACCTATTGGTGTGCTCTGATATCAATTGTCAGGGGGTAATTAGGATCACCTCTCTTGGGCTCATATGCCCTCTTAATAGGTTAATCAAGAAAGCAACCGCCCTACAAAATTTCAAGATCGTTGTACCAACAAACAAAGCTAATGACTTTCTCAACAAAACACTACACATCAACATATACGAAAGACAACGCAAAACAAAAGATAAATATGCATTTAACACCAAGATTTATATCGATACCACTCAAAATTTAATGTACGTCTAGTTGGAGAGATCATTAATACTTCAATAATCTTAAATTACAAGTTTTGTCATTTTGATTGAAGGGAAACGATCAAACTTGCTAAGAAATTGGAGAAAAAAACTTTGGATAAAAGCTCTCAAAGGACCCTCCTAAAGTCCTCAGTTTTTCCTCTGTATTTTCTACAAGTAGCCCCAAACTTGTTCAGAAAATTTGCTAGAAAATCACGCAAGAATCACATCAACAACCTAGCTGAAACACCATTTAAATACCAACGGATTTGTGGGTTGAATCCATATCCGAATAGGGTTCAGATATTCGGATCTCGCCGCTGCCGCCTGCATCTACACGATCGCAAATCTCGACCATCCAGTTCAATGCGTGATGCACCTTGGAAGCTATGTGTGTTCTGCTTCATGTTTCATGTTCCATGCACGCATTGCTGAAGCTGCTGCACGCATCGCGCATGTTGTGCAGGCCACACCCATGCTCATGGGCAGCGGGCCATGCATGGGCTCATGCGAGTCCACGCTGCTGGGCATCTCGCTCCGCTGGCTGCGCATACGCACTTGCGGGCCGTGTGTCTGTAGGCTGGAACTTGTGGGCTGTAATGTGATGTAATTATCTAGGCTGAGCTTGTTAAAAAAATTATTTTGGATTCCAAAAAAATCTCCAACAATTCTTCAAAAAATCCTCATATATCCTATATTATTCTTGAGATATTTTTGATGTTTTGTGTATCATATTTTTCAACTATTGGAGTGTTGGATCATCTCATGCTGCTATGTTATCTTCCCCAGAGTTATTGTAGTTGGACAGAGCTACCTTGCAAAGAATTTTGGTAAGCATAAAGTTATTTTCCAAGAGTCACAAAACCCTTAAGTTTCATGCACATGTGCGCAACTACTTGTGCAATGAACTATACGAAACATATGTTTATGCACCTGAAACACATAAAATACCCCCCAACCTATTACCCATCATGAGCCATCGTGCATGTGCATGTGCACGTGCACTATGCTGAAAGCATGTGCACTGCACATGCATTATGCTAGCACACATGCATGTCATATCTGCATGTTGCCCATGCATAGCACCCATAAAACATGTAGGGAGCAACGATGGGCTACATTGATCCATTGTTCATCCCTCTTATGCACTCGGTTGCCTGAAAACCGTGATAAGAGGATGGCGCAAGCGCCTGCTCTGCACCACTCCCATTTCCCAGAACCCCCCATCCTCTATGGTGTGCACAACCTTGATGCACCATCTCATGGATCCCGTGGGTAGGTACTGCTTGTTACCTGAATGTGCACAACCTTGACGAGCATTGTTGTAGGCAGTGGTAACCTGATGCTCTTTATTGACCCTTTGTCAAGCCCACATGGTTGTTCGGGTTTATGTCAGGGTTACAGTTAGGTAGAAGGTTTGGGTTTGGGTTTTATAGTGAAACCATGGCCTTTAACTTGGAAACACTTTGATCAATGGGAGCGCGTTTATACAATGTAGCCTTGGCATATCTTTCATAATGAACACGATGTGGATCCAACTACTTTTCTGTCCAAAATTCTTAAAATAAAGAGGTTTCGATTTCAAGTGATTTTTCCCAAATCCCAACATTATAATTTAAATTTTGGAGAAAGAATAAACTAACATTCAATGTTTATTTACATATATAATTAGTAACAGTTTATTTAATCAGATTTAAATCTTCTAGAATTAATAAAACAAAATTTTTATATTTTAAACATGTGAGGTCATATTAAAAGTGAAATGTTTAATAAACAAAGAATGCATAAAAGTATGTGTTGGGTATATTTTCTGTTGCTATAAGTTGGCATTAGTGGCACTAGATCGGGAGAGTTCAGGTTGTGGAATCAGAACATCTTATAAACAGTTTGAGCAGTCATGTTGTACGTCATTTTGCAACATCAGGTACAATATACGGGATCTGGAGTATGGTTCGTATGCAGAAACGCTGTTGTGGTCTGGTAATCTCAGATCTGATTTGTAGCCTAGAATCTCGGGGGTTCCTGAATTAGTTGATGAAATATCTTGGTGAGATTTTTCAGTTCCTTGTTACCCAAATTAGCTCCTTGATTGATGAGAGGAGGAAATATTTGCTGAGAATATTTGGGAATCTAGTTAGTTCCTTAATTGATGGGAAGAAATATTTGCTGAGATTTATTGGTTCTATTTTCCAGAAATCGATCCTTATTTTATGAGGGAAAATATCCGCATGAGATTTGCTTAAAACATTTTACCCAAAATGGTTAAATGATTTCTTGATCTATGTGATTTCTTACCCGAAGTGATCCTAGATATATTTGCGGAATATCTGCATGAAAGAGGAAGTTATTTACCCGCAATTAGTGGTTACAAGATTTGTTGAAGATATGTGTGGTTGAAGATTTATTATCTGAATGGTTTCAGATCTTGTATTATTATTTAGATCTTCTCCAGATATTCTGTTGTATGTTGGTATGCATAAGATCTGCTGAAGATGTGAGTGAAGGTATCAATCTGCGAATATGGTATGTGAGATCTCGTTTATTGGCCATGTTGTATGACAAGTTGAATGTTATGTTGCAACATGAGGTCTAACATGTTGTGCCAGATGGCTGGAATCGAATGACGGTCTTCAGCGTTTATCAAAGGTAGTTTACTCCAGATCTTTCTATAATCTCTTTTAGGCATTCTAGTATATTTTGTTATGTTGAAAAATCGTTGAAGCTTCATTTGGAAGGCGTTATCTCCTAGATTTGATTGAAGATTCTGTTAGAGAAATATTAGCCCGCATATAGTAGTTGTTAGATCTCCGAAGATATGGTGAAATCACCTGCCGTTGTGGTTCTTAAACATGCTGGCTGCCCATTTGTACGTGATTTTCAAGCGACATTCCTTAACGACTCCGTGATTGAGGGGGAGCAGAGTATCTAAGGGCGTGGAGATTGAGGCTAGGTTTTTTACGGCTTTTGTGAAAGTTGATCAAAAGAACTCAAGCACCGAGGCCGACGACTACTCATGTAGGGATCAAGGGAGTTGATCTAGTCGGTTGTGCAAGGGGATCTTGCATGTAAGGGGAGCTTGCATAGATTACTCCACGGGGTTGATTGAGATCACCCCTCGCGGTTTGTATTGAGGGGGAGTATGCTTCTCCTAGTATAGATCTGATATTAGTGATTGTAATCATTATTTATTATAGTGGAGTAATCTGATTTTCTGGGCGTGGCCCCGCAGATGTAGGTGCGCGCACCGAACTGTGTTACCAAGTTTTGGTTGTCGTTGCTTGGTTTTTATGCTTAATCATTATGTTTAATTGATTAATCATTACGTACTGAATTACAATTGGTATCAGAGCAGGTCGCCCGTGTTACTTTGTTATCAAAAAGGGTGTGATCTTGGATTTCAGTACTTGAATCATGACTACACGAGAAGGTGCCTCCGTTGTTCATCCTCTATTGCTCATTGGTACAAACTACACTTACTGAAAGTCTCGGATGCGTGCATTCATTAAGTCCCTTGATGAGAAGGCATGGATCGCTGTCATTGAAGGATGGACACCGCTGATCGAAATTGACAAAGATGGCAAAGAACACCTCAAGCCGGCAAGAGACTGGAGTCGGATTGAAGAACATGCGGTCCTGTGCAATTCTAAAGCAATTAATGCCATTTTCACGGCAGTTGGTGACGAATAGTTTAAACTCATATTAACGTGTGAGTATGCTAAAGAAGCCTGGGACATACTTCAGAATGTCCATGAAGGAACTAATGCGGTAAAAATCTCTAAACATCACATGCTTGCATCTCAGTTTGAAGAACTAAAGATGAATGATGAAGAAACTATTGCTGAATTTAATGGGAAGTTGAGAGACATTGCTAATCAGGCGTTGCAACTTGGTAAAAAGTACTCGCAAGTAAAGTTGGTTCGAAAGACCTTACGATCTCTTCCAGACAGATTTTCTGCCAAAGTTGCTGCCATTGAGGAGGCTAGGAATACCTCCACTATGAGGCTGAATGAACTTATGGGGTCTCTTCAGACCTATGAAATGAATCTGAAGCAGAACAGAAGAGGTAAAGGAGTGGCTTTTAAGGTTGATGCTGGAAAAATTTCTAAGGAAGATGATGACTTTGAGTTAGATGAGGATATAACTCGATTAACCAAAAACCTTAGCAGAATGCTTAAGAAGATTACTAGTAAAGGACAGAATTTCAGAAAAGGAAGTCAATGTAGAGAGAGTGAGGGATATGGGCATATACATGCTGAATGTGCAAACCCTCAGAAGAAGCAAAAAGGGAAGTCCTCGACTAGTACCTGGAGTGAAGATGAGTCTGATGGGAGTGCTGATGATGGGGAAAATCATCAGTAATTACATTGCTCTCGCGGCCTCTCAGAAGAAGCGACTTGATTACGACATTAGCAGCCATGTTGGACCTGATGTTGCAACATCAGTCATGACATCAGCCAACAAATCAAGCAATGTCAGATCCAATGTTGCAACATCTACAACATCTACAACCGAATCAGATTCTGAAGCTGACAGCGATGAGGAAGTTAGTGATGATGATATCCGAACAGCATACCAGATGATGTATGAGAAGTGGATGCAAATATGTAATATTAACAAAGTGCTAAAAGAGGAGAATGAAAGACTGAAGAAAGAGAAGGATGAAGTCAAAATCAAATGTCTGAAAGTTGAGGAAAACTTTAGAGCGCTGGAAAGCAACTTCAGAAATGTTCTTCTCAGGGCAGAGAAAGCTAAGTGCACATTGGATAAGTGGAATTCTGGAAAAGCAAAGCTAGATGATATCTTGAACATGGGTAAGATTTCAGGAGATCGCACCGGAGTGGGATACAATAGAGGAGCTTTCTATAATGTGTCTGCTGAAAGAAGAAGTCAAGTTACCAAAGAACTTGAAAGAATGTGTCAGCACAAGGGCCATGATCATAAGAAGAAGCAGATTAGAGGCATAAAAGGTGGTCGTTCTGTGTGTAGTTACTGCACGTTCATAGGTCATACTGAGAGAAACTGCTTCAGTTGCATGCGACATTGGTCAGAAGGAAGAAATGTTAGACACACTGACATGAAGAAGAAGCAATGGGTCAGGAAGTCTGAATTATACGGCCCGAACACTACAGCTTCAGAGAAAACACCGCATGTTGTGACTGATGTTGCAACATTAGACACAACACAGAATGATGTTGCTACAGATGTTATGACACCAGACTCGACATCTCCTCTCAACAATCTATGTGAGCAACTTGTGCCAAATTCTTATGAATCTTCCTCCAGAATTATCCAAAAATTACCTCGCCTCTCTGCTCACTGCTCATCCTCCGCCAGTGCCATTGGATCTTCGCATGTATCCTCTCCAGCACGGCAATCCGCCGTCGTTTCATCTTTCGCGGCCTCTTCACATATACCGACTGACTTCCCCAAAGTTTGTCCACTTCTTAGCTGTTTTCACCGCATCCATGTCTCCAAATTTTGACATGCAGACCGCCGAAGCTTCTCTGTCAGCACCACCGATGTCTTCAACTCACTAGCTATTATTTCGGCCTCTCAGAGCTTAACTACTACACTAGATATCGTTCCATTTTTGCAGCATACTATCAGATGTGAGGTATACTTTTCTTCCTCTAATTCTGCTGTGTCTGATGATTTATTTGCTAATGAGATAGACAGTGGAGCGTTTTATTGTCTCGGTTTGATGTTTCTGGATTAATTATTGGAGATGTGGACTTGTGTCTTATTGGAGGCTAGATGAAAAGTATTAAAGTTATCGATGAGTCAGCTGCTTTGGATTCTTCAGATCCATGGGGTTCAAACTTTCAAGATCATGTATGTGGGTTGGATCTTCAGATGACATTGTGTCAGATTATCTTAACATGTGGCCTCTGATGACTGCAATATTGCCTCTGATGCTACACATGTAGTTGGATCTGATGTTACGTCTGGTGTTTCTCCCAAAGTTGCACCAAATGCTCATATTGCATCTGATGTTGCACATGATGTTGCAACATCGGCTCATGCTGAACCTGATCTCATGGATCATGTTGTAACACAGGACACAACATGCACCTCTCCTGCACCTGGTGACTCTTCAGTTTCACCTGCTCTTGATTAGACCATGGCAGATCTGTAAGTTCCTCATTCTTGTTGTCGTCATCATAGTTCTGCCAAGCAACATGGTGCTCCGTTTAGCTCTCCCACTTCCTCTTCTTCAAATGCCGACTTCTAAGAAAGCCAGAGTCGTTCCTGAAGCTTCAGCTCCTTCCCCGACTCTATTTACTACTTCTGATGTTTTGTACAAGATGTTATTCGACCAGGCTTACCAGAATAGTTGGGCTACTTATTCAGACAGATGATGTTGTAACACTGGAGCCGACACCTCAAGACGGTTCAGCTGATTCTACTGCTACTCATGTTATATGTATCGACACAGGACACTACATCTGTTTCTGCTAGTGAGGGAATTTTAGTGCAATATATCTAGATCCGTTGGAGAACCGCAATCCAGGTGTGCATTCCAATCATCCTCACTCATGTCTTATCTCTCAGTTGCTATTGGCTCAGAATCCGAATAAATTGGATGTCTCTTCTGAGGTGATCGTTGATTGTGCAAGGGGAGCTTGCATGTAAGGGGAGTTTGCATAGATTACTCAATAGGGTTGATTGAGATCAACTCTCGCGGTTTGTATTGAGGGGGAGTATGCTTCTCCTAATATAGATCTGATATTAGTGATTGTAATCATTATTTATTATAGTGGAGTAATATGATTTTCTGGGCAAATCAGGGAGTGGCCCGCAGATGTAGGTGTACGCACCGAAATGCGTTACCAAGTTTTGGTTGTCGTTGCTTGGTTTTTATGCTTAATCATTATGTAACATAATTGATTAATCACTTCGTACTGAATTACAGATGTATCTACAATAGATCTCATTTCAAACATGTCAAATGTTAATCTTTTTTTCTACAGATTAACACAGATAACTAAAAAAATCATATTCTTAATCTTATTAGTACGCATATTGTCGATCACTAAGAGCTCTAGGTGCTGATACCTATTTAGATATATGACATGCATATACACTTTCAATATGCTAGATGTACGCTATGGAAAGTGTTACTTGCGTACTTGCTGTACTTGCTACTTTAGGATCGTCTCAACAATGACTGCAGCAATGCTTGGATTGAATTTTTTCACTCGATAGAGGTGAAAATCATGAGATAAATCTGCTGGTTTGTTTCCAACAGCCTGCTGGATTAGTCAAATGAGGGGGGATAATTGCATCTACCCCCTCCCTCATGCTTGTGGTAGTTGCATCTACCCCCTCTTCCTTGTGCATCTACCCCCTCCCCCTTGCATGCTTATAAAAGGGGGGTATGAGGAGAGGCTCCATCATCCCAAAATCCCAAAAATCACAAGTTCTCTTCTTCAAGAGAAAGAGAGAAGGAAACCCAGAGAGGTGGAAGAGTGCGGGATTTCTCCAGTGAGAGAAAATTACCCCAGAGAGGGAAGTTACCCCAGAGAGTTAAAAATTGTAGTGTGTTTTTTGGTGTTTACCCTAGTGTGTAAAGTTATTTCGTGGTGAGAAATAGCGAAGTCCTTTTTTACTCTCCAGTTTTTACTGTTTTACTGTGATCAGTATTTTTACTGTTTTACTGTAATCAGTAAGTCTTCTATTAATCAGTGAGAATCACAACAAGTGGTATCGGAGCCTAGGTGAGCTGAGAGAGAGAGTTAAAAACAGGGAGGGAGTGAATTTTTTTTGGAGAGAATTGTTTATATTTTTCTTTTCTCTTCAAATGGAAGAATCATCCTCGTCGGGAGCTATGGTCAAACTGACGGCCATAAATTACACAATGTGGAGACCTCGAATGGAGGATCTCCTCAGTTGTAAAGATTTATTTGACCCATTGGAGGTCAAAGGAGTAAAGCCGGAATCCACCAAAGAAGCTGACTGGAAGAAGATGAATCGAAAGACGATCGGTAAAATCCGACAATGGATCGATCACAGCGTCTTCCACCATGTTGCTGGTCGCGCCCCGGCGTACACGTCCCGGGACGACGGTTGTAGTTTTACCGCAAGCGCACGGTATAGCGGCGAGCGGGTATCGAACACAGGGAGGACGAATGACCGTGCTTGCTCCTAATCAACCTGGCTATTTAGAGGGATAATTGCCTTGGGCGATCCTGTCACAATCGTCAGACAAAAGTGCGAAATATCAAATCAAATAGAGAACGCCTAGGGAATGGGGAATCCCCACTACTCACCGTATTTCACAATTGTGGTTCGCCGGTATCGAAATCGCTAGGATGAGAATTTGGATGAACTAGTTGCAACTAAATGTGAAACCAAGCTCACGCTCTCGCGCTGTTGCCGGTCTATAGCTATCCTAGGTTTGGGTCCAATCTCTTGCAAACCCTAGCCTAGGGAAGCTAGCATTGGGATCAACATCATCGTCCAATTGCGCACCGAGTCCAATCTCTTGCAAACTCGGTCCACAATCTAAATTAGGATAGTTCCTACCCGTCCAATCTCTTGCAAACGGGTATCGGCGCGGAATTGCAACCGGAGATCCTAGCATCGGTCCAATTTCTTGCAAACCGATACTTCGAAAATCCGACTCCAACCCAATTCGGATTTCTAGGGCTTCCTATCGAATTGGGATCCAATCTCTTGCAAATCCCAATTGATGTGAATACCTAGCTATCCGTAGTAGTTCGATCCCAATCTAATCCCTAATAACAATCCTAGCTCAATTTCTACCGGTTCAACACAAATACGAAATTGGGCTTGTAGGGTTCATCCCCACGCCCCAAGACGTGGAGACTACTCACTAATCATAGCAATAGCACAATAATTGGCAAAGAAATAGACAATGGAATTCATCACAACAATGATATAAACAATAAAAAATAGAGTTTTTGTGGAAGAGAAGTGCAAACCAATGTAGATATTCAATCAACCCAACAAAAAATCCAAGTTTTTCTCTTCACCAATCACAATTAATAAAGCTAAAAAGTAGACTCAAAAAGCTGCAAAATATCTGAGAGGAGGCTCCCAAAACTAGGGTAAAAACAGAGCTTAAATAGCCCCAAAAATCGTCTAAAAATCCTGACCAAAACGCCCCTGCACAGCCTGTTTTCCGCAAATTTCGCTACAGGCAGCGCATCGCACTCGGCCGAGTGACGAAAGTCGCTCGGACGAGTGAAAACCCTGTCAATTTCCAGTAAGTCGTGGGCTTCAGGGGTCTTCAGTTCGGGGGCGGCTCGGCCGAGTGAGTTGTCGTCACTCGGCCGATGGCTTCACTTCACTCGGGCGGACGGGATTTGCCACTCGGCCGAGTGGGTCTTCTGAAGCTCAGAGGGCCGAAAAACAGTAACTTTGGTCTTTTTGAGAGCCTTCGTCTGGGCGCCACTCGGGCGGACGTGGTTTCGTCACTCGGCCGAGTGGGTCTTCTGTGCTCGGCCGAGTGCACAGGTAACTCGTGTCTGAATTGGTCGGCCGAGCAGTGTCTCGCTGGTCGGCCGAGTGGCTCCTCCACTCGGCCGAGTGGGACACAAAAAATGCCCAAACTGGTCGTTTTGGCCTCCTCGTCGCTCCGGCGACGTCCATTCTTCTTCCGCTCCTCTCCAACAGCAAAATACCCCTCGGGGAGGTCGTCGGTGGCCGTCTAGATTACACGCATCTCGAGATCACTCCTAATCGCGCCAAATCACCTGAAATGCGACAAAAACAACAAATCGTGAAAAGCATCGCAATATCGTCGATATATCGTGAAAAACATGATTTGGGCGATCAAAATGGCATGCAAACATGCGGGAAAAGGGTGTAAAATAAGGAGTGATCAAAATCCCCCAAGCTTGCCTCTTACTCGTCCTCGAGGAAGATAAGTAAAAAGCGAACCCGGTGGATTCGGAAAACGAAAACGGCGAAAAACGAAAAAAAATGAAAAACGAAGAAGAATGAAAACCAAACGAAAATAAAGGAAGAAAGAAAGAAGAGGTAGGATGCTAGATCATTTTCTCAGGACGTGGGTTTCACTTACTCTTATGGCATGCACCGAGTGAGAAATACATGTCAAAGAATCTCATTTTGATATCATAGTAGAATAGTGCAAGTAGAAAATAGAAAACCCACGAACAACGGTATAATCATGAGAAACGGAATGATTTTAAAATTAACATCGCCTGAATCATCTAAAGCGGTATACAAGTCTCAGATCACACACTTTTCAATTGAACGCTTTCTATCTGGAGTATAAGAGTATCACATCATAGAATAGAGAGAATAGAAAAGTATGGGTTTCATGAAATGAATGCTAGGCTTAGATTTCTGGATTTCGTAAAGCTAGAAACAATCTCACCGAGTATAGAATATCACTTAGCCTAGGTTGTCGTGCTATGTCAAGTAGTCGCTCTCTCACACATCAATGGATCTCCTCCCCCAAGCTTATCTATAAGCGTGGTGGCACAAAAATATTTACATCCCCATTTTTATAAAGCTCCAAAGGCAAAGAAGAGAAAGAAGAAAGAAAGAAAATAAGCGAGATGGGATCTTTTATTGAGGATTTTTTTTTTATATCATATATACAATGATCCCAATTCAAAGAGAGATAATGATATACGAGAATGTTCTTCTCTCTTTTATTATATATATTTTTTTTCTTTTTTTTTGGAATAAGAGATTTGGAGCTAGGAATTAATAACGGGGGAAATGCCATAAAATAGAATCACTAAGGGGAGATTCACCAATGATTTTAAAAGTAGAGAAATGTTGTTCAAGATTTGTGGAGAAAGAAATAAATATAACTCTCGGCTCACTCTATAAGACATGCACGACAACTTCAGCAGGGTGATCTAATCTACTCAGTTTCGATCGCAAAAAAGCTAACTAATCCAGATATATCATAGCTAACAATCATTCAATCATCCGGAAGTGAAGTGTACAATTCATGCATATAGAAGTGATAAAGGAAAAGAAGTCAGTACTCCAGATATAGGCATTCAATGCGTGAATCTTGGTGTGTTTTCTGTGATAGCATACATATGAATATTCAGGCTCAGCTAATAATAAAATTTCATCCATTTTCATGAGGAAAAAGTGTGGGCTCCTATTTCTAAATGCAAGCGAGTCATAGCATATGATATCAGAAATGAAATCTAAGACACGACAAATATAGCATGCATATAGAATAAGCTAACTCCACGTAGACATCATCACAGAAAATTCATCTCTAGCATGAGATGAAAAATAAGGAAGAAGTAAAGATAAAAGGAAAATGGAACTATGCAATGCGGCACACAGGTAAGTAGGGAAAACGTGATGCATGGCGAAACAAAAGGAAAATAACGAAAAATGAGTGCAAAAGTGAAAAGCGGTGTGAAAAACTGAAAATAAAGGTGGCAAATCGAAAAAAGAACGTGAAAGCTCACTCCCCCAAGCTAAACGGCACAGTGTCCTCAATGTGCAAAGTGTGGCACATAGAGAGACAAGCAATGTGAGGGGCAAGTGAGGATGGATGCATGATGGGAAGAAAAAATATAAAAAAGGAAAAGTAAGAAATGAAAATATGATGCGGAAATGATGCATGCACAGCTAGGAGTGATACGAAAATAAATATGGCACCCAGAACTCTCCCTCTCTCCCAAAAAAGATATATATAGATGTGATCAAAAATGAGAATCCCAAGTAGATATGATATGATATGCACAAATAGATATGATCAGAAATATAATCTCAAAATAAGTGAGGGGAGGGGGGTGGACAAAAGTGCATCAGGACCCAGCAGAGACGGGCAGCACAACGACAGGAATGGATCAAGGCATCAAGAGTGCCTAAGAAGGCGGTGCCGCGCCGTCTCCGTCCTGAGGCGGAGGTGGTGGTGGTGGTGGTGTAGGCTGCTGAGCTGGGGTGGGCGTGGGAGTGGAAGCAGGTCGAGCGTGTGTGGGTGTGTGTGTGGGAACCTGCGGGGTGGGTGGGGGTACGCGCGGGAGACGCTCTAAGATCTGCGTCAGGCAGTAGTGGATCTGAGGGATCAGGTCAAAGCGTCCAGACAGCGTAGATACGGTGGAGGACAGGCTCCGAAGGTCTCCTCTAAGACCACTCACTGCCACCTCAAGAGCACGTATGCTCTGCAGTACGGTGTCGGGCGGGGGTGGTGCAGAGGGACGCACCGGTCTAGGCTGTGCAGGGCGAGGCTGGCGTACGCGTGTGGAGTATGTAACGGGCTCAGCAGGGAATGTGACAAAAGGGGCCGCGCCTGGAAAAGTGGGCCTGGCCTCGGTGTGAGGCCGGGACGCCGGCTGGCGAGGAGTGGAGGCAGCGGCAGCAAAGGAGGCGTGCAAAAGAGGTAACGAGGTGGCCAGAGAGGTCCGTGGCACAGACGTGTGGACAGACGCCACGACGCTCTCGGAGAATAAGGCGGCGGTGGAGACAGAGGAATCTCCCGCTGGGGCAGAAGTGTGCGGTCCAAAAGGTGTAACCCCAGCGGAGATCATGCTAACCATGGTCTCCACGACCGAAGTGAACGAGGGCTCTCCGCACTCGACTATGGTCGGCGGGCGCTCGGGGAGTGCGGAGCAAAGGGGCTCCACGGACAGAGGGCCTGAGGTGGCAGAGGGAGTGGTGACAGTGGTGGAAGTGGGCTCAGCAAAAGTACTCTCGACACAGGCAGAGGTAGGGACAGAAGTGTGAAGAGCAGTGGAAACGTCAGGAACAGGCTGAGAGGCCACAGGGTCGACGGGGTGGGCAGCAGGCTCGGCAGGGTGCGCAGCAGGGTCTGCGGGAGCAGCCTGGGCAGCGTGGGCAGCGGGGCCCTGCTCGGCCTCCTCGGCCTCGAGCACGTAGGCGGCGGGGATGAGGACATCCATCGCCGGAAGCCAGTCAACGTGGGCTGGTGCAATCAGAGTCCGAGCAGGGCTCGGGAGAATCATGTAATCGGCCCCATAGGGGCCGTGCAACCAGACCCAGTGACGCTCGCCGTGCGGACGCAGCATCTTCATCCGGGCCATAACGTCTATCGACAAGGAAGTGGGGCCCGGAACGCGTCGCAGGTCGTCGGGGAAATCCTCGCCGGTCATAAGAGCCAGCAGGGTAATCAGGCCACCGCAGCATATCGGTGAGCGAGCGCCCACCGATACAATGATGCGGTCTAAGTACCATGCCGCGATATCGATCACGACGGCAGGGACAAGCTCGTCTCCATCCCTAGATAGAGCTCTGGGACGTGTCATCGCATAGAGCATGTAAAGCTCTGGCGTAGACATCGTGCCCGGCTCATATCTGGCCAAAAAGGTAGTCGCCATGAGGCGCTGGGCAATGCGTAGGCAGGGATGTACGATGGCCGAGGCCTTGGCCCTACTAGGGTCAAAGGCGGCGTGGAGACCCGTGATACGTGCCCAGAAGGCACCGGCGTCGAAAGAGGGTGGAGGGATATGTGTGGGGCCATAACCGCGATCGGCTCCGGGGACTGCGGGCCATGAGAAAAATGCTCTCATCATATCGAGAGTGACCTGGCACTCTCGATCCATGAACCGGAATGAGCATCCCTCATCGGTCCGGGCGATAGAACTCAAAACCTCAAGTGTCGGACGGGTAAAAGTATCCGCCGACACCTGGAAAAAATCTCGCCAGCCCACGTTGTCGTACAACGTGAGCATCCCCTCAAGTACCCCCAGGCGTCCTAGGTCAGCGAGGTGTGCGAACCTGGAGGGTACGATCGAGCGCTGGGAGATACGCTCGAAGACGGCGCGGTATGCGTCGTCTCGGAACGTAATCCCGAGCGGCCCGACCAGTGGAGCCGGTGGTGGTGGCTGTGGATCGGCGGGGAGAGGCTGTGCGGGCTGTGGGTGCGCTGCAGGCTGTGCGGGGTGTGCGGGGCCTGCAGGCGGTGCGGGGTGTGCGGGGGACGGTGGAGGAGAGTCCTCCAACTCGTGGGAGGGGCCGGCATCATCCGACCGCTTCCGCTTGGCGGAAGCTCTCTTCGACCGCGGCCGTGTCCGGGGCGGCATATCTGCCCCGAGCGCGCGCCGAAAAAGTGAAAAGTGCGGCGTGTGCACAAGAGTGGAAAGAGTTTACCCAAACACGCCGCGAGTGCTAAGTAGTGGAAGCGTGCGAAGTCCGCGCCTCCACGAAGTCCTGAGCAGCCCGTAGAAACTCCCCTGAGCTCCCCTAAGCTCCAAAAAGCAACCTCGTTCGTGAGCGGCTCGGCCGGACGAACTTCTTGACTCGGCCGAGTGACTAGTATACTCGGCCGAGTGAGCCTTAATTTCTGCTGTTTATCTTCGTTTGGACTCTAAACTCCGTCTTTCTTCCTCCAGTCGATTTCATGCTCCTCCTAAGCGTCGAACGCCTTCTTGGGGCGCTCCTCATCGTCTCGTTCATCCTCCTCATGATGATCTACCTATCTTCTCTCCTGTCAAGAAAAATAGGACCCGTTATCACAAAATTTTTGGTCGGGTGACTCAAAATACTAAAAATTTCTAAAACGAAAATAAAGAAAAACGAATGAAAATAAAGCAAAAACCGTCGGGTTGCCTCCCGACAAGCGCTCGTTTTAGGTCGTGAGCTCGACCCCCTATAATTTTCAATCAATGCGGGATGTTTGGTGCACATGAGATGCACCCGTCAAACTTTTCGGGGAGCGCGCTTGGATTCGGACGTGGCGGCGTAGCGGTCTCCCTCGGAGGTCTCCTATCTCGAATAGTGTTGGGGGGAGGCTCCCCCAAGCTAGCATTTGCCCCGGTCAACGGCTTAGCCGGCGATGCCGATTTCCGTACCGGCGGAGCTTTCTTTGGAGACTTTGATTTCGAGAGCTTGCAGAGCTCTCGAATCCTTGCGACATCAGCGTCGCCTTCATCTTCATCAGTGGAGAAGTCTGGGGAATCATCATTATTGTCCTCATGGCCTAAATCCGGGCTTTCATCCAATTCTTCATCAAAAAGGGCACCAATTGAGTGAGGAATCGCCTCCTCTATCACCTCATCAAGGAGGTCCATATAATCGAGCTCCTCATGGTAAGGCATGTGCTTCATTGCCTTGGGAATGTGGAGTTCCACCTCGATGTTTCCGACGTTTAAGGTTAAGGTACCTTCACGCACGTCGACGATGACTCCGTCGGTGGCGAGGAATGGGCGCCCAAGTATCAATGAGGTGTCTCCCTCCTCCTTAATGTCCATGATGACGAAGTCACATGGCAAGCATATTCCTCCCGGGACTTGAAGTGGGATGTCTTCGGCGATCCCCACCGGCCTTGTTATCCGTCCATCGGCTAATTGAATGCGCATGTCGGTGGGTTTCAACGTTGTCCCGGTGTTAAGCTTTAAGAACATGGAGAGGGGCATGAGACTCACACTAGCCCCAAGATCTACCAACGCCTTTTGAAGAGGCACACCGCCCAAAGTGCAAGGAATCCGAAAACTCCCCGGATCTTTGAATTTTGCCGGCTCCTTTTCTCTCTTGGTGAACCAAGAGCCCTCCTCGGCTAGCATGATCTTCTCCTTCCTCTTTCTCCCCGAAATCAAGTCCTTCAAGAATTTGGCATATGTGGGGATCTCGATGATGGCGTCAAGGAAGGGAATATTTAGGCTAACTCCTCTTAGATACTCGAGGAATTTCGCTAGCCTTTTCTCCATTTTCGCTTTCGCTAGTCTTTGGGGGAATGGGACCGGTGGCATGAAGCGCCTCTCCTCAGTTAATAGCTCCGCCCTAGATTTCTCCTTGTCTTGTGGCTCCTTCTCCTTATCGACCTCAACTACCGGCTCAACCGGCTCCAAGCTTTCCTCCACGGCCTCCTCAATAGGAATCATGGCGGGGGTGGTGTCCTTCCCGCCTCTAGTTGTGACGGCAACTACGGCGTTGATGTGGCCCGTGTTGCCCCGTGGGTTTTGCTCCGGTTGCGCCGGCAATCTTTGAGTGTTCCGGTTGAGCACCGCTAATTGTTCCGAAATTTGAGCCACTACGGTATTGAGAGAATCTTGTCCCGCCTTCAAAGTAGCATTCACCTTGTTTTGCTCGACCATGAACGCCTCCACTCTAGTTTCGAAATCGGATCTTTGTGGAGCTTGTGGAGGGTTTTGGTTTTGATTCCTCCACCCTTGGTTGTATCCGGGAGGCCTATAAGGTGGGACTTGTTGCTTTGGTTGGAAGTTTTGTTGTGGAGGCCCCCTCGGCGGATAGTATTGTTGTTGGGGTGGTGGTGGTCGAGCTTGATTAGGCGGTTGTTGTGGCGGGTTCAAAGCTCCTTCATTGTTGGCGTAGGAGAATCCCGGGTGATTTCTTGCGGCCGGATTAGACCAATACCCTTGGTTCCCCGCAACATATTGCACTTGCTCCAAGGATCCTTCTCCTTGCTCTCCTCCCGAATACATGGCTTGAGATTGGTCTTGCCAATCACTCATTTGGCTTGCCGGCGTGGAGGTGGAAGGGCTTCCTTGAGGCTCCGTTATGAATTTCTCCAATCTCTCCACCACCTTGTGGAGAGAATCGAATTTGCTCGTAAGCTCCGCTACGGCCTTTGCCTCGTAGATGCTAGTCGGCTTTAAGGAGGACGTAGAGTGTCCTCGCTCATCGCCCCATTGTTGGTTATTAGAGGCCATCTCCTCAATTAGGGCCGTAGCTTCCTCGGGAGTCTTTGACAAGATTGCACCATTCGCCGCGGCATCAATAATTTGTTTGGTCCCCGGTTGGAGACCGTTGTAGAAGCTGTGCACTAACTCCCAATCTTCTATACTGTGGTGCGGGCACTGGTGCTGCAAATCCTTAAATCGCTCCCAAGCTTCATAGAGCGTCTCGTGTGGTCCTTGCTTGAAGGACATGAGAGCGCTCCGGATCTTCACCGTCTTGGATGGTGGATAGAATTTATCAATGAATGCATCCGCCAACCCGTCCCAAGAGGTGAAAACTCCGTCAGCTTGCGTCCTCAGCCAATAGAGTGCTTTGTCCTTTAGCGTGAAGGGGAAGAGGCGCAGTCTGATGGCATCAATCGGGACCCCCGGCATTTGGAAAGTGGCGCACTTCGACAAGAAAGATTGGATGTGGTAGTGGGGGTTCTCGTGAGCGTTCCCATGAAAGGGGTCTTGTTGCATCAAAACCACCAACCCCGTCTTTAGCTCGAAGTTCTTGTCGGCCGCCAACTCCGGCACGTCGATGGATGACGTAGTAGAAGAGGTTTTAGGCCGAAGCCTATCGCGAATAGATATTATTCTCGCCATTCTCGCCGCCAATTCTTCAGGAGTTTCCCGGTTGGTCATAAACCCCCCTTCCGGATATTGTCTCCTTTCCGCTCTGAGTCTCCGCGCGGTACGTTCGATCTCGGGATCGAATAATAGGGCTTCGGGATCCGCCGTAGATCTCGTGTACATGCACAGTGAAAGCAGAGTTTCAAAGAGATGATTAGTACCGTGGAAGGGTTAGGTAGAAATAGCAAAGGAAATAATAATGGTAAAAGAAATAAAATAAAAAGAAAATAAAAGAAAGAAATAGCTAGGTGAAAAAAGAATCAAACGCAATCGCCTCCCCGGCAACGGCGCCAAAAACTTGGTCGCGCCCCGGCGTACACGTCCCGGGACGACGGTTGTAGTTTTACCGCAAGCGCACGGTATATCGGCGAGCGGGTATCGAACACAGGGAGGACGAATGACCGTGCTTGCTCCTAATCAACCTGGCTATTTAGAGGGATAATTGCCTTGGGCGATCCTGTCACAATCGTCAGACAAAAGTGCGAAATATCAAATCAAATAGAGAACGCCTAGGGAATGGGGAATCCCCACTACTCACCGTATTTCACAATTGTGGTTCGCCGGTATCGAAATCGCTAGGATGAGAATTTGGATGAACTAGTTGCAACTAAATGTGAAACCAAGCTCACGCTCTCGCGCTGTTGCCGGTCTATAGCTATCCTAGGTTTGGGTCCAATCTCTTGCAAACCCTAGCCTAGGGAAGCTAGCATTGGGATCAACATCATCGTCCAATTGCGCACCGAGTCCAATCTCTTGCAAACTCGGTCCACAATCTAAATTAGGATAGTTCCTACCCGTCCAATCTCTTGCAAACGGGTATCGGCGCGGAATTGCAACCGGAGATCCTAGCATCGGTCCAATTTCTTGCAAACCGATACTTCGAAAATCCGACTCCAACCCAATTCGGATTTCTAGGGCTTCCTATCGAATTGGGATCCAATCTCTTGCAAATCCCAATTGATGTGAATACCTAGCTATCCGTAGTAGTTCGATCCCAATCTAATCCCTAATAACAATCCTAGCTCAATTTCTACCGGTTCAACACAAATACGAAATTGGGCTTGTAGGGTTCATCCCCACGCCCCAAGACGTGGAGACTACTCACTAATCATAGCAATAGCACAATAATTGGCAAAGAAATAGACAATGGAATTCATCACTACAATGATATAAACAATAAAAAATAGAGTTTTTGTGGAAGAGAAGTGCAAACCAATGTAGATCTTCAATCAACCCAACAAAAATCCAAGTTTTTCTCTTCACCAATCACAATTAATAAAGCTAAAAAGTAGACTCAAAAAGCTGCAAAATATCTGAGAGGAGGCTCCCAAAACTAGGGTAAAAACAGAGCTTAAATAGCCCCAAAAATCGTCTAAAAATCCTGACCAAAACGCCCATGCACAGCCTGTTTTCCGCAAATTTCGCTACAGGCAGCGCATCGCACTCGGCCGAGTGACGAAAGTCGCTCGGCCGAGTGAAAACCCTGTCAATTTCCAGTAAGTCGTGGGCTTCAGGGGTCTTCAGTTCGGGGGCGGCTCGGCCGAGTGAGTTGTCGTCACTCGGCCGATGGCTTCACTTCACTCGGGCGGACGGGATTTGCCACTCGGCCGAGTGGGTCTTCTGAAGCTCAGAGGGCCGAAAAACAGTAACTTCGGTCTTTTTGAGAGCCTTCGTCTGGGCGCCACTCGGGCGGACGTGGTTTCGTCACTCGGCCGAGTGGGTCTTCTGTGCTCGGCCGAGTGCACAGGTAACTCGTGTCTGAATTGGTCGGCCGAGCAGTGTCTCGCTGGTCGGCCGAGTGGCTCCTCCACTCGGCCGAGTGGGACACAAAAAATGCCCAAACTGGTCGTTTTGGCCTCCTCGTCGCTCCGGCGACGTCCATTCTTCTTCCGCTCCTCTCCAACAGCAAAATACCCCTCGGGGAGGTCGTCGGTGGCCGTCTAGATTACACGCATCTCGAGATCACTCCTAATCGCGCCAAATCACCTGAAATGCGACAAAAACAACAAATCGTGAAAAGCATCGCAATATCGTCGATATATCGTGAAAAACATGATTTGGGCGATCAAAATGGCATGCAAACATGCGGGAAAAGGGTGTAAAATAAGGAGTGATCAGTTGCGCAGGAGACGGACGTATATGCCCTCTGGCAAAAGCTAGAGGACATGTACCAAGCCAAGACCGCTCGAAACAAAGCCTTATTAATGAGGCGACTGGTAAATTTGAAGCTACGGAGTGGAACTTCCGTTGCGGAGCACACAAGCGAGTTCCAGAGCATGGTGAATCAACTATCTACGGTGGAGTTACAACTTGGAGATGAAGAGCAAGATCTTCTTCTTCTCAGTTCTCTTCCGGACAACTGGGAGACGTTGGTAGTTTCCCTCAGCAATTCGGCCCCAAACGGCAAACTTACCATGTCTATGGTTAAGGATGCCCTCTTCAACGAGGAGGCCAGGAGAAAAGAAGCCGGCACCGACCAATCGCATGCCCTCGTGACAGAGACTCGAGGAAGACAATAAGGAGGTGGTCGAAGCTGGGACAGAGGCAGGAGCAAAAGCCGTGGTAGGTCCACAGACGGGAGGAGGCCTACCTACAAGTGTTACCATTGTGGCATGGAGGGCAACATGAAGAAAAACTGCCGGAAGCTGTTGCGAGAACAAGGTCAAAATAGTTCTCAACAGAAGACGAAGGATGGAGAGGCGTTAGTCACATGTACCGGAGAAGTGGCTATCTGCCCTATCCAAGAAGAGACATGCCTTCACGTTTCCAACCAGGACAGCGAGTGGGTGGTTGATACAGCAGCATCATTCCACGCCACTCCTCGAAGTGACTTCTTCACCAACTACAAGGCAGAAGACTTTGGCATCGTGAAGATGGGAAATACAAGTTCCTGCAAGATCATGGGAATTGGCGACGTTCGGATTCAGACGAACGTCGGCTGCACAATCACGCTGAAGGATGTCTGCCATGTGCCAGATCTCCGGCTGAACTTGCTCTTTGGGACAGCCCTTGACAAACAGGGCTTCGACAATCACTTCAGCAACGACACATGGATAATGACGAAAGGTGACATGATTATCGCAAAGGGGCATATTTGTGGTATGTTATACAAAACTCATGTGAAGATATATACCGACAGCCTTAACGTGGTGGAACGTGAGGCTACTCCAAGTCTGTGGCACCAACGACTTGGTCACATGAATGAGAGAGGGTTATCTCTCTTGGCAAAGAAGGAGCTGATCTCAATCACTAAGAATGCTGGACTAGATCCTTGCCAGCATTGCTTAGTTGGCAAACAACATCGAGTCTCCTTCAGTTCTTTTTCAACAAGGAGATCAGAGTTACTCAGTCTGGTACACTCTGATGTTTGCGGTCCATTGGAGGTTGAATCGCTGGGTGGCAATAGGTATTTTCTGACCTTCATTGATGATGCTTTTCGAAAGGTGTGGGTCTACTTCTTGAAGACGAAAGACCAAGTGCTCGACTTCTTCAAGCTGTTCCACGTCATGGTCGAACGTGAGACATGAAAGAAGTTAAAGTGCCTCCGCTCATACAATGGAGGCAAATACACTTCCAGAGCATTCGATGTCTACTGCAGAAGTCAAAGCATTAGACATGAGAAGACGGTTCCTCGCACTCCACAACACAACGGCGTAGCTGAAAGGATGAACCGAACAATCATGGAGAAGGTCAGAAGCATGCTCAGTATGGCTAAGCTACCAAAGCCATTCTGGGGGGAAGCTGTTCGTGCCGCCTGCTACCTCATCAACAGATCACCATCAATACCTTTGGATTTCGCAGTTCCAGAGAAGGTGTGGTCTGGTAAATATCCCTCATACTCCCACTTGAGGGTATTCGGTTGCTTAGCCTTTGCACATGTATCCAAGGAGCAAATGTAGAAGCTTGATGCAAGGACCATTTCTTGTATCTTCATCGGCTATGGAGATGAAGAATTTGGGTACAGGTTGTGAGACCCAAAGACGAAGAGGGTTATTCGGAGCAGGGATGTGCTGTTCCAAGAAAACCAGACATTGGAAGACATTGAAAAGCCCATGACGTCTTCAACTGAAAGCTCAAGTGCTGAATACATTGTTACAGACCCAGCACCAACGCAATACGACGAGGTGCATAAAGAAATACACGAAGAAGAGGAGGCTGTTGAACAAGACGTGGAAGAAGAGGCGGATGCTGAGCAGGGGGAGCCACAACCCTCTCAAGCAGCTATTGCACCACCATCACCGCAGGCAGATGATGGTACGCCTCCTGAAGTCAACAACTCATAAGTACGAAGATCTGAACGAGGCCGGATTCCATCAACCAGATATTCAGAAGATGAATATCTTCTACTTTCTGAAGAAGGGGAGCCAGAGAGTTTCCAAGAAGCAGTATCTCACATGAACAAAGACAATTGGATGCACGCTATGCAGGATGAGATGGAATCTCTGCAAAAGAATTCTACTTATGAGTTGGTCAAGCTTCCACAATGAAAGAAAGCGCTGAAGAACAAATGGGTGTTCAAGCTCAAGAAAGATGGCAACGGAAAGATGGTGAAGCACAAAGCTCGACTGGTGGTCAAAGGATTCCTTCAGTAGAAAGGTATTGACTTTGACGAGATCTTTTCACCTGTTGTGAAGATGGCTTCAATCCGCGTCATCCTCGGATTGGTAGCCAGGTTGAATTTAGAGCTTGAGCAGATGGATGTCAAGACGGCATTTCTTCATGGTGATCTACATGAAGAAATCTACATGGAGCAGCCAGAAGGTTTCGAGGTTTCAGGCAAAAAAACATCGTATGCAAGCTGAAGAATAGTCTATACGGCCTCAAGCAAGCACCACGACAGTGGAACATGAAGTTTGACCCATTCATGATGAGTCAAGGCTACAAAAGGACCGCTGCCGACCAGTGTGTTTATACACAACAGTTTCCAGACGGTAACTTCGTTGCATTGCTTTTATATGTCGACGATATGTTGATCGTTGGACAAGATGCAACAAAAATCGGTCAGCTGAAGAAGGAACTCTCTAAGTCTTTTGATATGAAAGACTTAGGTCCGGCTCAACAAATTGTGGGAATGTAGATAGTCCGAGATAGGAAACACAACAAGCTATGGCTATCTCAGGAGAAGTATGTTGAACGCGTGATCAAGAGATTCAAGATGGATCATGCCAAGCCAGTTAGCATTCCATTGGCCAACCACTTCAAGTTGAACAGGAGGTCAAACCTTTCATCCAAGAAAGAGACGGAGGAGATGTCATCGATACCTTATTCTTCAGCAGTTGGGAGTTTGATGTATGCAATGGTGTGTACACGTCCTGACATTGCACATGCGGTGGGAATGGTGAGCCGATTCCTTTCTGATCCAGGAAAGGAACATTGGGAGGCGGTCAAGTGGATTCTTTGATACCTGAAGGGTACTTCAAAGGCATGTATGTGCTATGGAGAAGCTGATCTAATCTTAGAGGGCTATACAGATTCAGATATGGCTGGAGATCTTGATAGTAGAAAATCTACATCAGGATTTGTCTACACTTTTGCAGGGGGCTGTGTCTTGGCAATCAAGATTGCAGAAATGCGTTGCGCTATCCACAACAGAAGCGGAGTATCTTGCAATTACAGAAGCTGGTAAGGAAATATTGTGGTTAAAGCGATTTCTCCAAGAATTAGGGATCAAACAGAAAATGTACATGGTACATTGTGATAGTCAAAGTGCTTTAGATCTGAGCAAGAATTCGATGTATCATGCTCGGACAAAGCACATTGACATTCGGTATCATTGGATACGGGAGGTGATGGATCAACAGCTGTTGAGACTAGTGAAGATCCATACAAAGGAAAATCCAGCAGACATGTTCACGAAAGTGGTGACACGGGAGAAGCTGGAGCTGTGCAGAGACATATCTGGGATGGTTGTTAAATGACAATCAAATTCGGATGCTGCTGGAGGGGGAGAATTGCTGGTTTGTTTCCAGCAGCCTGCTGGATTAGTCAAATGAGGGGGGTAGTTGCATCTACCCCCTCCCTCATGCTTGTGGTAGTTGCATCTACCCCTCTCCCTTATGCATCTACCCCTCCCCCTTGCATGCTTATAAAAGGGGGGGTATGAGGAGAGGCTCCATCATCCTAAAATCTCACAAATCACAAGTTCTCTTCTTCAAGAGAAAGAGAGAAGGAAACCCAGAGAGGTGTAAGAGTGAGGGATTTCTCCAGTGAGAGAAAATTACCCCAGAGAGGGAAGTTACCCCAGAGAGTTAAAAATTGTAGTGAGTTTTTTTTTGGTGTTTACCCTAGTGTGTAAAGTTATTTCGTGGTGAGAAATAGTGAAGTCCTTTTTTACTCTCCAGTTTTTACTGTTTTACCGTGATCAGTATTTTTACTGTTTTACTGTAATCAGTAAATCTTCTAGTGATCAGTGAGAATCACAACAAAATCTTCCTCATAAACTCACAACATAGCAACATACAGACCAACTCCTAAGAGCAAGAGAGATCTTAAGAAAGGGCTAGCATTATCTATATCCTTGAGATATTCTGTGTTGATATGAAAAGACCAAGACCATATTTATAAGCTCTAAATATCAAACTTAGACAACCTCTCCAAGCAATTGCTGATTTCTACCGGATCGCGATCATGCGGTCTAGGGGGCTCACTAGGGAAACCTTAACTTTCCCCGCAAGTTCAGCCTGGGGGCAAACATGTACTTGGTCCGGCTAGTGCTTCTAGTGCGGCTATTGCTTCTAGAAGCCCTAGCTGACCAGGTTAACATGTTGGGTTAGGATCCGTGTTCGGATCCTAATCAGAACCAATTCAACAATGCTTAGCATTACCTTTAGGTTAGGTGCCTTTTTGGGACTGAAACGTGGGTTTTGCATAATGGTAGTCCTTTCTTAAATATCCACTCAAAATGCTTGTTCAATTAGCTTGATTGGAATTTGTGAGCATCTGATGTGATACCAATGCCGTGCAACTCTACTAAAACATGGAGGTTGTGGTGAGGGTTGAGGGGTTTCCATTTAACCGTAATAGTTTGAACATGTTTTTTCTCAAGCATTGCATAAATGTACAAGACCAGAACTATAGAAATGTCAATCAACGAGAAGAGGGAAAAAATCTAGAGACATTGAACAAATACCTGTATCAGGGTGTCATTAAAAGTGACGGTTCCAGAAGATGTTTCATCTACGATCCGTCTCTTCAGCTTCTCATTGTTAGTGAATGCATAAATAACCAGGGGTTTTGGCCTATCTCTTATAAACTCGATACTGTCCTCGATATGCTTTAACTGTAACTTAGAGATGCCAAGTTAGAGAATTATAAAGTCTTAAGAAGTTCATCCACAAATTAAATTCACAAGTAGTAGTGCGTTTCAGCATAGATTTCTCACAGTGATAATTGGAAGCAACGGGCCAAATATCTCTTCCGTCATGATTTCAGCATCCAGCGGTGGATTTACTAGAATGGTTGGCTCAATAGTCCTACACAATAGTTGCAAACTTTGAACGATCGATCTCAAGGATTGTTGGTAGTTTAAAAATGAGACAGTAAGTAATTATTACAATTTATCATGATCAAGGGAACCGCAGTGCACAATTGATGATGCCACTCTGCGATCATTCAGAAGATTGCTCAGCCTCCGGAAATGATGCTTGTTGACAATCCTTGCGATAAACTCAGTGCTTGGGTAAAATCTCTTGAGCGTTTCCTTGAGCATTTCAATCTATATTGGCCAGTTTCAGTACAGTAACAAACTGATACAGACAAACATCATTGGTGCAAATTCACATTTGATGTATTATTTCAGAAGAGGTTCTAGATTACCAGAATCGGTGCAAAGTTCTCTTCCACCAGCAAATAATCAACGCATACACAGGCTTGACCAGAGCAGGGGGCCCATTTTCCTGCGACTATCCGATCCACAGCCACCTTGAAAAAGTTCAAGAGAAATAAGAAAGGGGTCATGAACTTACTCATCAAACATGCATGCAATTCAGACAAGAAAATATGGAATTTAGTTCACTCTTTATCAACTCTATGTGCCATGCACGTAGAGTTGGATGTTAATAAACCCTTGATGATGACATGTTAGATGGGATTAAGGAGTGTGAGAAGACATGCCATCAATGTAAATCCTGAAAGTTCGCAATCTTTTGTAACATATGTACCTCTTCATAAATCTAAGCTGTGGTATGCCATTTTATAGATACTTGAATTACAATGAATTTTCATGCTCAAAACCATAGTAAAAATGATGGAAGATCATTTACATGATTAAGACAGTGTTCCACCTTGATGAATCTGGTAATGAAATAGAAAACAAAGTTGACCAAAATGGGAAACCCCCTGAATATAGCATATGGTTACAAATACATCCAATCAGCCAGACCATTTCCATTTCATCTGAGATCATCTTTCTAAAAATAAAAAATAAACATAACAGCCCTACCTCAGAGACAGAGATAGATAGATAGATAGATAGATAGATGATCATCAACTATGCTCATGCTCATCAAAATCGATACATCAAAATCTTGTGGTTTCCGTATTGTATGCTCATGCATTGGGTTGGTGGAAAGTTAATGCTTTTATAATAATAGAATTTTCTCACCCATAAATCAACAAGAGCTTGGGTTATACTGCATCTTTGGTGTATATGGTTTGTAGAATATGAAGAACAAAATGAAAGGTGCCAATCATTATAAAAGATAAGTGAATAATGAACTTTTTAACCATCGTATGCGAAAATCTGCTCATGTTCACACACATTTGTGATGTGGACTGTTAGAGTTTTCCCAAGGCAACCACCACCAACGTGGCCTTAGCAATTCGGTGAAGATGGAGAGACATACAACATAGAACAGTAAAGGTATGCATAGTGCGAGCGAGCAAGGGCTAAGAGGGCGAGGCTAGGATTTTTGCAGACACAGTTCTTGGCTGGGCATATGTTGGGAAAAGAAGAAAGCATCCACATGTTGTACCCGTGTGCACGACATTCGTGCACATTACACCCACCCAGCAAAATCGATCAAAGATGGAATCACCAAACTGAGCTACATTACAAATGTGGGCTCTTTTGCATCTTGCACTGGTTAAAACCACTCAACCACTTCTTTGAAAGATGTTTGTGTGGTGAGGAGTGTTAGGGTTGAATTTCTGCTGATATTTGTTGGCATTAGTGGCACTATATCTGGAGAGCTCAGTTTGTGGAATCTGGATTGTTTTTGAGCTGTTTGAGCAAAATGTTGAACATTATGTTACAACATTATGTTCGACATTCGGGATCTGGAATAATTGTTCGTATACAGAAACGCTGTTGTGGTCTACAAATTTGTCGTGGTGATCTCAGATCTGATTTGTAGCCTAAAATATCGGAGGTTCCTGATTTGATTGATTCCAGATATTGGTGAGATTTTTATACTCTTTCTTACCCGAATTAGTTCCTTAATTGATGGAGATTTATTGAGAATATTTGGGAATCTGGTTAGTTCCTAAATTGATGGGAGGAAATATTTGCTGAGATTTATTGGTTTTATTTACCAGAAATAGTTCCTTAATCTATGGGCAAAATATCCGCATGAGATTTGTTTTAATCTTTTTACCCGAAATAGATTCGGTGGTTCCTTGAATATGAGATTTCGTACCCGAAGTGATCCTAGAAATATTGGTGGATATTTAGCATTAAAGAGGAAGCTACTTACCCGGATATAGTGGTTACAAAATCTGGTTGGTTTCATAACTGAATGGTATGTGCGATTGAAGATATGAGCGGTTGAAGATTTTTTAAATGAATGGTTTCAGATCTTACAGTATTGTTTAGATCTTCTCCAGATACGCTGTTGGATACAGGTATGCATAAGATTTGCTGACGAAGGTGAATGAAAGGATCAATCCACAACCGAGGTATGAAAGATCCACTAACAAATGAATGTTTATGAAATGTTGTACAAAATGTCATATGAAATGTTGAACTTATTGTTCAACATTTGAGATCAGATTCGGCAAATCTTCCATGCAGCTATTTGATTTGCGTCTATTGAAGATAAGACCTCTTGGTGTCTGAACTATTGTTTTCGGAGATAAGATGTCAACGAGTTTGTTGATCAGAATCAGATCTTCTTCTACAGTGCGGGATTAGGTGATTATTGTTTAAGCTGTTGAAGGATGGTTAATGACACTTGGTTGTTTTTCGGTTTTGATTGTCGACTGAGATTTCCTCATTAACTGCTTTATCTTGCTTGGCTGCGCTGCATATGTTTCCGCCTATCCTCGGTGATTCTGTTGGTGGAGTTGTTGTCAACAACTTAACTTCTTCGAGGGGTTAGCGAAGTAAAGGAGGGCATGGACTCTTGATGGAGATAACGACTTTTGACGAAAGTTTTTGAAGAACTCCGGGAGGAGGCCGACGGCTACGCGTGTAGGATCAAGAGAGCTGATCTAGTCGGTTGTGCAAGGGGAGCTTGCGGGCAAGGGGAGCTTGCCGAGAATACTCCATGGGTTGGTAGAGACCACCCATCACGGTTTGTATTGAGGGGGAGGTTGTTCCTCCTAATAGAATCGTGATAATTAGTGATTGTACTCATTGATTATTTTAGTGGAGTATTCTGATTTTCTGAGCGGGGCCCCGCAGATGTAGGTGTGCGCACCGAACTGCGTTACCAAGTTTCTTGTGTCACCTTGGTGTTGATGTGTGTTTAATCTTTGTGTTTATTTGATTATTCCTACGTACTGAAACTAACAATTGGTATCAGAGCAGGTCACCCGTGTTTCTTTGTTTTTCAAAGAAGGTGTGATCTTGGATTTCAATACTTGAATCATGGCTACACGAGAAGGTGCCTCTGTTGTTCGCCCTCCATTGCTCATTGGTACAAATTACACTTACTGGAAGTCTCGAATGCGTGTATTCATTAAGTCCATTGATGAGAAGGCCTGGATCGCTGTCAGTGAAGGATGGACACCGCCAACCGAAATTGACGAAGATGGCGAAGAACACCTCAAGTCGGCAAGAGACTGGAGTCGGATTGAAGAACATGTGGCCTTGTGCAATTCTAAAGCAATTAATGCTATTTTTTCCGCTGTCGACGAAGAGCAATTCAAATTAATCTCTACGTGTGAGTATGCAAAGGAAGCGTGGGATATACTGCAGAATATTCATGAAGGAACCAGTACGGTAAGAGCATCTAAACTTCAAATGCTCGCATCTCAATTTGAAAATCTCAGGATGAATGATGATGAGACTGTGGCTGAGTTCAATGGGAGACTGCGTGATATATCTAATCAGGCATTTCAATTGGGGAAGAAGTACTCTCAAAAGAAGTTGGTTGAAAAAACTTTGAGATCCCTACCTGAGAAGTTCTCTGCGAAGATTGCGGCCATTGAAGAAGTGAGGAACACATCCACCATGAGATTGGATGAACTCATGGGATCTCTTCAGACCTATGAAATGAATCTGAAGCCGAACCACAGGGATAAAGGGGTGGCTCTAAAGGTTGAGGTCAGTAAAACATCTAAGCCTGAAAATGACTCGGATATTGATGATGACATTGATCTGCTGACTAAGAATTTCAACATAATGATGAGGAAGATATGCAACAAGGGTCAAAACTTCAGATCTGGTAACAATTCGGCACGGGAAAATCGTCCCTCTGCAGGCAAGAACAAAGGCAAAAGGGATACAGTGCAGAGAATGTGAGGGTTTTGGACACATACAAGCTGAATATGCCAATACCCTCAAGAAGCAGAATGGGGCATCCTCGACTAGTACCTGGAGTGAAGATGATTCTGATGGGAGTGTTAAAAATGAGGACATCATCAGTAATTACATTGCCCTTGCAGCTTCTCAGAAGAAGGGACCTGATTACAACAAACTAGCCAATGTCAGACAGAATGTTGCAACATTATGTTCAACATTATGTACAACATCATGTACAACATCTACAACCGAATCAGATTCTGAAGCTAACAACGATGAGGAAGTGAGTGACAATGATATCCGTACAGTATACCAGATGATGTTTGAGAAATGGATGCAAATCTGCAATATCAACAAAGTCCTGAAGGAGGAAAATGATAGACTGAAGAAAGAAAAGGAGGAGGTCAAAATCGAATGTCTGAAAGCTGAGAGAAACTGTAAAGAATTGGAAAGAAACTTCAGAAATGTTCTTCTCAGAGCAGAGAAAGCTGAATGCACATTGCAGAAGTGGAATTCTGGAAAAGCAAAGCTGGATGATATCTTAAACATGGGTAAGATTTCTGGAGATCGCACAGGAGTGGGATACAATAGAGGAGCTTTTTATAATGTGTCTGATGAAAGAAGAAGTCAAGTTACCAAAGAACTTGAAAGAATGGGTCAACACAATGGCCATGATCAAAAGAAGAGGCAGATTAAAGGTATAAAAGGTGATCGTTCTGTGTGCAATTACTGCAAGTTCAAAGGCCATACCGAGAGAAACTGCTTCAGCCGCATGCGACATTGGTCAGAAGGAAGAAATGTTAGATACCCTGATATGAAGATGAAGAAGCAATGTGTTAGAAAGTCTGAATTATACAGCAAGAACACTACAGCTTCAGAGAAAGCACTTCATGTTGTGACTAATGTTGTAACATTAGATACAACACAGAACAATGTTGCTGCAGATGTTATGACGCCAGACTCTACATCTCCCCTTGATAATCACTGTGAGCAACATGCGCCAAAGTCTCATGAATTTTCCTCCAAAATTATCAGAGTGCTATCTCGTCGCTCTGCTCACTGCTCTTCCTCCACCGGTGCCATTGGATCTTCGCATGTACCCTCTGTCAACACCGCCGATGTTTTCAATTCTCCGACTACTTTTCGGCCCCTCAAAACTCGACTTCTACCCTGGACATCATTTCATTTGTCACCCTACTGTCAGATGTGAGGTATAGTGTTCTTCCTCTTATTCAGTTGTGCCTGAGATTTTATTTGCTATTAAGAGAGACAGAGGAGCCTCTGGATGTGCCTCGGTTGAGTTTTTCTGAATTTTCTTTTGGAGTTGTGAGACTAGCTGAAAGGGGGAGAATGTGGTGTCTTTTCTGAATTATCCGGCTGTATTTTTTTCTAATAAGGGGGAGAATGTGTTTTGGATTATTGTGGCTCAAAGGGGGAGAATGTGCTTGGTTGACGCTTGCTTTGGGTTGTGCCACATAATGCCAAAAGGGGAGATTGTTAGGGTTGAATTTCTGCTGATATTTGTTGGCATTAGTGGCACTATATCTGGAGAGCTCAGTTTGTGGAATCTGGATTGTTTTTGAGCTGTTTGAGCAAAATGTTGAACATTATGTTACAACATTATGTTCGACATTCGGGATCTGGAATAATTGTTCGTATACAGAAACGCTGGTGTGGTCTACAAATTTGTCGTGGTGATCTCAGATCTGATTTGTAGCCTAAAATATCGGAGGTTCCTGATTTGATTGATTCCAGATATTGGTGAGATTTTTATACTCTTTCTTACCCGAATTAGTTCCTTAATTGATGGAGATTTATTGAGAATATTTGGGAATCTGGTTAGTTCCTAAATTGATGGGAGGAAATATTTGCTGAGATTTATTGGTTTTATTTACCAGAAATAGTTCCTTAATCTATGGGCAAAATATCCGCATGAGATTTGTTTTAATCTTTTTACCCGAAATAGATTCGGTGGTTCCTTGAATATGAGATTTCGTACCCGAAGTGATCCTAGAAATATTGGTGGATATTTAGCATTAAAGAGGAAGCTACTTACCCGGATATAGTGGTTACAAAATCTGGTTGGTTTCATAACTGAATGGTATGTGCGATTGAAGATATGTGCGGTTGAAGATTTTTTAAATGAATGGTTTCAGATCTTACAGTATTGTTTAGATCTTCTCCAGATACGCTGTTGGATACAGGTATGCATAAGATTTGCTGACGAAGGTGAATGAAAGGATCAATCCACAACCGAGGTATGAAAGATCCACTAACAAATGAATGTTTATGAAATGTTGTACAAAATGTCATATGAAACGTTGAACTTATTGTTCAACATTTGAGATCAGATTCGGCAAATCTTCCATGCAGCTATTTGATTTGCGTCTATTGAAGATAAGACCTCTTGGTGTCTGAACTATTGTTTTCGGAGATAAGATGTCAACGAGTTTGTTGATCAGAATCAGATCTTCTACAGTGCGGGATTAGGTGATTATTGTTTAAGCTGTTGAAGGATGGTTAATGACACTTGGTTGTTTTTCGGTTTTGATTGTCGACTGAGATTTCCTCATTAACTGCTTTATCTTGCTTGGCTGCGCTGCATATGTTTCCGCCTATCCTCGGTGATTCTGTTGGTGGAGTTGTTGTCAACAACTTAACTTCTTCGAGGGGTTAGTGAAGTAAAGGCGGGCGTGGACTCTTGATGGAGATAACGACTTTTGACGAAAGTTTTTGAAGAACTCCGGGAGGAGGCCGACGGCTACGCGTGTAGGATCAAGGGAGCTGATCTAGTCGGTTGTGCAAGGGGAGCTTGCGGGCAAGGGGAGCTTGTCGAGAATACTCCATGGGTTGGTAGAGACCACCCATCACGGTTTGTATTGAGGGGGAGGTTGTTCCTCCTAATAGAATCGTGATAATTAGTGATTGTACTCATTGATTATTTTAGTGGAGTATTCTGATTTTCTGGGCGGGGCCCCGCAGATGTAGGTGTGCGCACCGAACTGCGTTACCAAGTTTCTTGTGTCACCTTGGTGTTGATGTGTGTTTAATCTTTGTGTTTATTTGATTATTCCTACGTACTGAAACTAACAAGGAGAAAGCTGGATGGCATTTTCAAGCTGATTCTGCACAACCAAAAATTAAGCTTATGTCTTCATGCAAAAACCACTCAGGAAGAAAATAATGCCTGTTGAATGTCATCGAGAATGAAATCTCAATCTTGGTCGCATTTCATTAAAAGGTAGCCCCCCCCCCCCCCCAAAAAAAAACAAAAAACAAAAAAAAAACAAAACAAAAACAAAAACAAAACAAAACAAAACAAAACAAAACAAAAAACAAAACAAAAAAAAACAAAAAAAAGGAATTATTTATGAAAATGATTTTTTTGAATGAATCAAATCTTGGGTGAGTTGTTAGATCAAAGTAACTAGGGCTTGAGAAAATTTAGAAACTTGATTGGAAGTCTTTTAGGAAAATTTGGGAAGTTTTGCTAAATTAATTTGGCCAGGTTTATCTATTATTGCTTTTGGCCTTGCTTAATTAGATCACTTCATGTTGCTGTTTAAATTTTTAGGCATGTTCATTGATTCGACCAAGCCCCATTTTTGTTCAAACCATGCTCACTGATTCGGCCATGCCTATTTGAGTAGGCCCTACTTTCTTTTACTATTTCGGCCATCAGGTCATGCTTGCTGTTTTGGGTTCCGGCTATTGTCAACTTGCATCATAAAATCATTTTAGACCAATGTTCTTTCATTTGTTCCGGCCCTTACTGGAAGTGTGTACACACTCAGAGTAATGGAATCATATGACATGAGGTTAAACGTCATATACGCATCCAAAACTGCACCCGCGATAAGAACTGTTCATTTTGATCTACATACTTTAAACCCCCGAAAATATCAAATATCAGGTGAACCCAATGGGTTTTACACGTTCATCCACACATCGTTAATTTAAAGGTTTTGCATGCATATAACTTTTATGACGAGTGGATGAACGGGTAAAACCACTTGGGTTTACATGATATTTGGTGTTTTGTGGTTTTAGTAATGTAGATCAAAATATTTTTTGATCCTCCAAAACATAGTGGGGTTTGAAGTTTTGGAAGCTGCATATGATGTTTAACATTATATGTCATATGTAAAATCGTTAACAGATGGATAAATGGGTAAAACCTCTTGAGTTAATCCAACATTTGGTGTTTTGGATTTTAGAATATGTAGTTAAAAATAAATGATTCTGATCCTTAAAAAATTAACGGAGTGTGAAGTTTTGGATGCATATATGAGATTTAACCTCATATGGCATATAATACATATTATTCTCTTATACATACATAAAAAATTTCAAGTTTGTGGCCTGGCGCACCAAAAACATGGTATCGGCCAGCAAAAAAACTTGAAAGAATTTTTTAAAAATGTGTATCATATGATATATGAGTTAAGGCCTCATATGCGGCTTGAAAACTCCATCCTCTATTTTTCAAATGATCAAAACGGTTCATTTTGATCCTCGTGTTCTAAAACCCCAAATACCGAATATCGGATAAACCTAAGGGGTTTCGACTGTTCATTAACCCATCACAAAAGGTTTTTTTCATGTGGAACTATTAAATTTGTGATAGGTGAATTAACAAAGCAAAACCCCATGAAGTCATCCGATATTGACAGTTTTTGAGTTTTAGAATATTAAGATCAAAATGAATGGTTTAGATTGTAAGAAAAAAATATGGGAGGATGTAGTTTTCGAGACCACATATGAGGCTTAACCCCATGTCTTATGATACTCGTTATTCTCATATATGTATCTATGTGTGTATGTATTTACGGGTTGCTAAATTAATCAGGTCATGCTTGCTTGCTTGCTTGCTGAAGTATGCCTACATATATGAATTGTGTTATGAACTATATTACTAAAGAATTGGATACATGCTTTATGATAATCATATGAACTGTGTTTGATGCATGCAAATCTTAGTAAATGAACGCTGAAGATTTAACCGAAAAAAGATCTAGAAATATGACATGTTTCACCATGTGTGTTCATTATGTTGGATTGATACTTGTTCACTGAGTTAATTTCCGGGTTTAAAACACATTGGGCTTTGGGCTCCACTTTGGCAAGATATTGTCCGCTCTAGGCACGCACCGGCGCCCGCACGGTTTTAAACACGTGGCTTTCCCCCAAAAGGCCTCTTACCAATAAAATTACCAAGCCACTATTTTAAACCCCCGGATCCTCATCATGTTGGCCGATGTGGAACTATTCGAATCCCAACAATCCTCCTCTCGAACTAGGACCACATCATGAGCCTCCACTCGAACGATCATTCATCTGCCACCCTAATTGAGCTCCGACCCAGCATACTCTATTTTGGCTGCCTCCCTATGGCTAGGAAGGTCCATCTCCTTGATGGCGTCGAGCCACTTCCGCTTGAGCCGAGCTTCGCCTCCGAGCTATATCCGCGAAGCCCCGCCTCCGAGCTAAGAGCTCTCCTCCATCAGCCTCAACAAGCCGTGTCCGAGCTCTCGTTCAGCTCGGCACATGAGTCCGCTCCGCCCTGAGTATTGCAGACTCCCATACGCCGACATCCCCCTGTGGATCCGACTCGGATTTGCCATGGTGGGCATCACTCTGTTCGCCATTTTGGAGCGCTCTGTCCTTTTTGTTCGGAAAAGTCAAGCTCATCGCCGCTCGAAAACACGCCGACACCCAGTCGGCACCAGAGGATCAAACACTTCGGCAGATCTGGGGTCCGGCTCTGTTACCATGTTAATTTCCGGGTTTAAAACACCTTGGGCTTTGGGCTCCACTTTGGTAAGATATTGTTCGCTCTGGGCCTGCACCAGCACTGGCACGGTTTTAAACATGTGGCTTTTCCCCAAAAGGCCTCTTACCAATGGAATTCCCAAGCCACTATTTTAAACCCTCGGATCCTCCTCATATTGGCCGATGTGGGACTATTCGAATCCCAACACAATATTCTTAGATACTGTACATGTTTAGTTATCCTGACATGAATCTGGTATGATCATGATATGAATCTGATATATATGTATGATAACATGATACTGCAAGGTTACGTTAGCTCAAGTATTGAAGGGCACGGGAGCGACAAAGGTTTCCTACAAGTTTTTGTGTATTCATTTTTTCACCATCTAGAAATGGAGATGGGGTTGATATTAGGGGTGGCAATTTGGGCCGGTCCGGTCTTATCGGGCAGTGCCGGCCTGGTTCGATTTTCTTAAAGGATTGGGCCGGCCCGGCCCGATAAGACTTCGGGATATTTCGGAGAGGCCCGGGCACGGTCCGATAAAAATTCGGGCCGCCCAGCCCGGTCCAATAGGGTTGAATGAATTATGTATTGTGACAATATTTTATCATATTTTTAAACACAAACTTGCCTCATATGCTTAAAATGCATCGAAATAGAGCACGAAAGAAGATTAAGTGGGTTGCATAAGGTGATGTGTCCTACATTGTTTTCATTTATTTGGCAAGATGAAGTAACATGTTTGGTGGTTCTTTGTCTCTTCTCGGAAACTGAGATCGACCCCCAAGAGCCGAAGACATCAAAGTTGGCATTGGCGGGAAGTTGTTAAAATTTATGATATTTGGACCTTGATATGATAAGATTCATGACATTGGACTCAACACCATAAATGAATGCACATTACTGAAATCCGCTTTAGATCAATGTGTGGTCAAATTGAAGTGTGGCGATCAAATGCTTTTCGTGCCGTGCTGAGTCGCCCAAGGGCTGAAAAGCTTGGGCCCGGGTCCGGCCCGAAAATGAACCGGGCCGGGCAGGGCAAGTCTGATAAGGATTTCGGGCCAAAATTGTTGGCCCAGGCACGGTCTTATCGTGCCGGGCTATCGTGCCGAGCCGAAAATTGCCACCCCTAGTTGACATATTACTCTATCAGTATATCATATATCCAGTTTTTCATCATCCAGAAATGGAGGAAGTGTTATTATCACCATATATGGATACATAACCATTTAGTGACTTTATTATCGATGTTCTTGTTGGGAATAAAACAACACGGCGTGGAGGAACACAGTGACGCCTTGGGATCCAAGCGGAATACCAACCCTAATAAACTGATGAGGAATCTAGGGCTAGCAAAAGAACCCCAATTCACCCAACAATAAACCCTACGACCTTGCAATAGAAAGTAGCAAATGAATGATACCAACAATCAAATCAAACGCAGACACTGGAGAAATTACACTGGTTTGGTTGTAAACAACCTACATCCAGCAATCCGAGACGATTCCATTATCAGAGAGATCCACCAATCTAAGGTTACAATCTTGCTTCCGCTCACGTGAGTAATAACTTGGCCAATAGCACAAGCTCTCACAAACTCACTCAAGAAAGAAGAAATCAAAGGAATAATAGAGAAGAAAACACTCACCTTCTAAATCAAGAACTCCAAACCTTAATCTCTCTCTCTAGAATCTCCAAGGTGGTGGCTTTTGGCTTCTAAAAGCTCCAGATATCAAATAGAGGCTTAACCAACTAGAAACAACAATTAAGTTTAAGTAGGGACCCTAAACAATGGATAAAACCAGATCTGGCCGTCGGTTGCGCTGCTGGTTCCGTACGTTACTCGGCCCGAGTAGCCTCCACAGCTCGGTCTGCTCGACCGAGCTGACATACGCCGCTTCTGCCGATGGATGGAGTCGAGTCGACTTGGTCGAGTAGCATAGTTACTCGACTCAAGTAGGTATTCCCTGCAGAGCTCTCTCAAACAGCAAACTCTCGGACTTCTGAGACCATCAGAATCCTACTGTAGCTCGACCGAGTAGTAGGCCACTCGACCGAGTAGCCTCCTGCTCAACCAAGTAGAAGGTCGTCCGAGTCGACGAAAACTCCCCACTACTTAATGTCTCTGCTCTTGTCACGACCCGCTTCCCTAAAATGGAGGCGAGACGTGAAAAGGTCCGCTCGAGAGTGGAGCTGTGAAGCCCCAAACCCGATAAGCGTAAACAAAACATAAGCAGGTCCCTGTAACCACAACGGAACAACAATAATAATAAAAGGAGAGACTGAAATAAAACTTCACATCTCAAATATTGTCCAACATGAAAATAAGTCCAACATCCAGAAAAGCCACCAGGCTAAAAGAAAGAGTCTAAGGGCCCAGAACAAGGCCAAACAAAAGCAACATCATAACAGAGTAAAGGTGCTACGCACCGACAACAAAACAACTGTCTAACAAAGGTAAAACACCACGAAGACACTAGGACTGGTCCCCAGTGTCCACGTACTCCCCGTCCAACCCGGGCACAAGCTCGGCGTCCGCAAACACCTCACCCTCAGCGAGCAACTCAGGCTCAAGGTCTAACATGCGTTACCCAAAAGAGAAAGGGGCACATGTCAGCAAGTCTAAAAAGACTTGGGCAAGGAAACGAAAGTGACTAACAACCTAGCATTTAAATGTTAAACAATGGCATGGCAGTTGAATATGATGCAACAGTTTAAAAGAGAGGCAAGCACGCACGATGTAGCAAAAGCTACCAAATCACTAATTACTTATCATTTAACACTTATCACTTATCACTTATCACTTATCACTTAACACTTAGTGCATAGAGAGTCCACTTGCTGGCCAGCTCGTTTATCTCTATCACTATCAATCACTTAAACACTAGAGATTTCTCCTGCTGGCCGGAGTGGCTGATCAAGCCAACTCGGGCTCAGTCCGCTTATCTCTTACCCCACCCACATGTGTCGAGCGTTGTGGTTAGCAACTCATTATGCTCGCTTCTGGTCACGAGCCAGGAAAATAAGTGTGTTTGGCATAGGAGTACACCTAGCCGGTATCCGAGCGTTGGGGTTAGCAACTACAGGGCTCGCTTCTGGAACACGAGCCAGGAAACATAGTGTTGTAGCGTGTGCTATGCAGTCACGATAAATAATCACTATGCAATGCCATGAGCAGATAATTGCGTACCGTTAATGGAATTTAAACGTGACAGGCAAAATGCAATGACATGAACATATTCGTGTACCGTTAATTTAAAGCAAACGTGACATATGAGCATGATGGGGGTGACGGACCAAGCTTCGTTGTCAAGCTAGGTCAATGGCGTCTAAACGGCTATCCTTTCACCGTTTAGTCTCTTTTACGCTAAAGCATGGTAAATGGCCTAAGACATGGCCCAAATCAAGTGGTGCAAGTTTCACTTGCCTATCACCGGGGATGACGGTTACGAAAGTTCGTTTCCGCGGATGCTAGCTTACGGGGAATCGCTGTTATGGGGAACAATCATCAAAACACAAGTATTTTATTAGGGTTTCATAAAAATTACAATAGGATATGAAAACAACGGTAGATCGATTTCTTACCGAGAGGAGGCGGAAGAAACACTCCGGGGAACCCTAGGATCAGATCTGGAAACAAATGGAGAAGTTTGGGGAAACTAGGGTTTTGGGGGATTTTGGGGATTTTGATGGATTTGGTGAGATTTTGGGGAAGATGAGAGGTAGATAGAGTGGATGGATGGTTTGGATGATGGGTTTAGGGCTTGGAATGAAGGAATGAAGCTTGGAGGAAGATGGGGGCTCAAGGGGGAAGATTTTAGGGTTTTGGGTCGTGTTGGAGAAGAAGAAAACGTTTGGGTTGGGTTTAAATAGGTTGGGCTGGCGGCTGCCCAGAAATTAGGGTTTTGACACTGGTTAGTCGGTCACAGAGCAACCACTGACCGACTAGTTTGGCAACTAGTCGGTCGGTCGACCAACGCAGACCGACTAAGTGCAAACAGTAACTCCTGAACGAGAATAGGATTCTAGAGTTAGTCGGTCCATGAACAAATACTGACCGACTAGTTTAGCATCTAGTCGGTCGATGAACGTTCTTAGACCGACTAAGAGTAAACAGTAACTCAACTAAAATTAAGACGATGTGTTAGTCGGTTAAAGAAGCATTTCTGACCGACTAGTTTGCAACCTAGTCGGTCAACCAACGTTCTTAGACCGACTAACGATAAACAGTAACTCCTGAATAATTTAGAAAGCTAACTAGTCGGTCCAAGAAGGATTGCCGACCGACTGGATCATCATCTAGTCGGTCGGTGCCCCTTCTTATACCGGCTAATGAGCACAGAAAAGTTCCGATACGGAGCGCGGGGCCCCGGGATCGATTCCTAAGACTCCTAGGCTTAATCTAATAGTTAGATATGACCGTTATGAAGTCCGTCACGAGTGACATACTTCGAAATCGACGATCCTAAGGAAGACACGAGATAATACGACGAATCGATCGAAAATGAAAGCTACGGAGACGAAAACCACACATGAGGAGAAAATCCACCAAAACATATATTATATTATATTAAATCCAGATACATGAAAAGCAGTCGTTACATCCTCCCCAACTTAAGAAAAATTCCGTCCTCGGAATTTCCGAATACTCACGAGTCCGGAAACAAAAGTGGGTAACGCTCTCGCATCTCATCTTCTCTCTCCCAAGTGGACTCTCCCGGCGAACCGTGTCGCCACATCACCCTCACAAGATTGACAACCTTGTTACGAAGCGATTTCTGACGCCTGTCCAGAATCTGCACTGGATGCTGGTCATACGTCATATCGGGGCGAACGGTAATCTCCGAAAAATCCACCGCATGAGACGGATCGCTAATGTATCGACGAAGCTGCGACACATGGAAAACATCGTGAACTCCTTCCAAAGACGGCGGCAAGGCCAAGCGATAAGCTACCTCGCCAACCCTCTCCAAAACGTCAAACGGTCCAATGTATCGCGGGCTCAACTTCCCACGCTTCCCAAAACGAATCACACCACGATTCGAGGAAACTTCAAGAACACATGGTCGCCCGGCTGAAATTCCAAAGGACGACGTTTAGCATCCGCCCAATGCTTAAAACGGTCCTGAGCAATCCTCAACCTCTCCCGAATATTCCTGACGATATCCACGGCCTCCACGATCATCTCAGGTCCCAACAACTCCCGATCACCAATGTCATCCCAACTCAATGGCGATCGACATTTCTTCCCATAAAGAGCGGCGAAAGGCGCCATGCCAATACTCGCCTGGAAGCTGTTGTTGTAGGAAAACTCTACCAGATGTAGATGGTCCTCCCACGAACCCTTGAAATCCAACATGCACGCCCTCAGCATGTCTTCCAAAATCTGAATTGTCCTCTCGGACTGGCCATCCGTCTGCGGATGGTACGCCGTGCTGAAACTCAGACGCGTACCCAAGCTCTTCTGCAAACTCTGCCAGAACTGAGATGTGAACCTCGTGTCTCTGTCAGACACGATACTCACGGGGACTCCATGAAGTCGCACGACCTCCTCCATATACCTCCTCGCCAGCGCCTCAGTGGACTGTCCCACTCGGAACGGAATAAAGTGCGCAGATTTGGTCAATCGATCTACGATCACCCAAATCGCGTCATTCTGCTTCGGACTCCGAGGTAGTCCAGTCACGAAATCCATAGTGATGTGTTGCCATTTCCACTCTGGAATCGGAAGCGGTTGTAGCAATCCGGCCGAACGCTGATGCTCCGCCTTCACCTGCTGGCAAACCAAACACTTGGCTACACTCCGAGCCACACTTCTCTTTATACCATGCCACCAATAATTCAGACGAAGATCCTGGTACATCTTGGTGCCACCAGGATACACAGAATACGGCGAACTGTGTGCCTCCACCATCAACTCCTCTCTGATATCCCCAGCTGGCACACACAACCTGGCTCCGAACCTCAGCGAGCCATCCTCATGAATCAAAAAGTCAGTCCGCTTACCGGCTTCCACCTGCTCCCGAATCCTCACCAGCTTCGGATCCTCAGCCTGGCCAGCCTTAATCCGATCCACGATCGTCGATTGTACCTGCATGTACATCAACGAAGAAGCCTCTCCAGGAAGAACAATCTCCACACCAGATTCGCAAAAATCCTGCTGCAATCTCCACTGCGAGGTCATAATCATCACCGCTGGAAGCCTACTCAAAGCATCTGGGACCACATTCACCTTGCCAGGGTGATACTGCAAATCAACCTCATAATCCGCCATAAGCTCCAACCATCGACGCTGTCGCATGTTGAGCTCCTTCTGAGTGAAAATATACTTCAAGCTTTTGTGATCGGTGAAAATCTTCACCTTCTCACTCAGCAGGAAGTGCCTCCAAATCTTAAGAGCAAACACAACGACAGCCAACTCCAAATCATGCGTCGGGTAATTCTTCTCATGAACCTTAAGCTGACGTGACGCATACGCCACAACATGCCCGTGCTGATGCAACACACAACCGAGACCCTTGCCAGAAGCATCGCAAAAGATCTCAAATCCACCGCTGCGATCAGGCACAACCAAAATAGGGGCAGTCGTCAACCTCTCCTTCAGAATACCAAAAGCACTCTCACAATCACCCGACCAAACATAAACAACATCCTTCCGCGTCAACCTAGTCATTGGCTCAGCAATACGAGAAAAGTCCTTAATGAATCGCCGATAATAACCAGCAAGTCCAAGAAAACTCCGAATCTCAGTCGCTGACGACGGAACAGGCCACTCCCTGATGGCCCTAATCTTCTCGGGATCCACTGAAATACCATCTCCAGTCACCACATGCCCGAGAAAAGCAACTCGATCCAGCCAAAACTCGCACTTTGAAAACTTAGCATACAACCGATGCTTCCTCAAGATTTCCAATACCGTCCTTAAGTGCGAGGCATGCTCTTCCTCCGACTTCAAATAGATCAGAATGTCGTCAATGAAGATAACGACAAACTTATCCAAAAAGTCGTAGAAAATCAGGTTCATCAGATTCATGAAAACTGCGGGCGCGTTAGTTACACCGAAAGGCATAACCACAAACTCATAGTGTCCATACTTCGTCCTGAACGCTGTCTTCGGAACATCATCCTTCTTCACCTTCAACTGATGGTAACCACTCCTCAAATCCAATTTAGACTCAAATCCAATTTAGAAAACACCCTCGAACCTCCAAGCTGATCAAAAATATCATCGATGCGAGGCAACGGGTATTTATTCTTAATGGTCACCGCATTCAACTCCCGATAGTCCACGCACATGCGACGCGAACCATCCTTCTTCTTAACCAGCAACACCGGTGCTCCCCATGGAGACACACTAGGATTAATATAACCCTTCAGCAAGAGCTCATCCAACTGCTTCCGCAACTCTTCCAACTCTGCAGGTGCCATACGATACGGCGCCTTCGAAATCGGCTGCGCACCTGGAACGAGATCAATAGAAAATTCCAGAGCTCGATCAGGCGGCAAACCGGACATCTCCTCGGGGAAGACGTCGCCAAAATCTCGCACCACAGCTGGCCACTCCAGCTCCATCTGCATAGCTACAGCCTCCACCGGCCTGGCCCGAAATCTGACAGGACCAAGCGAACTGCTACCACGACTGAACTCAAAGACTGGATGTCCGGGAATCTCGAACACCACCTTCTTCCTCCTGCAGTCGATCGTAGCATAGAAGCTCGCAAGCCAATCCATCCCAAAGACCGCATCGTAGTTGGTGATGTTGTGGACAATAAAATCAGCATAAAGCTCATGTCCACAAACCACCACAGAGCAAGGACTGCATCCACGATGCACCGTGACTACTCCATTCCCTGTAACGATGTTCCAACTCTTGGAGAGAGGAGACGTCGACAAGGAATGCTTCTCCACGAAGCTCTGGGCCAAAATGCACATCGATGCACCTGAGTCAAAGAGGACTCGGGCAGGGAACGTGCAAACCAAAACCACACCTAACAAACAGTCTAATCAATCAAATCTTACTCTAGCAACACCATACACAAGCATTCACATAATTTAACAATCAATTAATTAAGGAAGGAACAATCTAGATCGAAAGTTACCTGCAATGACCTCATCCATGGCCAAAACCTCCTCCTCAGTCATCAGAAATGCCTGCCTCCTCGGCGGAGCGGCCTGCTGAAAAGCCTGCTTCTGCGGAATGAGGGGCACCCCACGACCAGCGGGCACCGGGGCTCTCTGCTGCAACGGCGGGGCAGCAATAGGTGTCCTCCAAGGCTGCTTCAACCTCGGGCACTCCCTGATAGCATGGGCGGGATCTCCACAGATAATACATTGCCCCAAGAACTTCCTACACGATTCCTTGATATGGCCCTCCTTGCCACAGAAATGGCAAGTCCTCCGAACAGGCCCTCCTGGCCTCTTAAACTGAACAGGCGGGTTCGGCCTGAATCCAGACCTAACCACAGCTCTCGCCTGTTCCAAAGGCCTCTTCCCAGCACCAACAACAGACCTCTTCCTCTGGTTCACGAGCAGTTCCTGCCTCTTGGCCGCTACCAAAACCTTCTGATATGACTCCCGGTCAGAAGAGGTCACAAAACTCTGGAGCTCCGAAGCGAGCCCCTGCAGGAACCTCTGAGCTCTCTCCTCAGCGTCCTGCACCATCTTCGGTGCAAACCGACTCAGCCTCATGAACTCTTGGTGGTACATGTCCACCGACGAGCTCCCTTGCTTCAAATCGATGAAACGCTGCAGCATCTCCTCCCTGGCAGCCTTCGGGAAGAACTCACCATCAAATCTGGCCTTGAAGGTAGCCCAAACGATCGGCTCCACCAACATCTTCTCTTCAGCATCCCACCAATTCCGAGCATTATCCTTCAGCTGGCGCTTCGCCAAGTCAACCCAACTTACTTCGTTGACCTTGGACATCTTCAGATTGTCCTCGATATTCCTCATCCATTCATCAGCAGCTAGTGGACCTTCGGTTCCATCAAAATATGCAGGACCCAGCTCTCTGAACTGCTTCGCCCCGGGCTTAGGGCGAGGGGCTTCCACCACCCGAGCAGCTCGAATCACCGGAGCATTCTGCACCTGCAGGAGCACACCCTGCTGAACTTGCATCATCTGCAACATCATCCGCATCATCTCTCCATTAGTGGGCTCCCGCTCAGGCTTCTCGTCATGAGGGGGCGCACCACTACCACCACCACGGGTGATTCGCCTTCCTGCCATCTAATGACGCAGAAAACGAAACAATTAGACTCATAGCTTATGGCTCAGATGTCGAACTTATTTGTTGGACAATCTTGCATTATTATCGTTATCCCGATAATTACAGTTACAGAAGGACCTGCATGGGCCACCACTAAAACCTGTCACGACCCGCTTCCCTAAAATGGAGGCGAGACGTGAAAAGGTCCGCACGAGAGTGGAGCTGTGAAGCCCCAAACCCGATAAGCGTAAACAAAACATAAGCATGTCCCTGTAACCACAACGGAACAACAATAATAATAAAAGGAGAGACTGAAATAAAACTTCACATCTCAAATATTGTCCAACATGAAAATAAGTCCAACATCCAGAAAAGCCACCAGGCTAAAAGAAAGAGTCTAAGGGCCCAGAACAAGGCCAAACAAAAGCAACATCATAACAGAGTAAAGGTGCTACGCACCGACAACAAAACAACTGTCTAACAAAGGTAAAACACCACGAAGACACTAGGACTGGTCCCCAGTGTCCACGTACTCCCCGTCCAACCCGGGCACAAGCTCGGCGTCCGCAAACACCTCACCCTCAGCGAGCAACTCAGGCTCAAGGTCTAACATGCGTCACCCAAAAGAGAAAGGGGCACATGTCAGCAAGTCTAAAAAGACTTGGGCAAGGAAACGAAAGTGACTAACAACCTAGCATTTAAATGTTAAACAATGGCATGGCAGTTGAATATGATGCAACAGTTTAAAAGAGAGGCAAGCACGCACGATGTAGCAAAAGCTACCAAATCACTAATTACTTATCATTTAACACTTATCACTTATCACTTATCACTTATCACTTAACACTTAGTGCATAGAGAGTCCACTTGCTGGCCAGCTCGTTTATCTCTATCACTATCAATCACTTAAACACTAGAGATTTCTCCTGCTGGCCGGAGTGGCTGATCAAGCCAACTCGGGCTCAGTCCGCTTATCTCTTACCCCACCCACATGTGTCGAGCGTTGTGGTTAGCAACTCATTATGCTCGCTTCTGGTCACGAGCCAGGAAAATAAGTGTGTGTTTGGCATAGGAGTACACCTAGCCGGTATCCGAGCGTTGGGGTTAGCAACTACAGGGCTCGCTTCTGGAACACGAGCCAGGAAACATAGTGTTGTAGCGTGTGCTACGCAGTCACGATAAATAATCACTATGCAATGCCATGAGCAGATAATTGCGTACCGTTAATAGAATTTAAACGTGACAGGCAAAATGCAATGACATGAACATATTCGCGTACCGTTAATTTAAAGCAAACGTGACATATGAGCATGATGGGGGTGACGGACCAAGCTTCGTTGTCAAGCTAGGTCAATGGCGTCTAAACGGCTATCCTTTCACCGTTTAGTCTCTTTTACGCTAAAGCATGGTAAATGGCCTAAGACATGGCCCAAATCAAGTGGTGCAAGTTTCACTTGCCTATCACCGGGGATGACGGTTACGAAAGTTCGTTTCCGCGGATGCTAGCTTACGGGGAATCGCTGTTATGGGGAACAATCATCAAAACACAAGTATTTTATTAGGGTTTCATAAAAATTACAATAGGATATGAAAACAACGGTAGATCGATTTCTTACCGAGAGGAGGCGGAAGAAACACTCCGGGGAACCCTAGGATCAGATCTGGAAACAAATGGAGAAGTTTGGGGAAACTAGGGTTTTGGGGGATTTTGGGGATTTTGATGGATTTGGTGAGATTTTGGGGAAGATGAGAGGTAGATAGAGTGGATGGATGGTTTGGATGATGGGTTTAGGGCTTGGAATGAAGGAATGAAGCTTGGAGGAAGATGGGGGCTCAAGGGGGAAGATTTTAGGGTTTTGGGTCGTGTTGGAGAAGAAGAAAACGTTTGGGTTGGGTTTAAATAGGTTGGGCTGGCGGCTGCCCAGAAATTAGGGTTTTGACATTGGTTAGTCGGTCACAGAGCAACAACTGACCGACTAGTTTGGCAACTAGTCGGTCGGTCGACCAACGCAGACCGACTAAGTGCAAACAGTAACTCCTGAACGAGAATAGGATTCTAGAGTTAGTCGGTCCATGAACAAATACTGACCGACTAGTTTAGCATCTAGTCGGTCGATGAACGTTCTTAGACCGACTAAGAGTAAACAGTAACTCAACTAAAATTAAGATGATGTGTTAGTCGGTTAAAGAAGCATTGCTGACCGACTAGTTTGCAACCTAGTCGGTCAACCAACGTTCTTAGACCGACTAACGATAAACAGTAACTCCTGAATAATTTAGAAAGCTAACTAGTCGGTCCAAGAAGGATTGCCGACCGACTGGATCGTCATCTAGTCGGTCGGTGCCCCTTCTTATACCGGCTAATGAGCACAGAAAAGTTCCGATACGGAGCGCGGGGCCCCGGGATCGATTCCTAAAACTCCTAGGCTTAATCTAATAGTTAGATATGACCGTTATGAAGTCCGTCACGAGTGACATACTTCGAAATCGACGATCCTAAGGAAGACACGAGATAATACGACGAATCGATCGAAAATGAAAGCTACGGAGACGAAAACCACACATGAGGAGAAAATCCACCAAAACATATATTATATTATATTAAATCCAGATACATGAAAAGCAGTCGTTACAGCTCTGCTCCTGTAGCTCGGTCGAGTAGCATACTACTCGATCGAGTCGCCTGGAAAACCTTCACACTTGAGACTTGAATCACAAAAAACAACAATCTACCTTGATTCAAATCTCATCACCAATGACTCCTGCACCTCCACGCTGCACGCCATGACCCTCTCTCTGAGTATCATCATCGTCTCGAAACACGCGCCCTCCGGCACCACCTAAACCAACAAGGAAATCAGCTCTAGGCATACCTGGAGCTTGACGGCGGAAACTTGCTTGGTAAACATGTCTACGGGGTTCTTCTCAGTCGGGATCTTCTAAAGCTCTATTTCCTTTTTCTCCAACTCAAGGAAGGAATCATGCACCTCAATATGCTTCGTCCTCGAACTGTATGTCTGGTACTTTGCCAGATGAATGGCATTTTGGCTATCACAATGCATATGTGATGAATCTTGTGGCACCCCCAAACCTCTCAGCAGACTTCTCAAATACTTGGCCTCCTTCACATCTTCCACCGCTGCAATCAACTCGGCCTCTGTGGTCGATAGCGCAACCACAGACTGTAAGACCGACCTCCACGATACCGCGGTAGTGCCCAAAGTGAACACATACCCCGTGGTAGATCGCCACCTGTCTCTATCACACCTATATAATCGCTATCGCAGTATCCTGTCAGCACCTTTCCGGTTCCTCTCCCATAGAGGATCCCGATACTCGTGCCTCGCAGATATCTCAGAATCCACTTAATGGGATGCCAATGCTCCTTGCCTGGATTAGCCATTTACCTGCTAACCACTCCCACGGCCTGTGCAATATCTGGACGTGTGCAAACTAATGCATACATCAAGCTTCCCACTGCACTCGCATATGGCACCTGAGATATGCATGTCTTCTCCTCATCGGTGCTTGGCGAGTGATTCGTCGATGGTTGAAAATGAGCTCTCAAAGGTGTTGTCATGAGCTTCGCGCTCTTCATCCCAAAACGGATTAGCACCTTCTGAATATACCCTTTTTGTGACAATCTCAGCTCATGCTTCTTCCTATCTCGGAAAATCTCCAATCCGAGAATCTTCTTAGCGGGCCCCAAGTCCATGTCGAACTCTTGCCCAAGCTTCGCCTTCAGCTTCTTCACCTCAAACATGCTATTAGAAGCAATAAGCATGTCGTCCATGTAGAGTAACAAATAGATCTTCAAGCCATCCTCAAGTGTGCGTACATACACACATTGATCCTTAATGCTCCTCTCGAAGCCTACTCCCATCATGAAGCTATCAAATCATTTGTACCACTACCTGGGTGATTGCTTCAACCCGCACAATGATTTCTTCAACCTGCACACCAAGGTCTGTTTTCCCTCAACTCTGAAACCCTCAGGCTGTTGCATATAAATTTCTTCATTAAGATCTCTATGCAGAAAGGCAATCTTCATATCGAGTTGTTCCATCTCTATGTCCATGCTAGCAACTAGTGTCAACAATACCCGAATGGATGTATGTCGTGCAACTGACGAGAATATCTCGTTGTAGTCTTCTCCCTTCCGTTGTACAAACCCCTTGGCCACCAACCTTGCCTTATACCTGACTTCATTGCCATCTTGAGTTGAGCTTTCCTTTACCTTGTATATCCAACGACAACCAATGGCACGCTTCTTGCTGGGTAACGGCACCAACTCCCATGTGTCATCCCGGTGAAGGAACTCCATCTCTTCCTCCATAGCTCATTGCCACTGTGCGACATCTCCTGAAACTATGGCTCCACCATATATCGCTGGCTCCTCATGCTCTAGGTTGAGTACATAAGACGCCATATCATCGAAAGAATAACCCGCAAAATCCCATGCTACAAATATTTCTGGCACATTCTTCACCCTCTTCGATCTCGTGTTCCATCATCGCCTGTATAGGTGTCAACGCGTACCTGAGATGACCCGGGTGTCTGTACTTGGTCCTCAACATAGACCTCATCATCTCCCATAGCTGGGACATCGACCATCAACTCTTTGTCTGGTCGCTGAGTGGGCTGAACCGGACGATCGACTCTATCCGTCAAAATCTTCTCTGCGGACATGTCCTCTTTTGAATGAGAATGCTCCGCCCAGAGCATTGGATCCTCGTCAAAAGTGACATGTCGGCTCACAATCGCTTTCTGATCCTCTGGATCCCACAAGCGATATCCCTTGACGTCATGGCCATATCCAAGAAAGATGCACTTCTTTGCTCTTGGATCAAACTTGTCGCCCCTCTCGTGCACATACGTCGGGCAACCCACAATGCGCAAGTAAGAATAATCTCCAGCTTCACCACTCCACAGTTCCTCAGGAATCTTGTAACCTATAGCCACTGATGGAGCTCTCTTCATTATGTAAACTGCAGTTGTAAGGATTTCACCCCAAAATTCCTTCGCCAAACCAGCTGAGTGCCTCAAGCATCGCACTCGCTCCAATAGTATCCAATTCATCCGCTCCACCACACCATTAGACTACTGATCTCTAGGTGTGCTAAAATGACGGTGGATTCCATGGAGTTTGCAGAAATTTCTAAACTCCCTTGAGGTATACTCACCTCCATTGTCAGATCTCAGCACCTTCATGTGCTTTCCGATTTGTTTCTCCACCATGGTCATCCACTCTCTGAACATATCAAATGTCTGGTCCTTTGACTTCATTAAGTACATCCAGACTTTGCGAGAGTAGTCATCAATAAATAAGACAAAATACCTTGCGGCCACTCTTGACGGCTCTGGGACCCCACACATCTGTGTGTACATAGTCAAGTGGTCCTTTGCTAGTATGCTTCTCCATGTTTAACTGCACCTTTGTCTTCTTTCCGTACACACAGGATTCGCAGAATTCTACACTCTCATTCGAGGCTTCAATCAGTTTTCTTCTTCGGAGTACATCGAGGGTTTTGTCACATGGATGCCCCAAGCGATAATACCATAACTTGGCTGAATCTCCGGGAACTGAGCTCGTAGTGCTTACGTCTGCTTCACCTTCAACTGTGGTACCTTGAAAGGCATATAAGTTTCCCACTTTTCTTTCCTTCATCACAACCATGGCTCCTTTGGAGACTCTCAGTTGGTCTTTTTCAAAGATCGACTTACATCCGGCATTGTCCAATACGCCTATGAAGATTAGGCTCTTTCACAGATCTGGGACATGCCTCACATCAGCAAGTGTTCTCACTATGCCATCATGCATCTTTATCCGGACGGTTCCAATACCCGCAGTCTTGCAAACTGCATTGTTCCTCATGAGAATTGAACCTTCATCTTCCTTGAAACGGTATGTAGCGAACCAACTCCTATGAGGAGTCATATGGTATGAGCAACCACTATCCATGAGCCATGCCATATTTGCATCACCTGCAATCCCTGCGGCAAACGTCTCGGTATCTCTACCTTCATCACGGTATTTCTCACCATCAATCCCCAAAGATGCCAAACCGGACTCTTTCTCAGCCTCCTTGCCTTTGTTCCTGACCTTGTTAGGACACCGGTTCAAAAAATGACCCTTCTTCTGGAAAAATGAAACATGTGATATTCACATACCTATCCTGCGAATGTCTCGACTTGGCGTGGTCATTGTTCTTCTTGAAGCCTTCTCTACTTTCCTGTCGAACCCTCACATATAATGCCTTCTCGCGGTTACTCACATGTTCTCTACCTTAAAGATTGCCACGTAGTTGCTCGGTGTGAAGCACTGCCTTCACCTCTTCCACGGTGAGAGTTGTTCGGTTATAAATCATCGATCGAACGAATTGGTTAAACTCCTCAGGCAATGAACACAACAAGATAACCGCTTGTTGTTCATCCTTAATCTTCACATCTGTACCCCGCAACTCTAGCACTATCCGGTTCAACTCATCCATGTGATCCTGCAATGCTGATCCAAATTTCATCTTGAGAGCATACAGCTGCTGAAGCAAATATAGGCGACTCGTGAAGGATTTCTTCATATATAGTCCCTCAAACTTCTTCCACATGTCAGATACTGTAGCATCATCTAAGACTTCACTCAGAACATTATCTGATAACGACAACTGAATTGTGCTTATGCCTTCCTCTCCATCTCCGACTTAGCTGATTCTTTCACCTCCTTGTCGATATTCGACACATCAAATACGATCTGGTAACATCCTGTCTGCATCAAAACATTCTTCACCTTCGTCTGCCAGATTCGAAAATCATTCCGACCGGTGAACTTCTCAATGTTCAATGTTGCTAAAGACACCATCTTTTTGCCACTAACTTCTTTTGCAAACGAACCACAAGCTCTGGTACCAATTGTTGGGAACAAAACACGACGTGGAAAAACACATCGACCCTTTAGGATCCAAGCGGAATACCAACCCTAATAAACTGATCAGAAATCTAGGGCGAGCAAAAAAAACCCCAATTCACCCAACAATAAACCATATGACCTTGCAATAGAAAGTAACAAACGAATGATAGCAACAATCAAATCAAACGCAGACACGAGAGAAATTACCTTGGTTCGATTGTAGACAACCTACATCCAGCAATCCGAGACGATTCCACTATCAGATAGATCCACCAATCTAAGGTTACAATCTTACTTCCGCTCACGTGAGTAATACTTGGCCAATAACACAAGCCCTCACAAACTCACTCAAGGAAGAAGAAATCAAAGGAGGAATAGAGAAGAAAACACTCACCTTCTCAATCAAGAACTCCAAATCCTAATCTCTCTCTAGAATCTCCAAGGGGGTGGCTTTTGGCTTCCAAAAGCTCCAGATATCAAATAGAGGCTTAACCTAATTTGAAACAACAATTAGGTTTAAGTAGGGACCCCAAACAATGGAGAAACCCAGATCTGGCCGTCGGTTGCACTGCTGGCCCCGCGCGCCTCCACAGCTCGGTCTGCTCGACCGAGCTGACATGCGCCACTTTTGCCGCTGGATGGAGTCGAGTCGACTCAGTCGAGTAGGTATTTCCTGTAGAGCTCTCTCAAACAACAAACTCTCGGACTTCTGAGACCATCAGAATCATACTGTAGCTCGACTGAGTAGCAGGCTACTCGACCGAGTAGCCTCCTGGTCGACCGAGTAGAAGGTCATCCGAGTCGGCGAAAACTCCTCACTACTTACTGTCTCTGCTCTGCTCCTGTAGCTCGGTCGAGTAGAATACTACTCAACCGAGTCGCCTGGGAAACCTTCACACATGAGACTAGAATCACAAAAAACAAAAGTTCTGCGGCAAACCAAGACACCCGAGTTGCATATTGTGCCCTCTAACTTAATCTAAAATATAGACCAGCACAACTGAACCCTTGCACAGATGAACAAAACCTAACATCGTATTGACAATGATATTAGATTTCTCGATGAATGTCATGCATAACATCGCTTGCTCAGTCATCAATAGTCTTATTTATTAATTGTTGTACATAACTTTATTGTTTATTATTGACTTCTTGGAGTATTTCTCTTATTAACTAGAATGCATAAAAAATTTACTACTTATTTATTTACTGATCACAATGGTGGCACCAAGATGTACAAAGAATTTGTTAAAACTTCGGGTGGAATTGCATGAAGAAAAACATTACTCGAAACGTAGCCACGTATCTGATATGCCACCAGGTGAATGCCCATCATCATCTCATGCCTACTACAAACATAACTTATTCCAGAATGGAACTGTCATCATAATGTACTAGTATGCATAGTCTCTGATCAAAAGACTAGTTCACTTCATAATTCTGGAAGTCTTCAAGTAAGTGTGTGTATAAGTAGCGTCTTAGCTTCAGCACTGTGTACCACTAGTAGATGGATGGATAATTAGAGCATACCATGCCGATGCTAAAGGGTATATTGAGAGCTTATGTGCTAGACTTCAATGGATTATATGAGGATCATATGTAATTAATAAAGTGTTGCGGCCGGTATTTGGAAGAGGGGCATTTGGGTAAAATGACATTTGAGGGGTGTTTGGCTATTTAAGGGGGTTGAGCCGGCCCTAATTCGGAGGCGAAAATTGAGAGAGTATTTTATTTTATCCCTTAGATTAATTGTATTAGGATTTCGGCTTTTCCCCCTAGGTTAAGAATCGTCTTCTAGTTATTAGTTAGCGAGTAGATTATTGTATTAGTGTTCCTTTTTAATTGTGAGATCTGAAATTCCAATAAAAATCCCATTTTTATCTTCAAATCCCTAGCAAATCGCATCAATTGGTATCAGAGCGGTTGATCCATGGCGAACACGCGAGCAACGGAGCGGATTGAAGTCTTGGAAGGGAAGGTTGAGCGGATTGAAGCCCAAATCAGTAAGGGTTTCATCGATCTAAGGAAAGAAGATGCGGAGATGGCCGCGGAGATCCGGAAGGAGATGAAGGAAAATCAAGAGAAGACGGAGGCCAAGATGAAAGAGATGAAGGAGATGACGGAGGGAAAACTATCGGAATTGACGGAGGCCATAGCTGCGTTGACCGCTCATCTCATCCCAAAGGCGGATCCAAGCAAAAAGGAGCCACCTTTGGCGAAGGACAAGGGTAAAAATACAATTTTTTTGGAAGATGACCCGGATCTAGACGACGATGGAGGGTTTGACCAAGGAGACAACGCGTGGGGGATCCACCAAGACCACGCGCCGCCGCGCCGCGACGACACAAACCCTTGTGGGGGAGTTCCGGCCAACCAGAACACCCCAGGGTGGCCGCCGGCCCCCCAGATACATCTGGGGGGCCGGCGAACCCCCTGGGGGGCCGGCGAACCCCCTGGGGGGCGGCGGCAGGCCGCCAGGGCCCTGGGAGGGGCGGCCGCACCTGCCGCCCCCCAGGCGGCCTCAGCAGACTCTGCCGCCGCCGCCTGGGGCCCGCCGGCCCACTTCCAGGGCCGGCCGGCCCAGGCGGCTGCCTGGGGGGCCTCGGCCGACCCCAGAGGGGGGATCCGAGGCCCGCCCGACCCCTGGGGGGCCCACTGGCCCCCCAGGACGTTCGACAGTTGATTCCGCAGGGTCCCCGACCCCCGGGGGCCCCACCCGAGGTTCGTGGAGCGCAAATTGGGGGTTTTCAGACTTTTGGGGGACCCGACGGAGGATTGCAGCAGGGTGGAGGGCCCCACCAGATCACAGGAGGCCCGTCGACTCAGCCCCCACCCTTTGGGGGAGTGACGGGAGATTGGAGAGCGTACCAGGATCCTCCAGGAGGCCACCGGGCGGAGTTTGGACACCATCAGGGAGACTGGCAGGGGCACGGAGCAGAGGGAGGCTACCGTGATCGGACTGAGGCTTATGTTCCAGACAGGCGACAGGGATACCAGCACAGGGGAGGATTCCAACCGCAGGAGAGAGGTGGATTCGCTGGCGAGAGGCGTCTGAGGAAGCTGGAGGTGCCTGTTTTTGAGGGAGGCGACCCAGACGACTGGCTGTACCGGGTGGAGAGGTACTTGGAGGTGTCCGCTGTCCCAGGGGAGGATTGGCTACGGGCGATAGGGGTCTGTCTGGAGGGAGAGGCTTTGGGCTGGTTCCGTTGGACCGATCAGCAACGGCCTTTTCAGACCTGGGCTGAGTTTACGACGCTCTTGACAGAGCGGTTTGGAGGAGGTCCGGCTGGCGGCGTGTTCGAGAGACTGTACTCGCTGAAGCAGGAGGGGAGCGTGTGAGATTACATCAAGAAGTTTGAGTCGCTCTGCCACCGAGTTCGGGGAGTCTCTGGAGGGCTGTTTCATGAAGGGGCTGAAGCCCACGGTGCGGTCGGGGCTGAGACAGTTTGAGCCCGTGGGTCTGCGCGTGATGATGACGCTGGCCAGGAAGGTGGAGGATCACCAGGAGACAGAGCGGAGGGCCCGCGGGACGTGGGGAGGCTCTACCTTTCGAGGGCCGGATCCTGGAGGAGGACAAAAGGGGGCCGCAGGAGGGGCAACATCCACTGACGGCACAGTGGATACCAAGGAGAAGGGGATGGAACTACGACCTGGGGGGCATACACGAAGAATGACCGAGGTAGAGATTCGTGACAAACGGACCAAGGGTCTGTGTTTCAAATGCGACGAGAAGTTTACTCCAGGGCACCGGTGCGGAAATCGTACTCTTCAGATCCTGATAGTAAATGACGACGAAGAGGGAGAAGAAAGTGTGATAATGTTGGAAGCCGGCGTGGACGATGATCCGGAGCACCTGCACGTGGAGTAGCTGACCATACCCTTCACGCACCACCTTGAGGACAAGGAGGTTTTTCCGGGGCGGAGTAGTGTTGCGGCCGGTATTTGGAAGAGGGGCATTTGGGTAAAATGACATTTGAGGGGTGTTTGGCTATTTAAGGGGGTTGAGCCGGCCCTAATTCGGAGGCGAAAATTGAGAGAGTATTTTATTTTATCCCTTAGATTAATTGTATTAGGATTTCGGCTTTTCCCCTAGGTTAAGAATCGTCTTCTAGTTATTAGTTAGCGAGTAGATTATTGTATTAGTGTTCCTTTTTAATTGTGAGATCTGAAATTCCAATAAAAATCTCATTTTTGTCTTCAAATCCCTAGCAAATCGCATCATAAAGTTTACGTACAACTACTACTAGTCTACAATTGGTATCGCACCGTTTGTGATGCTGTATGGAAGAAAGTGTAGTTCTTGTAGGGACATAGGATGCCTAGCTCTTACTATGGTACCAAATGTTTGGTTCAAATCGACAAATGGATTCATATGCACTACGTAGTTATGATTAATGCAAAGATAATAACAATCAAATTAGGCAGCGGAATATAAAGTAAATGACTGTAATTATAGAAGAAGATAGAGACAATGCAAATCAGAAAATGATCGATCGCAAACACAAATATTTATCCTCGTTTGATCCTCCAGACCCACTCTAATCCCCAAACTTGCCGCTTGAGATTTCCACTAACTTCCTCTTGAAAACCCCATAAGAGTACACCAAACAACTTAACAAATGATGTTTGCCAATTGTGCAATCCAATCTCAACAACCTGACCCTAAACCCCTCTCAAAATTTGAGAGCAAAACTTTTTCTCTTAAACCCGAGGAAAAACCTTTGCCGAAAAGAGATACAAACTCTCATGTAGCCTTGAATTCATGTGCATGTGGATCTAAAGATGGCTAAGTAATGGGTTTCTGTTCTAAAAATTATAGGTTCGTTGCATAACCACTACACACCTACTAAAGTCTTCCCGGAAATCATATGTCCAAATGTACGATTTCTCAATCTAGTTCTCCTGTGTTGGATATCACTCAAAAATTTAAAACATGAAACCAAACCTGTTTCCAAAACCGACCCGTTCCATTTCACCACGTTACTTTCTTTGTTCCGGGTTCTCGATTTTCTTTCTTGCGCAATTAGGACTTTCTTCCATGTTTCACTCTCTTCTGATATCTGTAACTAACCTCAACAATCGATGAGGCATCTTAGAATAGAGAGCTATGTAACGTTATAGTGACCAAGAGCTAAATGCATGGTCATAATATATATTATCAGAAAATAAAAGTTCAAAGATCAACATTGCAAGTCATGGAATGAGAGTTTTCTTAAACAGAAACAAATCCTTTTACTCATACATACGGTAGATAATTTGAAGATCGTTGTAAACGTTTTGTACCTTTCTGTCTCTAGGGCTTGTCAGGGAATCGACAATGGCAGGGCACTTCCCTCCCAGTTCAAGGGAAACTGGTGTTAGATGCTTCGCAGCTGCTGCCATTACAATGCGTCCAACTCGTGTGCTGCCTTAAAATCATAGTGATTCAAATGATAGAAAGAAAGAGCATATCAGGAATAATCTATATATTAGTTGTTCACAAGATAGTCAGAACATTAAGTTTATTATTACCAGTGAAGAATATTTTGTCCCATTTGTGCTCCAACAAGTGCTCTCCAATACGCGGACCGCCTTCAACAACCTTGACAGATTTGCTATCCAAATATTTGGGGATGGTATCTGCCAAGAAAGCAGAGGATGAAGGAGCAAGCTCTGAAGGCTTTAGCACTACTGCATTTCCAGCTGATATAGCTCCCATTAGTGGTTCCAAGGAAAGTCCTGCATAAAAATGATAATGAGAGAAGTTTGAATAGAATACAAATAGTAACTTTCAAAGAGAGTCCCCTATTCTTTGATGTTACGGGAATAAACAAAGAGAGTCCCCTCCCTATACTCTCATCACTAGACCCAGATTAGAATTCCCGAATTATATTTGCATTTCTCAACACCCCCTCCAACTCAAGGCGGATGAACAACTTGATCCCCGTTATATGTTCTCAGAACACTTTGACTCGCACAGATCAAAGTGGGATGGAGCTGCTTCTAAGGGAGAATGATCATAGAATGCAACAAGCATGTACTGGTGTAGAGAGTGTTTGATTGTCAAATATAGGGAATTGAACCCGATTTGAACTAATCTGAACCTGCTGCTGGGTAAGAAGATGTTGGCAATCATTGCAATGCTGGTGTAATGGTGTGCTACAGAGGATGTAGGACCAACAATGGAGAGGGAGAGCTATCGACGATGATGAATGAGAATGTTTTGATGCCAAATTTGGTTCTAGAGAGAGAATGGATATTGGAGATTAATAATGTGGGGCTAGAAGAGATGGTAATGACCGTACTGTAGAATCTGGGGAAAATAGCGATTAGCCCTCAAAGAATGGCTATCACTTCTATTTATATTAACCCTCACTTTTCTTTACACACACACACCCAATAACAAACAATACACAATACTCCCCCTCAAGATGAGCAAAAGATATTTATCATGCCCTTCTTGTTACAAGCATCATCTACTCCTTTAGAGTTCAACCCCTTTGTAAGGCAATCAGCTAGTTGCTGTCCAGAAGTAATGTAGGAGATCTCCAACTGTTTCTTGTCCAATCTTTCTTTAATGAAGAACCTGTCAATCTCTATGTGCTTCGTTCTATCATGTTGCACTGGGTTGTTGGCAATATTAATTGCTGACTTGTTATCACACAACAACCGCAATGGTCCTTCTCTCAGCAGGCGTAGCTCATGTAGAAGTGATCTCAACCAGATCATCTCACAGGTACTAAGCACCATAGCACGATACTCTGCCTCTGCAGTGGAACGAGCCACCAAATCCTGCTTCTTGCTGCGCCAAGAGACCAAGTTGCTCCCAACAAACACACAGTAGCCCGAGGTCGATCTCCTATCATCTAGGCAACTGGCCCAATCCGCATCACAGTAGCCTGTCACATTCATGTGACCATGACTACCAAATAATATGCCTTTTCCTGGACTATTCTTCAGATACCTCAGTATCCTGAAGACTGCCTCCATATGTCCAGTCCTAGGATCATGCATGTATCTACTTACCACACTGATAGCATATGCAATGTCAGGTCTGGTATGGCATAAGTAGATAAGGCGTCCAACAAGTCTGGTACCTTTCTTTGTCTACTGGCTCCCCTGATTGTGAATGCAACCTATGATTCTGATCAATAGGAGTAACTGATGGACGACACCCCAACATACCAGTCTCAGTCAGTAAATCCAGGGCATACTTCCTCTGTGAGAGACCTATACCCTTCCTGGACCTGGCAATCTCCAGTCCAAGGAAATACCCCAACTGTCCAAGGTCCTTGACCTCAAATTCTCTCGCCAACCTTACCTTCAAGTGAGAGATTCCCTCTTCATCATCTCCAGTGATAATAATATCATCAACATACACAGCCAGAAGAGTAATCCGCTGTCCTGAATGTCTATAGAATACAGTATGATCACCATTACTCTGCTTGTAGCCCATAGTGATGACTGCACGCCTGAATCTGTCGAACCATGCCCTTGGAGATTGCTTCAGCCCATACAAAGACTTGTCCAGTCTACACACATTTCTCATCGTCTGTTGTGTGCTAAAGCCAGGTGGAACCTCCATGTATACCTCCTCCTGTAAGTCTCCATGCAAGAAGGAATTTTTACATCCAACTGATGCAATTTCCATCCAAAATTCGCTGCACAGGATATCAGTACTCTCACAGTACTCATCTTTGCCACTGGGGCAAATGTCTCATCATAATCAATCCCATAAGTCTGACTGTAGCCCTTGGCAACCAGCCTCGCCTTGTACCTGTCCACCTTCCCTTCTGCAGTTTGCTTTATTGTGAATACCCACTTGCAGCCCATAGCTTTCTTCCCTGCTGGAAGTGAGACAAGTCTCCATGTCTTGTTCTTCTCCAGTGCCTCAAGTTCTTCGAGCATTGCTTTCTTCCACTGGGGATGTTGCTTTGCCACTCGCCAATCACTTGGTATAGAGATAGACTGTAAGGATGCAATGATAGCCCTATATGCAGGTGTAAGAGAAGCATATGAGACATGATTAGCAATATCAGTCTCATATCCATACCGTACAGGAGGCCTGCCGGCATTGATACGAGGCTCCCTATGAGATGCAAGTGGAAGATCTAAACTAGAGGAAGGCAAAGAAAGATTACCATCCGTGTTAGGAGAGGAAGGCAGGAAGGAAGTCGGGACTCGAGCAGGCGTGATAGACTGATCAATCTCGACATGTGGCTGTGGAGCTAGTGGTTCTTCAGTGGGGGAGATGTCTTCTTGTTCTTCTCCATCGTCATGACTACCCTTCTGTCTCCTTCTATATTTACTGCCGTACAACCTGTCTTCCTCCTCTTCCACCAAGGTCCTTTCCTACTCCCTGCTATCAGGACCAGTACCAGTAGGCCCGACAGGACACAGTATAAGTCCAACCACTACCCTCCTGTCATCAGTCTCCCCCTCTCGACCAACTCCTCCTGTGTTTAGAGAGGCACCAGTATCAAATACTGATGTAGAATCTGTCAGTCCTCCATAAAAAGGCTCAGTCTCCCTGAATGTCACATCCATACTCACAAACAGCCTTCTTTCTGAGGGACTCCAACACCTATAGCCTTTCTGATTTGAAGGATACCCAACAAATATGCATTTAATTGCATGAGCATCCAGCTTCCCTACAGAAGGTCTATGATCCATCACAAAGCATGTGCATCCAAACACTTTTGGTGGAACTACAAAAGTGTTCTTTCCCATAAGAATCTCACATGGAGACTTCATACCAAGGATCCGCGAAGGCATCCTGTTGATGAGATATGTGGCTGTCATCACTGCTTCACTCCACAATATCTTAGGTACATTCATGGTGAGCATGAGTGACCTAGTTACCTCCAACAAGTGTCTATTTTTCCTTTCAGCAACTCCGTTCTGTTGAGGGGTGTTGGGACAAGTGGTTTGATGAGTTATCCCACTCTCAGATAGATAAGATGCAAACTCCTTGTTTACATACTCTGTCCCATTATCCGTTCTCAAGACACGGATCTTGGCCTCATACACATTTCTGACACTTCTATGGAAGTCCTGAAAGCACTTCAACGCTTCGCTTTTGTTTTTCATCATGTAAAGCCATGTCATCCGAGAATGACAATCTATGAAAGTGATAAACCACCTGAACCCACTTACTGAAGTCACTGGGCAGGGCCCCCAAACATCTGAGTGAATAAGATGAAATCTCTCTACACTCCTCATCCCCACACTAGGATATGATGTCCTAGTGTGTTTCCCAAATTCACATGCATCACATTTCAAATTCATTTCATTCACTCTATTCAAAATACCGGGATACATTTTACTCAACATATCAAAAGACAAGTGTCCCAACTGACAATGTAATAAAAGTACATCCCTTTCCTTCTCTCCACCAATGACAGCCAGTGCAGCATCCCCACTAGCTCTGTCAAGATACCACAGTCCATCACGCCTGACGCCAGTCCCAAGCCTCCTCCCAGTCTTCCTTTCCTGCAACACACAATGAGTAGAGTCAAAAGTAATGCTACAGTCGAGATCATCAACAATAGAGCCAACAGATAAACGGTTGACTGGAAATGATGGGACGTGAAGGACTGAAGAGAGGCGTATGGAGGGAGTGCACTGAATAGTGCCAATCCCTCTAATGGGTTGGGATGTGCCATCAACTGTCTGAACAGTTTCATGAATGGTATGTGGTTTATACGTGGAAAACTGTCTATATGCACCTGACACATGACTAAATGCACCTGAGTCAATAATCCACTCTATATGATTTCTACATGAAAGGGCTAATTGGTTACCTGATCCTGTGTGAGCGAAGTGGGTAAAGTTACCGAATGGCGAAGCAACATCCCTAGTCTGGTCTGCATGACTGTCCGAGCTCTCAGTAGTAGACCTGGACTGTCTCCGTTGCTCTAGATCTGAAGCCTCAACTGGCGTGGCCTCAATCATCACTGTCTCCTGTCGTCCATCAGCGGTAGCAAAGTTGGCCCGTGGGCCGCCGCGACCTCGTCCACGGCCTCCACGGCCCCAACGACCTCCTCCTCTGCCTCCTGTGCCACGTCCTCGTCCACTGCCCTTCTGTGGGCAGTTAAAGCTCAGGTGCCCCTTCACCCCACAGGTGTAGCACTCTCGATCCTCGCTCACTGCTGCCACTGCTGGTACAGCCAGTGCAGCCCGAGTGACCTGAGTACCCTCATCCTTCATAACTCTCAGTCTGGTCTCCTCCTGTGCCATTGCAGCTATGGCCTCCTCCAGAGATGGGATGGAGGATAAGTGACACATACTCGCCCTCCTGACCTCAAAATCTCCATTCAGGTTCCTCAGAAAATGTGTCACACGCCTACGCTCCACCCACTTCCTGTGTAATGCAGCACTCCTAGGATCAGGCAGATCAATAGAGTCATAGTGGTCTAACTCTGACCAAAGCCTTTTCAACTCCGCAGCGTAGGCTAGAATAGACATCTCTCCCTGCTTCAAGGTGTCAACCTTGCCCTGAACCTCCATCATGAGCATCACATTCCCTGCTCCAGAATACATTTTCTCCACCATACTCCATATCCCCGCAGCACTCTCTATGGCCTTCACCATCCCAGCAATGGGTGGAACCATCGATGTCATCAACCAAGCAGCCACCAGTGAGTTGGTGGTGCTCCAGACTTTCCAATCATCCCCAGTCTTATCCACCGGTTCCTTACATGAACCCAGAACGACGCCTTCTAACCCCTTCGACTTCAGAATGAGAAGCACCCTCCTGGACCAACTGAGGTAATTCTTCGTCCCTTCCAATTTCACATCATTGGGCATCAATTCCAGCTTCTGCACGGGTCGTGAAGGCATCGATCCACTCGAGGATCCCATCTCATTCGAAGCAAGCAGCTTCGTTATCTCTCCAATGAAGGCCTTCATGTCAGCTGAGGTAAGATTGTCCCCCATCTCTCCAGATCCGCAGATCTCTCCTATCTCCCTCCTTAGATCCGCAGATCTACTTCTCCTCCTCCTCTTCTAGGTCATACCCTAACCGTAAATCTATGGAGTCCTTTTCATGACTCTACCATAGATCTAGGGTTAGGGTTTTTTGGGATTCTCCTTTGTGGCTAGTTAGGGCTTTGTAGGGGCTAGAAGAGGGCGTAAAAGAGGAGAAGAGGAGCGGCGCGCAGCGGCGGCAGAAGCACGCGGCGGCGGCGGCAGCACACAGCGGCGGCGGCGGCGCGCAGCGGCGGCGGCGCGCAGCAGCGGCGGCGCGCAGCAGCGAGCGCGCAGCGGCGGCGGCGCGCAGCTGTGACGGGCGGCGGCGCGCAGCGGCGGCAGGTGGCGGTGCGCAGCGGCGGCTAGGGTTTGATGTTTTTAGGGTTTTTTTGTTTTAGGGCTCTGATACCATGTAGAATTTGGGAAAAATAGTGATTAGCCCTCAAAGAATGGCTATCACTTCTATTTATATTAACCCTCACTTTTCTTTACACACACACCCAATAACACACAATACACAATACGTACAAAGTCTGAAAAGGCACTCACAATTGAAGGGGTCACATCTCTAGAATTAAGAGATCTTGTAGTAGCTGTTAGGATTAATGATGAAGATGAAGAAGCAGGCCGAAGCAATGAAGTTGATAACATAGAAGTAGCAAAAGTAGAGTAAATGATTTAAGATTGACAAAGACGGCAGAAGCCTAAAAGATACAAGTCTTGGGAGAAGAGGATGGGTATGCCAGTTGACTACAAGGCTTCATCCTCGGAGAAGAGGGAGCAGAGGTCGTCAATTGCATGGATGAAGTCATAGTAGTTGGTCACATAGACGGTCTCGATCTTGGTCTTCTTGGAGCTGGCAAAGAGCTTGAGGTAATAGAGAAGGGTTTCAAGCCAAAACTTGCCGAAGGCACAACCGACAATGGGGAAGACGTCAATGCCATTGCAGGCAAAGGCGGAGGTGGAGAGCTCATGTTTCTAGGCGTCGCATTCATGTAAGGGCTTGGATTCCGGTGTGATTTTGCGATGCATGGTTATGGAGGTTATATATATATAGAATAAAGAAGAGATTGAAGTAAAATGAAGATGTAATGGATCATGAGAAAAACATAAGGGGATTCAGAGTTACTACATATCGGCCTTGTATTCAAGTAGAGGAAGTGAACCAAGGTGATGTTGATTCTAAACAAGTGATTGTAAACGAAGATGAGGGTTTGGATGGAAGGAAGCATGTGAACGAGCTAAAGAACAATAGAAAAAGAATGAGCAAAGAAAAGAATGCTCATCTTTGTAGTAGTAGTAAAAGAAGAAGAAACAAAGGTTCAATGAACTCAATATGGATGTAGATCATAGGCGATAGGGAACCAACGTGAAGGGGGTAACGTGAAGTGTACATAAGGTTGCAATTAGAATGCAAATGAACGACATTAAGGCATAGGAAGAAGCGATGATTAGGATTGTAACCAGTGGCAGTTGAGGTTTCGACACCAGATGAAGATGAGGAGCTAGTTGATGTTGGTGTGAAAGTTGGCTCGATTTCGGCGCCGATGAGTCATTGGTTATTCAGTCGAGCTATCTTGTGCCGAGATAGCTTGTGTGCGCTCGGATACGACCCATCTAACTTGTCAGATAGGTCGAATGCCGAGCTATGTGACTTCAGCAGCGCATTTGGACTCTTGGTCGTGAGGATCGTTTGGGTCGACGACTCAGTTGGATCAGCAGCTCTACGGTTCAACATATCCAGTGGGTCGAACAGCTTGGGTCAGCACTTCAGATCGCTTGGTCTTTAGGAGGAAGCTCGATCGTGCGGAGTGGGGCCCACCGGTAAGGTGCAGAGGATGTCTACTAGGGTTCGGCGGATTAAATGCATAGAGTTGTAAAGTGAGAGGAATTTTATAAAAGTCGGGATTCCTATCTTTTGATGACTCATACTCAATGATGTCATCTATTGTACCCTAGTGTATATAAGGTATTTTTAGAGGAGGATTTCAGTGGACCACCGTGTGGAACGCATTAGAGAATTTGAGCATCCATTTGTGTGAGCCAACTTTGAGAGATATTGTAGAGAGCTTTTGGAGAGATTGTTGTGTGCTTCTTCTTCGTTTGTGAAGAGAAGATTTGTATTCTTGCTTTCCTTTCATACAATAAAGCTCATTGGTGTTCCCTTAGCTGACCGATGGCCTAAATCTATTTCTCTTAGTGTTTCTTGTTTGCTTGGTTGCTTGTCCTTGTCCTCGGTCATCGACGATCCTGAGTATTCCGCTGTGCTTATGCTGTCCCCAACGGCACAACAAATTGGTATCAAAAATGTATGGTGTCGAAGATCAACGTAGGATGAGAAGATGAGTAATGGTGACGATGACAGTTCATCAAAGGCATCGACTTTCGGTGCGCATGCTTTAGTTGGTCAAACTATCGTGTCCAACACGAAGTTCGAAATTGAGAAGTTTGATGAAAAGATCAACTTCAGTATGTGGAGATGTGAAATCTTGGATGTCTTGAACCAACTTGGTCAAGACATCACATTGTACGAAAAGTCGACGAGCATGTCTGATTTGGAGTGGAGAACTCTGAATCGAAATGCATATGGTACCATCCGACTGTATCCGTTGAAGGAGAAGAAATACATATATATATAGGAGATAAGTGGAAGCAAATTCTGAAAGGAGCTCGACGACAAGTACATGAAGAAGAACATCCACAACCGGATACACCTGAAGAAGAAGCTTTTCGTTTTGAAGTTGGTCGAGTGTGTTTCTATGAAGGAACAACTCGACTATTACAAGCTTTTTACTGACCTAAGAAACGTCATCATGAAGGTCGACGATGAAGACAAGGCGATGATTCTCCTCGACTCTTTGCCCATTGAGTATGAGTACTTAGTGTCGAATCTTACCTATGGTAAGAAATCGATCACATTTGAAAAGGTGTCAAATGCTCTGACGAGTAACGAGTTCAGGAAGAACGATGGGGACACCGGAAACTAAGTTAGCATGCTCTTACGGTGGTGAGAGGTCGTAGTAGAGAGAAGGGTGGAGCGAGAAAGGGGGTTTTCAGATCCAAGTCCAGAGACAAGAGCAGAGGCCCTCAGCGCAAGAACTTAGCAAAGAACCAATGTGCTTTCTGCGGAGAAAGGGGACATTGGATCAAAGACTGTCCAAAGGCAAAGAAAAAGCACGACGTAACTGCCAACGTCACGAAGAGCGTTGAGGTCAAGGAATGGGTTCTGGTCGGTGCTTCGGAGGGCGTAACGTCAAATGGTTGGGTGCTCGACTCTGGGTGCTCGTTTCATATGATGCCACATCGAGAGTACTTTACGACCTTCCGTGAAGGGGGTAAGAGTACGGTCTCGCCGGGCGATGACCAAGCTTACAGCACTACAGGCATCGAGACAGTGCGGATGAGCATGAATGACGGTGTAACCCGAGACATCGATGAGGTACGCTTCGTTCCCGACCTAAAGCATAATCTCATATCGCTCGGTTCACTCGAAGCTAAGGGCCGTCAAGTGACCATTGTGAATGGAGCTCTAAGGGTGACCCGAGGAGCAATGATCGTGATGAAGGAAAAGCGACGAGACAACGTATATTACTTGGATGGTTCGGTCGCAGAACAGCTCTGACCCGTGAGGATGATCGAGAGGACTCATTGTTGTGGCACACGCGTCTCGGACATGTGAACGAGAAAGCTTTGCAAAAGCTGATCGTGGGAGATCATTTGAAGGGAGACAAGACCGGAAAGATCGAGTTCTGTGAGCACTGTGTTTGGTAAATAGACACATGCTTTATTTGGGACGGTCATCTATAGTACGAAGGGAGTGCTTGACTATGTACACACCGACGTATGCGGGCCGAGCAGGTCGGCCTCATGGGGAGGGAAACACTACTTTGTGTCGTTCATCGACGATTTCTCTCATGGTGTGAGTGTTTCACTGAAGTCAAAAGACCAAGTTCTTAGTACATTCATCGAGTGGAAGAAGCTGGCTGAGACTCAGACTGGTTGGAAGGTCATGCGTCTTCGAAGTGATAATTGTGGGGAGTATATGTCGGATCTCTTTGAAACGTTTTGTAGATCAGAATGAATTCAGAGGCACTTCAGCGTGAGTGTACGTCGCAGCAGAATGGGATAGCTGAGGATAAATCGGACTTTGCTGACGAAAGTTCGATGCGTGGTGTCTATAGCCAACATATCGAAGGAGTTTTGGGCCATGGTCCTAACATATGCGACTTACTTGGTCAATCGGCTGCCATCTGCTGCATTGGGATGGCAACCTCCATTAGAGGCCTAGTCGAAAAAGCCAGTTTTCGACTATGGATCACTGCGAGTTTGGGGCTGCTCGAGCTACTATGCCATGAAGAAAGACGAACTCGACGCTCGAGCCAAGAAAGCCATCTTCTTGGGCTTCAGCAATGGTGTCAATGATATCGACTGTAGTGTCCCACACAGAAGAAAGTAATTCTGAGCAGAAATGTAACATTTGATGAGTTAGTGTTACTGAAGGAACATGAAGGAAAGGTGGAGACCGAACAGATACAACTGAAACATGTGTACGACGTGTCTGAGTTTCCAGATTGGTTGATCACTGACTCAGATTGACCCACCCCAGAGGCTACAGAAGATGTACTCCAGACAGAAGCTGAGGAAGTTGGTGGTTCAAGATCAGATGGTGGAGTTAGCTCAGCTCCACAGATGACTCAGCCAAAGGATTCCATAATAACATCGAGACCGAAGCATGAGATACGACGACCTGCATGGTATACGGAGATGGTCGCATTCACCTTTCCCGATGTAAGCACAAACACTCTTACTTCTTTCGCAGAGGTAGAGGTAGAGCAATCTGAAGACCCAGAGCAGTGGAGGAAAGAAATGGACGAAGAGATGGAATCACTGAGGAAAAATGAGACGTGTGATCTCATGGAACTACCGAAGGGCAAGAAGGCAATTGGGTGTAAGTGGGTCAACACCAAGAAGGATGGAGCCGAAAAATGAGATGTTCGCAACAAAACTCGCCTCGTATAGAAGGTCTTCGCACAGAGAGAAGGTGTCGATTACAATGAGGACTTCTCTCCTGTGGTGAAGCATTGCTTGATTCGGATCCTGTTGACTGAACTAGTGTAACTAGATGTCAAAACACCGTTCTTGCATGAAGAGCTCAAGGAGGAGATCTATATGGCTCAGCCCGATGGCTAGAGATCTATATGGCTCAGCCCGATGGCTATGTGAATGGTGACGGTCTTGCATGTAAGCTGAAGAAGTCGCACTACGAGATGAAGCAGTCTTCGAGACAATGGCATAAGCGTTTCGAACGCTTTATGATGAATGATCAAAGGTATGTTTGCAACCCCTATGATCATTGCGTGTTCTATCGGAAATTGGATTATGAGTCGTCCATCAATCTTTTACTTTATGTTGATAATATGCTCATTGCTTCATCAAACAAAGAGAAGATTTGGAAATTGAAGTCTCAACTCAACTGTGAGTTTGAGATGAAGGATTTAGGCAAATCACCAAGGATTCTTGGGATGATCATAAGAGATCGAAGTGGAGGTATACTTCATCTTTCATAAAGTCACTATTTTAAGTCAATAATACAGAGATTTGGCTGTGAAAAGATGAAATCCATAGCTACTCCGCTTGCACCTCACTTCAAACTCAGTGCTGAGCATTGCTCGAAGAACTAAGAAGAGAAGAAGCTCATAGAGAGCGTGCCGTATGCCAATGCGGTCGGGGCCTTGATGTATGCTATGGTTTGTACCTGATCCAACTTATCATATGCAGTCAGCATACATGCACAATCCAGAGAGGGAGCACTGACGAGCAGTGCAATGGATGCTGAAGTACATCAATGGCATGGTTGATGTCGGATTGCCATATAGCCGAAGTGTTCATGGTCAACACACTGTTAGCTAATGGGAGGTGATTTCGGGTACTTTGACGAATGCTTCATTTGTTCAGTGCGAAGTCCAAAAACTCCTACTAATACACAATTTCAGTAAATGCTAGATACACGATGTTTGATAAGATATTACAATGATGCTTTGGTTGGGCCTTACCGACAATAGTGACCGACTAAGCTAGACAAATGTGACCTATTGCGAACCGTCAACAATCCCTGAAGACCACATGACCTCGGCTTAAGGGGAACGGCCCGATCAGACCACGACAAGAGTCAATAGGGACGACCTCCACGAGGTCAACTCCTCCAACAACACGATCTCAGGAGGATGGGATGCATTCTCTCCAGGTCGTTACCAACGGATCTATCGAACATGTACGTAACAGCCAGCTTTATCAGAGGCACGTGCAGCTTGCTTTGTTAGAGGGGTGCGTGGCCAGATTTGAGTAGGATGGGGCCCCCACTGGTCTGACCTCAGCTACCTAGCGGTGTCAGCAGCACTCAACCAAGACAGTGCTACCGTCTGCAAAGCCCTCAGCCCTTGATGGGGCCCTGCTGGTCCCACCTCTGCTACCTAGCAAGGCGAGCAGTACTCAACTCAGAATGTGCTACATCCAGTAAACACTACAACAAGAGAGGTTGTTTCTAGCGGTTATGTAACGGTCTGATTTCGTCGTGCTTGTATTTCTGTATTCAAGTTGGTTCCAAATGAGTTCAAATTAATTAAACTTTTCTATCTTTTTCATAACTCAAAATTTTAAATGGTTAATTTTCATGATCCTTGCGACGATACGAACACGTGGTATTTTTTCGTAAATTTTCAAGTCAAATAGGAAAGTTGAATTTTAATATTAAAATATTACGAGATTAACATTTTTCCTAATTACCATATTACATTAACCCCTACTTAATTACCCCCTTAATTGGCCGCACAAAGTTTGTCAGATTCAAATTTTTCAGATCCAACGACCAGCTTTAACATTTTAATTAATTTATTTCTTATTCTTTTATTTTTAAGTCTTATATATATGCCAACCCCTTCCTCATTTGCTGAGCACATAGACTCCCCCTTTCTAAATCAGATCAATGGCTTGATGCTATAGAAAGGAAGCTTGACTCAATTGATAGAAACAATGTGGGCGATATGCGACTTACCAGAAGAGAGAGTCTATATGATGTAAATGGGTGTTGAAGAAGAAATATCAGGTTGATGGGTCTGTTTTTACATTCAAGGTCTAGTTAGTTGCAAAGCAATTTACACAGTAAGCATGTATTGATTATCAGGAGACTTATTCTCTAGTGGCTAAGTTTGCATCAATAAGGATAATCTTGGAGATTATTACGCATTGTGACTTGGAACTATACCAGATGGATGTAAAGACTGCATTTCTTAACGGAGAGTTGAAGGAAGATATATATGAATCAACTTGAGGGATTTTAGGTTGAGGGACATGAAGACAAAGTTTATACGTAGAAGAAATGAGTATATGGTTTAAAACAATTATCTAGACATTGGTATCTCAAATTTCATAATAATATTATCCAACTTGGTTTCGGTGCAAACAAATTGGATAATTGTGTATATGTCTTGAAAAGTGGGAGTAGTTTTACGATATTATCCCTATATATTGATGATATTTTGCTGGCTAGAAATGACATTAAAGTGTTGGAGAAGATTAAATAAGCACTTTGTAGTGAATTTAAGATGAAGGACATGGGTGATGCATCATATGTTATTGGAATACAGATCCTTAGATATCGGAAGTCTAGAATGTTAACTTTAAACCAAGAACAGTATTTGCATGCAATATTGAGGAGATTTGTAATATATAATTCCAATCTGGCACCTACACCATTGGTTATGAGAAAGCGATTATGAAAAGAACTGGAAAAGGACAGAAATCGCTAGGTGTTCTATATGCTCAGGCTATTGAAAGTTTGAAGTATGTAATATTGTGTACTAGACCGAACTTGGCGTACCCAGTTAGTCTGGTTAGTAGCTATCAAAGTAATCATGGTCTAACTCATTGGGCGGCTGTTAAGAAGATTTTGAAATACATAAAGGGTACGGTGCAACTTATGTTGGTTAATCAAGCAGATTCGCTTAAGGTTTTTGGTTACTCCGATGCAGATTTTGGAGGTGACAAAAATGACAAGAAGTCAAATGCAGGACATGTGTTCATCTTTGGTGGTGCAGCTGTTTCTTGGTTGGTTGAGAGAATCACGTGATCGGTTGAGAATATATCGGGGCGGTTACATGGATAGATGGTATGGCGGTGGCTTATATATATGTATGCATATGCATATGCATACACACACACGAGTTCTCCTCTATTGTATCAACTCTCGGCCATTCTCTGGAATCCCTTAAATATATAATTCTTTTCTATTTGTTCATTTCTTATAAATGGAACATTAATCCTCAGAACTTCTTAGCTTAGCTAGCAGAGATGGCATATTTCTTTGATAGCACACATTATAAACTAAATGAAGGTTTCACTTTGCTAAGGTAAAACTTATATGGTCTACCAAGAATTTCTGGAAATCAATCAAAAGACAACAAGAAAGAGCATCTAAAACATATAGGGACATAAAATGAGATGCAAATCAAACTTAGAAAACAATATATGCCTCCTACTCATAGAGATCGCCTCCTAGAACAATTGAATAACTTTCGTTTGAGAAGCATGCATGTGAAAGGATACACGACTGGGTATAATGACTTATTTGTTCGGAGTGAGCTACAATGATCCGCGATATACGCAGGTTTCATTCTGAGTTGAGACCTGATACAACCCTCCTGAACGGGCCAAGGCATAACGGGCTAAGTCCATGGTCCGAGGAAAGATTAGGCCCGGACCATAGGCCCAGTGAGTACTTCTAATGACGCTGGCCCAAAGTCGACATTAGGGGGACCGTGAACCTCTGGTAGTTAAGGAAACTACCCCCGGATTCTGCCCACTTGAATCGCCATTACACTTTCCATCAAGGGGCCACGAAAGAGGCACGGACGTGGGGCGAAAATGGCGGGAGGAAGAGGGAGACGCGGACGGTTCAATCCCTACAAAAGACCCGAAGATCGAAAGAAGACCAAATTCTGAATACTATACACTCAGGTATTCTTCCTCATACAACCTTGTCTTCTACCTCATAATTCTCCTCCATAGCACAGCCTGAGGATTCGTGCATCGGTCTCTCCGTGAACCGCACTTGATCACATCAGGCATCCCTCAGATCAAATCTGACTTAGGCATCGGAGGGGACTTGGTCGGAACCAAGATCTGGCCCCCCTGACGAGCTTTCTCGTCTGCGCAGGTCAAAGAAGACTCCACCCCCACCCACCCACCCCCCGAAGCTACCCTTCGACGCTCCATCCACCGGTGCTGAGCAATCCTGACCCCGAGCTCATTCGCCTCCTTGCTTGAGGAGGCCGTCGTTCTCCCGAAGCTGCCCTTCGGGATTTCGACGCACGGATCCACGCATTCCCAACCGAGCGAACACGCCGCTACCCGATCTCGGAGGACGCACGTGTCTCACGCGACCACGTTGGCCTCCGACACTCGAGACTACCGAACTGTGGTGAGAAAACACCGGAAATATCTGACGCTGTCTGTGAGAACGAAATATTCTACACCCACGTCAAACAACCACACCAAAGATGATGCGGCCGCGCACCAGGGAGCGCAGGAATTCGGCAGCAGCCACACCAACAATGGGACCTGCCGGTGATCACCTTGGGAAGGCCGTAACCGCTTGACGCCAGCCCCGAATCGAGGAGCCGAGCACGTCACGAGCCACGGCAATGGACATAGACCACGAGGGAGCAGCGGACAACCCTCAGCCCATCTCCTTCTCCGAGGAGGACATGAAGGGGAGCTGTCGCATGATGACGCACTAGTCGTCTCGGCCCTCATCGACACCGCCCTAGTCCGACGGCTACTCGTGGACACCAAAAGCTCGTGCGACATCCTGTTCATGACGACCTTGGAGAAAATGGGGCTACGGGCTGAAAACCTTGAACCTTGTTCGTGCCCCGTAGTGGTTTCACACAACATTCCGCGCCTATCGTAGGAATGATCCGCCCTCCCATTACAGAGAGCCACCCCACTCAACCACTCTAACCATTGAGTTTATGCCCTTGAGGATCAGATCGGCGTATAACGGGATAATAGTCCGGTCACTCCTCAATGCGGCCAGTGCCGTGGTCTCAACCATCCCCATCAGATGGTCAAGATCCGGACCCCAAGGGGGTCAAGAAGATTAAAGGCGACCAGGCGAGGCCCAAGACCTATTATCAATTGTCCGGGGATGAGCGTGACATGGAGCGATACGACCCGATGGACCTCCTCGATCAAAGGGGCGGCTCAGGCAACTCGAGACCCGCCCCCGTAGAGGAACCAGAGCTCATCCCCGTCACTGGCGTAGACGGCAGGTTCGTGTCCATCGGATCTGAACGCGATCCGGCCCTGAGGGACAAGTTGATCGGGTGCTTGAAGGCCAACCTAGACATCTTCGCCTGGTTACCAGACGACATACTGGGCATGGACCCCCAGGTGATCACCCACCGGTTGCACGTCGACCCCAACTTCAAGCCAATCAGGCAAAAAAAGAGGAACTTAGGCGGCTAAAAATGAGGGCTGCAGCTGAGGAGGTGGAACGTCTACTCAAAGCAGACTTCATCAGAGAAATCTGGTACCCCGCCTAGCTGGCCAATGTTGTAATGGTGAAGAAGTCTAGCAGAAAGTGGCGAATGTGTGTAGACTTCACTGATCTCAACACGGCCTGTCCTAAGAATAGCTACCTGTTGCCCCGCATCGATCATCTTGTAGATAGCGCCTCGGGCTACGAGATGCTCAGCTTCATGGACGCCTACTCCGGGTACAACCAAGTTCAAATGGATCTGGAGGACGAGGAAAAGACATCGTTCATCACTGACCGTGGGACATTCTGTTACAAAAAGATGCCATTCGGTCTGAAGAATGCAGGGGCGACCTACCAAAGAATGGTCATGGAGTCTTCGGCTCTCAGATCGGGAGGAATCTGGATGTCTACGTGGACGATATGCTAGTCAAATCCAAGGACCCCATCAACCACATTGCCGACCTCCGAGAGACCTTCGAACAGTTACGAAGACACAACATCAGACTCAATCCCACGAAGTGTACGTTCGGGGTGAGGTCTGAAAAATTTCTGGGCTTCATGATCACCAACCGCGGCATTGAAGCCAACCCGGAAAAGATTGAGGCACTGATCAACAAGAAAGATCCAACGATGATCCTAGAGCTCCAAAGGCTGAACGGACGAATCGCTGCTTTAGGACGCTTCCTATCTAAATCGGTGGAGAGATCTCTTCCGTTCTTCAGGATCCTGAGGAAGGCCCTCGTCAAGCTGATCGAAAAGAGGAAGGTCGTAGAATGGGACAAAAGTTGTGCTCGGGCGTTTGTAGAGTTGAATGAGTACCTTCGCAGTCCCCCGCTCCTCTCCAAGCTCAAAGAGAGGGAACCCCTGAGCCTGTACCTGGCCAGCACCGGAGAGGCAGTGAACTCGGTGCTGATCAGAGAGGACGTCGGGGTGCAAATACTGGTGTAATACACTAGCCGAATCCTAAGAGACGCAGAGGAGCGATACAACCCGGTAGATAAGCTGGCTTACGCCCTCGTCTTTTCGGCGCGGCGACTCCGTCCTTACTTTCAAGCACACACCATCCTGGTCCTGACTGACTCCCAGCTCGAGCAAAACCTTAAGAGGTTCAATCGGATGGGGTGAATGCTGAACTGGGGAGTAGAGATGAGTGAGTTTGACCTAAGAAACAAACCAAGGATGGACATCAAGGGACAGGCGCTAGCAGACTTCATTACCGAATGTACCATTGACGATGGAGCGTGTCCCGATGTGACGAGCCTAAACACGGTAATGCCTCAATCCATATCCCTCCTTTTGGCTGATACCGTTTCCAGTGATCGAGCAGAAAGCCAGGACATATGGATAGTCCACATGGACGGATCAGCAACGAAGGTGGGAAGCGAGACCGGCATCATCATCCAGTTCCCTGACTGGAATACGGTCAAGTACACCCTTCGGCTCGAGTTCCCGTCCACCAACAACGTGGCCAAATACGAAGCCAACATCAATGGCCTGAAGCTGGCCTGAAGCTGGCCTGAGCGCTGGAGGCGGAGTCCATACGACTCTTCAGCGATTCCAGACTCATCATCAGCCCACTACGGTGGGACTACATAGCGCGAGAAAGCGCTACCTAGCCTCGGCCAAATCCGAGCTGTCAAAGTTCAAGCACGTTGAGACGCTCCATCTATCAAGGTTGGAAAATGCTCGCACAGACGCCTTGTCAAAGCTGGCATCTTCCTCCCTCAAGGAGTTGGGTCGCGCCATCTATGTCGAGAGCATCCGAAACCCCAGCACGAAAGAGGAGGAGTTGATGATCATTGACACCGAACCTTCCTGTATGGACCCAATCGTTCGGTACCTCACTATGGCGAGGTCCCGGCAGACCAATGAGAGCGTCGGACGATGGAGCGGAAGGCACTCTGATACGTGCTCCATGAAGGTGCACTGTACAGAAGGCGTTGGACCAAAACTGACACCCTCCCCTACCTCAAGTGCCTCGGACCACTGGAGGCCGACTACGTCATCCGGAAAGTCCACGAAGGGCTATGAGGGAACTACCATGGGGGCAAGATGATCACAATGAAGATCCTAAGTCAAGGGTACTATTGACCGACTTTGGTTAACGACTCGGTCGAGTAAGTTCGGAAAAGCCCGACGTGCCAAAGGTTTGCAAAGATCAGCTTGACCCCCTGGCCGAACTTGTACCGATAATCAGCCCCGTTCCCTTTGCCAAGTGGGGGCTCGATATCCTCGGTCCATTTGCTTATACGAAGTGGCAGAGGAAGCACATGATCGTGGTGGTAGACTACTTTACCAAGTGGATCGAGGCCGAACCCTTGGCCACCATCACCTGGAAAAGGGAGAAAAGCTTCGTATGGAAATCCATCATTTCCCGGTTTGGAATTCCTCGGTCCATCGTCACAGACAACGGAAAACAATTTGATTGCACGGGGTTCATAGAGTTCTGCGCGGAATGGAAGCTCAAGCTCATGTTCGCCTCCGTGGCCCACCCCCAAATCAATGGGATGTCTGAGGCTGCCAACAAGTGCATCCTTGAACCACTTCGCAAGAAAGTAGGCAAACGCACGGAGACTGGCCGGAAGAGATTTCCGAAATACTCTGGTCATACTGAACAACACACAAAGAGGCCACTGGGAAGTCACCCTTCATGCTCGCGTACAGGGCCGAGACGGTCGTGCCCGTCGAGGTGGGCGAGGAATCACTTCGCCTCAGGTACTTTGACAAAGAAAGGAACTTGGAGGGCCTGGAGATCAACTTAGAGTTCATAAACGAGCGACGTGACCAAGCTCTGGCCTCAGTCGTCCAACAAAAACAGCGAGTAGCTCGCTATTACAACTTCCGGGTCAAAGGGAGGGGGTTCCACCAAGGAGATCTGGTTTTGCGAAAAGCGATCTTTAACTCAGAGGTCGCACAAAAAGGGAAGCTCGCCGCCAAATGGGAGGGCTCGTACGTGATCACTGAGGTCCTCGACCCAGCCACGTACCGGCTCTCAACCCTAGGGAAGGCACTCCCTCACACCTGGAACACGGAACACCTGTGTAAATATTACCAGTAAATGTATGACCCATGCCTATATGTTTGTACCGAAAGGGGAAAAAGTATCTCAAATAAAGGAAATATCTCTTTACGCATCTAGACATCTCTCACACCGTAGGTTAAGTCGACTGTAAGGCTGGGAGAAACTCCCCCAGCATGCCGATCATTCGGTCGACCGTAAGACTGGGGACGACTCCCCGAGCAGGCCGATCATTCGGTCGACCGTAAGGCTGTGGACGACTCCCCCAGCAGGCCGATCATTCGACCGACCGTAAGGCTGAGGCGATTCCTCCAGCAGGTCGATCATCCGACCAACCGTAAGGCTAGAGGCAGCTCCCCCAGTAGGCCGATCACTCGATCGACCGTGAGCCTTGGGTAGCTCCCCTAGCTGGCCGACCGACCCGTCGACTGTAAGGCCGGGGAAAACTCCCCCAGCAGGTCGATAATTCAATCGACCGTAAGTCTGGGACAACTCCCCCAGCAGAGTGATCACTCGATCGACCGTAAGTCTGGGAGTAACTCCCCCAACTGGCCGACCGACCCGTCGACTGTAAGGCTGGAGGCAACTCCCCCAGCAGGCCGACACCATGTCAGCCATAAGGGCTAGGGGCAACTCTCGCAGCAGTCCGACCTCAAGATCAACCGTAAGGCTGTGGAAAACTCCCCCAGCGGACCGATCATCAGATCGACCGTAAGGCTGGGGGGCAACTCCCCCAATGGACCGATCGTCAGATTGACTAGGAGGTCGGGGGCAGCCCCCAGAAAACTGGTCATCTGACCTACTGCATGCAAGCCTGGCGAGCCACAACTGGTTAAGCTCCCCCAAAACATGGTCGCACGGTGACTAAAACCTGACCAGGATTGAGGGAGGGGGCACAGCATCGCAAACAACAGAGGAGCATAAGTGAACCTTGACATTACTGTTGGGTGCAACGATCTAGGACCTCTAATTTGATGACGATAAATACGTATGAACTATCTAACGTGTGTGTTAAGTGCTTTTCAGGAGTGACATACTCGTAGTTCATCAAAGAGAGACTTGGTCAAAAAGATGGAGGAATTGCTATACACATAGCAAGTTGGAAGATAGAGAATTTGCTATACACTTAGCAAGTAGGACTTGGTCAAAGAGATGAAGATTATAGCTACGAGTATTGAACCAAGTCAAATTGGACAGAATCTCTACTCATAAAAAAGGGGATTGAATCAAATCAATTAGTGGGATGAATCCAAATCTATTTCAAACTTCATATCCAATTCAATTTCCTAATCTTATTAGCATTGCAACAAGATCTAAACAAATCTCCACAAACCCAAACTATCTTGCTTTACTATCTCCAAGAGGATTGCATCCTAGCCATCAAGATTCCTCCTTAACCGAATTCCCCCTCTCCTCATGTCGCACAAAAGAGCCCTAGCATGAAACCCTAATACTATTTAAACATGCTTCAAAGAGAGGAGAGGGGTTGCTGCAAGCAAAAAGAAAAAGGAGCCGGCCATATTCTCACTCCAAGGAAAGTTGCGGCATACTCAAATCCCTTGCAGCCCCTTCTCCAAAAATATCATGCGGCATGTGCATTAGAGAGAAAAGAAAGAGAGAATTCAAGAGAAAAAGAGATATTAAAAGAGATTGAAGAAGAGAAGAAGGTATTAATTAATTAATCCCCCCACTTCATCGTTTGGTTTTTTCCCTTGCTGTTTTGTTTTGCATGCCATGGTTTGTCTCTTCCTTGAAAGCTTAAATGACAAAGGATCACATGGGACTAAAAGGAAAGCCAAAGTTTTTGACAAGGATGTGCATGTGAAGAGGAGATGATTTATCATTGCTGCCGGCCAAAACCTCTTGTTGCCACAAAGATCAAAAACTGCATGTGATTTCCTGGAGTAAAGGAGGGGAGAGAGAGACCTATAGCAATCTGTTAATAAAACCCTTTCTATTTTAACTTTGTTTCTTTGTTGCAGGTTGAAAAGGTGAGTGTGCGGCTGGACATTTTTCTCCTCCCCTCAAAACTTTTGGTTGCATGTAAATCCAAAACAAAAATAAATAAATAAAGAGAAATGTGTGATTTGTTGCTCTTTAAATTAATCAATAAGATAACTTTGTATTCTGATGTTTGCAGGTGCAAAGGACCTTGCGCATGTGTGTCATTAAGCAAAGCTGCCGACCCTAGAAGAGAGCTGTGCATACTCCTTTGCCGACCCTAGTTCTTGCATGCCGTCAAGCGAATAGCTAGCCAAGATCAAGAACCAAGGGGGCATGCAACATCTGAGCAGAGCCGTGACATTGAGGGAGAGCATCACATTGCCGCAACTTGAGTTGCTGAGGACGTGACGACGACGACTTGTCAGATTCAGATCTGGCCCGCGCCGATTGACGGAGATGACTGCTACATACAACTGAGATTTCTAAACTCTAATTATTATTTTTGTGTAGTATCGTTTGATCTCCATAAGGAAAACTTTACCGCTTTTTGTGTGACATTTTGGGGTCTTGTCGAGTGGTGGTCTAGACAAGAGGAACTTGACGGGTGTCAAGTGAGAGCATATATATTAGGATTGATAGTGTTAAATACTGTGAGTGTGGTACTGAGCCTCGTGAGTGTAAAGACGTTGGTTCTCTAGCTATTACAGTTGTGCATGTACACAATTAATATAATATTTGCTTTCGGGGGCTGGACGTAGGTCGTGTTGATCGACCGAACCAGCGTAAATCTGTTGTGCATCTGTGATTGTTTTTTATTTACTCTGAATCTGCTATAACTGCGTGTGATTGCTCGTGGGTTGCACGAGAATTTTAATAGCATATCCCCCCTCTAGGCTTAAATCCAGATCCAACAAGTGGTATCAGAGCCCAGTTATAGGATCTAGCCTAGATTGACCATGAATAACTCTATTGATTTTGCTTTTTCTGAAGGTTAGTCCATATCACGACCCCCTAAATTTAATGGAGTAGATTATGCTTATTAGAAATCTAGGATGCAAATCTACTTTGATATATGTTGATTATAAAGCTTGGCATATTGTCGAAAAAGGCTATAAGCCACCCGTTATTAAAATTGAAAATATTGATATGCTTAAACCTGAAGACAAGTGGGATGATAATAATTGGAGATTATAATCTTTAAATGGAAAAGCTATGAATGCTCTTATATGCTCTTTTGATAAATCTGAATTTAATCGTATCTCATATTGTCAAACTGCGCAGGAAATATGGCATACATTGGAGGTGACGCACGAGGAAACGTCACAGGTAAAGGAGTCTAGACTTGCGCTGCTGAGCACAGAGTACGTGAGCTTTTGTATGCTACCATCAGAGTCCATATCAGAGATGTTTGCGAGGTTCACCAACACCGTCTACAAGTCTAGCTCCCTCGGTAAGCCATATTCTAGCATTGAACAGGTAAGAAAATTCTCGGGGCACTGTCAAGCTCTTTCAGGCCTAAAGTCACCGTCATCCAAGAAGCGAAAGATCTATCGCAGATGAGAGTGGAGGACTTGATAGACAACTTAATGTCTCACGAGCTTGAGCAGCAGAATACCGAGGCTAGAGAGAACCCAGAGGAGAAGAAAAACGCTCCAAATCCACTAGCACTTCAAGCTAGTGAAGATGACGATGAGGAGGAGGAGATAGCGTTGAAGGTCAGAGGCTTCAGAAAATACATCAAGACTCCTCACGGAAGAGTTGACATGCAACAAAGGTTTAATCGTTCTAACCAGTATAATCCTTCTAAAAAATTTTCTGAACAGACTGCTATTAATAAAGTTAAATGTTTTAAATGTAAAAAGCAGGGTTACGTTATAAAGGATTGCCCACAAGACATCTAATATTGCGGAGAAGAAAGAAAAAGCTGTGGTGCGAACGTGAGACATGGATAGCGAGGATGAGACTGAGGAGATTTTAGCCCACTCCTCCCTTTGCTTCATGGTAAAAGATGATCAGGTGAAATCTGGTAGTTATTCTGAACTTCTAATTATTTGTAAAGCCATGGAAGAGGAAATTGTAGATCTAGAATCCACCCTAGAAGATTATAGAAATTCCAATGAAAAAATGCAACAAGACAACTACCACATGTCATTAGAAATTAAGGAGCTAAAAGGAAAAATTGTTGCATGCGATTCTACCATTGCTTTGTTGGAAAAAGAGAATTCTAGGTTGCATGAAAAAGCTAATTGTCTTTCTTGTTCTTCTTTATTGAATGATATTAGCATGCTTAAGCAAGATTTAATTAAGCTTGAAACTGAAAAGGATTATGTGATTAGAGAGCTTAATGATAAATTGTATGTGTTAAACAACGAGCTTAAAAGAAAAATGGATGAATTTGAAAAGAAGGAAGAGGAAAACAAGAAAGCTTATATAAGTAAATGCACTTTGACTATGAATGAAAATGCTTTATTGAAATCTAAAGTAACTAGTCTAGGATTGTCATTAAGGAAATTTTCAATTGGTAAACATTCGTTGGATACTATACTTGAAAATCAATTATATAGCAATAATAGACGTGGACTTGAATTTGGTTTGAAAAACGTTGAAAACCCAAAATTTAAGAAAATTCACAACGTGCCTACTATTGCCAAAAATATGCATGAAAAATGCTTAACTTGTGATAGTGTTGGTCATATTATTGCAAGTTTAGGAACACGAATATGAAATTCAAACAAGTATGGGTTCCTAAATCTTTGATGACTAACATGAGTAGACCTTGTTGGAATCCAAGGTCACACATAGCATCTACCGTGTAGGTACGATGACATCTACCGTGTAGGTACGATGGCGATTTGGCGAGGAGCTTTGGATTGAATGTTTTCATTATATAGCTCCTTAGCCAAACGACGACGCGAAGGTATATCTTTTTCCCTCTTTGAACTTAATGTATACCTTCATAGTTTTTTATGTGTGCTTGACTTATTTTTTATTTGTTTGATAGTTTGCTTGATTTCTAGTTCATTATATATAAAAATCAAAAAATGAAAAAGATTAAAAAGGAAAAAAAATTAAGTATAATGTATATCTTTTCTTTTGTATCAGTCAAGTGATATCTATGGATGTCATTCATATCCTTCTAGAAATCATTGTATAATTGTTATAGCTACATGCACATGTTAAAATTCCTAAGTAGCCATGACATGTTTAATAAATTGAATAACTTGATTTCTACACCTACACTTTCACTTCCACGAGTATTGAATATTGTTGCACAATTGGAGATTCTTTTATGAAATGTTGGAAAGTGGATGAAGGTTGACAATAACTGATAAATCTAGGGGATATGATGTGTATTTGTCATGGATAAAAATTGAGCACAAAAGAATTGAATATGAAACAAGAAAAATGAAAAAGAATGAATATTGCTCTGTATGTAAAATGGATACAATTCATGGCAGGTATACAACTTACGAGTATCTAACATATACTTTATGGGTAATCTTTATCGTTGGTGTATGTTACTCGTCAAGCAATGCCACCACACATCTAAGAGTCCTTATAGGCTATGCTTTTGGGGTGTGGTATCTTGAACTCATTCTTAATAAGGTGGAAAAATCAATCCTAGTGATAACATGTCTATTGGAAAATGTGGATTGGTTCTAGTTGACTTCTATGAGAGTTTCTCCCTCTATGCTTCAATCATTTAATCATCACACTTACACGATGGTGTAGGAGTATACGTTACTCTTTTCATTGAATTTGAGGTGCTTATTCTAAGAAAAATGACATGCAAGTGCTAGTTGTGATTTATATGACTTTATTTTTGCATGATACATGAATTAGACTTCGTTTATACACTTTTGATGATATCAAAGGGGGAGAAAAGTATTGAAGATTTGGAGCATTAATGAATATGGGAATATGTGAATATGCGTTCAAGGATGAGTATGAAAATAGGGAGAGCATGTCATGCTTATTTGTATCACATTATTGTTACATCATTGCATGTTTGTATGCTTGTACATCAAGTAGTATATTATTGCATATACTTCCTCCGCCCCGGAGGCAGTAGAAGAAGACGACAAAGGACACATGCTGGAGTGCCGGCGAGAGTAAAAGTCAGTGCAAAAGCAAGGGAAGAAGGGATAGCACTAAAAAGCTAGAGCTTTCGCCCGAGAGGCAACTGCCCCATTTATACTACTCCCCCGAACCCTCCGGCTCCATCGCCAATCGTTCACTCGCGCGTACGTGTCAGAATCCTGCAAATGACGACTCTCCAAATCCCGCACCCAAAGGACGAGAGGATTCTCGGCATCCAGCGCCATGATGCCCTTCATTTACTGCGACGCCTCGACTGACGTGTTGTCCAATCCACACAAATCACATCCCTCGGACCGAACCATCAGAATCCGAACAGCCCGAGCGATGGGGGCAATTGATACAACCCTCCTGAACGGGCCAAGGCAGAACTGGCTAAAAGTCCATGTGCCGAGGAAAGATTAGGCCCCGGACCATAGGCCCCGCGAGCATTTCTGATGACGCCGGCCCAAAGTCGACATTAAAGGGACTGCTAACCTCTGGCATTTAAGGAAACTGCTCCACAGATTCCGCCCACTTAAATCGCCATTACGCTCGCCTTCATGGCCCATCAAGGGGCCATGAAAAAGGCGCGGACGTTGGCTGAAAATGGCGGGAGGAAGAGGGAGACGTGGGCGGTTCAATCCCTACAAAAGACCCAAAGATTGAAAGATGAAAAGACCGAATTCTGAATACTCTACACTCAGGTATTCTTCCTCCTACAACCTTGTCTTCCACCTCGCAATTCTCCTTCATAGCTCGGCCTGAGAATTCGTGTGTCGGTCTCTCCGAGAACCGCACTCGATCACATCGGACATTCCTCAGATCATATCTGACTTAGGCATCGGAGGGGACTTGGTCGGAACCAAGGTCCGACCCCCTGACGAGCTTTCTCGTCCGCGCAGGTCAAGGAGAATCCACCCCCCGAAGCTACCCTTCGGCGTTCCATCCACCGAAGCCGAGCGATCCCGACCCCGAGCTCGTTTGCCTCCCCACTCGATGAGGCCGTCGTTCTCCCGAAGCTGCCCTTCGGGATTTCGACGCACGGACCCGCGCATTCCCAACCGATCGAACACGCCGCTACCCGATCTCGGAGGACGCACGTGTCTCACGCGACCACGTTGGCCTCCGACCCTCGAGACTACCAAACCGTGGCGAGAAAACACCCCGAAACAAGACAAACATTACGCATGAAATGTTTCTCCACAATATGGACAGTACACAACAAGCATCCAAACTCAAATTAAATTTGGAACCTATAAGAACCCATGTAGACGGGAAGCATGCTTGGAAAGCTGGAGAGCAACCTAAGCGGCCAAATGATACCCGTGCTCTTCAGTGCATAACAATTTACTTTATGGAGAAAAAAATTCAGGTTCAAATTTAGATTATCAAATGAATTAGCCCATTTGCTTGCACAATAAAATTTCCTCCGCTTTAAAAACTGTATTAACTGCTGAAACTGGCAGGTCAATCAGAAACTAAAGACCAGTCTCCGAAATCATACCAATTGGGAAATTCCAGCAAGAGAATACAAGAACAACACCGAGCGGCTCCTGCACTATCTCGCAGCTCGCCGGGAAAGCAGCGATGGGGATGGCGACCTGAAACACAACACACTTCGATTCAGCCATCAGGTGTCGATGGGAAGCCACAGCATGCAAAGAGCTCACCTTTGTAGGGGACACCCATTTCTTGATGTTGTCGAGGTGATGGTCCAAGGACTTGGTCACCATCCCCACCTACAAAAACAACATAGAAGAAAACTTTGAAGATGCCATCAAGAAATCATCTTTAAGAGAGTGCATATATATTCACCTCATCCCTGAAAGCTTCGACTCGGTGCTTGCCCAGATCGTCGTTGAGGACGCGGAATATTTCGTCCTCGTTTTCCTGGACGAGCTGGAGGAGAGCCTGCAGCTGAGACCTCCTCCAAGAGAGGCTCCTTGTCTTCCCGCTCCTAAAGCTCTCCCTGGCCTCCCTCAGCTCTTCTTCCAGCCTCGCCGACTCCATGCATACACCTCGGCTCTTGGCAGTCGGCACACAGTTGAACTCACAAATCCCTTTTTTTGGTGATCAGCCTGCAGTGAGAGCTCTCTGTGCATTCCAGAATGTGGTCTATATATGGATACCAAGAGGTAAATTTGCATATTCTAGATTGGCATGTGACATTGGCCCGGCTCGTAACACGTACACGTGGCATGGGTGGTCAACGGCGGAGCCAGGAATTCAGTGAAGGGCGGGCAAAGTAGCGCACGCGTCGGAGACGTCCGTGCCGAATTTTTTTACTTTATTGTCCGCGCCGAAAGCGTCTTCGTCGAATTTGTTGTTCTACGCGAATTTGTTTTTATGTGAGGTTATAATTTTTTTTGTTTTTCCCCCTAAAAGCCTGAGTTGGATGTGATGAATTCAAGTCAGTTATCCAATTAAAAGTATAGGCAGCCCATCCCCTAGGAATGGACTGGTGTATGAATGTGGATATTTAAAAAAATTTGGTTTTTTTTGCCAGGCAACCTAATCCAATTGAATGCTCTATGCGACTGCCACATCCCGTGCAATTCTGCGAAATGCTTAGAGACGGATTGAGGAGATTGGTTATAAATTTTTTTTTTGGGTATAATTTTTTTAATTTGGGGGGTAGCCCCCCCCCCCCTTGTCCCCTATGTGGCTTCGCCACTGCGGGTCGTAGGGTCCCGCCTATTTCCACTGATATCCACATACACACTCTCTTCTCGCTCTTTTATCAGTTACGCACGTGGGTTTTTTCTTGGGTCACTTAGCACTATGTGCACGAGTTATTTCTGGTACTCTTTATATTACGTCAATCTATATATATACAAACATAAATTCACTTATAGCATAAATTTATCCAAACATAAACCCGCCGCACACCTACATACTCTCTCTTGCTCTCAGCCCTACCATCCTTCCATTTCATCTCTCCGTCTTTTTCTTTCTAAAACCTTGGTGTTTTCATTTAAAAAATCTCGTAACTTCTGCGAAACAATGGATATCATATGACATATAATATCAATTCTCGTATACGTCTCTAAAACTTCACTCGCCGTTATTTTTTTCTCGGCATATCAGAACCCTTCATTTTTTATCTACATATGCTAAAAGCCCAAAGCACACCGAATATCGGGTGAACCTACGAGGTTTTGCTCGTTCATCCGCACGTCGTACATTTAACGGTTTTGCATGGACAGAACGATTATGACGGGTGGATGAACAGACAAAACCCGTTGGGTGCACCAAATATCTGACGCTTTGAGGTTTTAGAATATGAACATCAAATGAACCGTTCCTGATTTCCGAAAAAAAAAAATAGTTGGGAGTAGAGTTTTAGAAGTCGCATATATGACTTAGAGTCATATGTCATATGATACACACTATCTAACCGTTAATACCAGACCTTGAGCAAATTAATTCATAAACATTCATATTTTGCATAACTGATATACTAACGTCGTAGTATGTGCCATTTATTATGTATTCTAGAACACTAAGGGTGTGTTTGGTTAGTGGGAAAAGGAAAGAAAAGGAAGGAAAATAAGAAGGAAAATGATTTTCCATTGTTTGGCTTAAAAGAAAAGTGAAAAGAAAAAGAAAATGAAGGAAAAGAGCGGAAAATAAATAGTAAAATTTTTCTTTCAACTTTTCCTCTTCTTGACCCAAGGAAAATGAGGGAAAACAAAGCAAAACTAATTATTCTCACATTCATGAATTTGTGTTTTTTAACAAATATAATTAGTAATTATTTTTAATAAATTCATGAAAAATCCATGAATTTATCAAAAAATCACAAATTATTATCAAAATTTTACACATGAATTATTTAAAATTCGCAAATTATTGAAAATTTACGAATTTTTCCCGAAATTTTCAAAATAGTATGTGAATAATTCGGAATTTTTTTGAAAATCATGAATATTTAAATTATTTTTATTCATGAACTTGTTCGAAAAATTAGCGAATAATTCGTGTAATTTTTATATTTTGCTTGAAAAATTCGCGCATTATGCACGAATTTTTCTAATAGTTTGCAAATTATTTCCAATGTTTTCATATAATTTGTAAATTATTTATGTACTAATATCACATTATTTACGAATCATGATATTTGTATGGTGAGAGAATTATTTGTTAGAATTCGTAATTTATTTGCTAACTTTCTGAATTATTCAGAACATCTAACAAATTTTTAATTTATTATGAGACTAAAATACCTCTTAAATTTTTTAAGCAAATTATTTATAAAGTTGGCAAATACACCTTTTAAATTATTTAGCAAAAACACCTCTTAATTTTTTTCGTTTTGAATTAATAACATAATGGAAGAAATTTCCTTATTTTCCTTTGAACTTTCTACAAACTTTTCTTTGGCAACCAAACATGAGAAAGAATCTCATTTCATTTTCATTTCACTTTTCTTTCTTTTTCTTTTTCATTTCACTTTTCTTTCATACATTTTCTTTCAATCCAAACACACCCTAAGTCCATTGATCCAGCTTCCCAACTCACAATTTCATATGTGGTATCTAAGTGCCTTGTAGTATTTTGGGACTAAATTTAAGATGAGATTTAATTAATCTCTTGTTCCAAGTGCATCTATTCAAACAACATGTGCGGTGTTAAATCACTGCCAGATCGTATAATGAATGTCACGTGCGTGGCAGCGGAGAGAGTCTTTGCAAGCAAATCCCAACAAAAGAGTTCACACCAGGCATTGGAATAAATTGGTCACCGCATTAGAATTATGCATAGGCATGAAACATGACACACGGGAATGTGAAACTCATAACTGAGAAGGAACGTGAGCGACTAAAGCGATGCTTCTGACGAACTTGATGGATCTCACTAATGCACTTGGCCGACCTGGTTGGTATTGCTATACAACCGATGCTGTTATGTCGGATGGATCTAAGGCTCGGATAGCGCCCACGTGGTACAAGGAGGCCTTCGGGTTGTACGTCTTCTCTTCATTATGAGTCACATCACGGAATGGTTAACCAAACTTTTAATTAATATTACAAGTTAGTGCATCATGTTCGAAGAGTACAATCTATTACTTTCTGGTTGATTCTGCAGTAGCTTTCTTCACATGCTTTTGTACACAACCGTTACTTTTATGTTAGTGGTAATAATTGTATGCATGATATTGTTATTACCTTGCTTAGTACGTAACTGAAATGCTTAGTTTTGGTATGGTTTACTTTACTAAATAGTGGTTCGATTATTGTTGTTTCCGCTAGGTGACGAACAGGAATAAGAAGAGACAACTGAGCACAAATAGTCTGAGTTCCAATGCAGGATGTCGAGTTTGAGATCGGGTCGAGTGATGTGAACTAGTTGTAGTTTTCTTTTCATATATTTTCTTTCAGCAGCGAGAGATTGTTCTTTCCTTTTTTGCATTAACATTGTATTCCTCGACTTGAATGAAAATGGAATAAAATGAGTGTCTTTCTTTTTGGTGATTTCTTGCACTGTTTTTTATTGTTTTCTCTGATACCTACAGAACATGCATCTATTTGTACAATTGTGACGAGACACGGTGCAAGGTCCTAGCAACCACCTCGTGAACAGTGTAGCGTGAGTATAAATTATGTATATAAGATACTCAATTGAATTAACTTTACCTTATGAATATATGTGCAAGAAAGATTACGTTCACAAAACACATAAATCAGCTAAGAAATCAACCATGAACGAGAACAATTCGGGATCTGGATCTAGAATGTGCAACAACAACTCTGGGTCAAACTCAATGGTGTATTAGATCTCAGACCAGACACTACAAGAGATGGTTTAGCATATATAGAAGGAACCAGGCAAGACGGAGGAGTGCAACAGTTTCGGGCGCAATGCCAACCAACTTTCAACGGACGATAGGACCCTCTGGCAGTAGAGGAATGGCTGCACTGCATCGTCAAGGACTTGAAGGCATCACAGATTATACCAGACTCATGGGTAGAAATGGCTAAGCTGTAGATGGTCAAGGAGGCTGGGATATGGTGGGATTTTGTAGAAGACCGACTGAAGCAGCTTATCTCAGAGGACACCTTCAACAACCAGTATTTCTCAGCAGAGCCGCAGAGAAGCTAAAGGCACAATTTGTGAGTCTAAATAGGGCTCCATGACCATAGAATAAGACGACGATGAGTTTTCTATGTTCAGCAGGTGTGTATTTGACATATGATCGTAACCATACCATGCACGTATTTTGCTAACAAGTTGTCATTGTATGTTTGTCAACGATATGGTGTCCACCCCTATGGCCTGGGCCAAGCACTTTCAGTAGGGCCTGAACATTGATATCTGGGAAAAGTTGGTTAGGTTCAACCTAAAAACCCATGTTGTCATATTCTCAACGGCTCAAGAGTACAAGTATGTACATATGGAGCAGAAACGAGAGCGATATGTGAAGGCACCTCCAAGGCGACCACCATCTTCATCTACCACAGCTTCCATGGGATCGAGGCAACAGCCCACTGCCTCCATCAAATAGGTACATCGACCTGTGCAGGAGACACAATTCAAGAGGCCAACAACACCGCAACAATAGTATCCATAACTTCTTGTTTTCCATTAATGTCACAAGCTCAGGCACTTCAAGACAGAATGCAGGTACCTTATGAACCGGTGCCTAATCTATTGGACAGATGAACATAGTGTCAAAGACTGCCCACGGAAGGGACACAGACCAACCGCCCCAGCCACGACTACTACACCAGCCATTGCTCCAGCTCTAGCTCCAGCCAGGAACACACCTCGGGGACAACCATTCCCACCACAACGGAGAGTCTTTCAACAAGTGAGGTCTCAGGCTCTGCCTAGATGTCAGACATACATGATGGTAGTAGCGGAGCCCGAAGCTATTGGTTAAGTTAGCACATGTATGCATATTTTATTCATGTGTCAGTCATTACATGTTTGTGCATAGTAACTGTGTCGCTAGGTATCGTTTTAGTAGCTAATAGATCATCCTAAATTTATTCGACTCAGGAGCTTACCACTATTTCGTGTCGAAAAGATTTGCCAACCAACATTCTATTCCTAATCCATCGCCTTATGTCTTGTTAGGACCTCAACACCATCAGTACCGTGTTGAGGACGACCAATGGGTGTTTCGCTTGCCCATCGTGATTTACAGAGTAAGAGGAGGAGATGAGAGAGCAATCTCCATATTTATTGAGGGCGTATAGTTCTCATGAAATTTCAAGGACGGAATTTTTTGTAAGGTGTGTAGAATTTAATGGTCCGGAATTTTTGGTAGGATCGGTAGGAAAGTATTTGTATTTTTCCAGATTTTTTAAAAGAAAGTTTTTCTAATTTCTTAACATCTCTTCTTTTAATTTCTCCCCCTCCTTTTATTTAGTTTATTTACAAATTTTTAAAGTCCCTTTTGTTAGCCCATAGGCTCGGCCCGAGCCCAGCCGTCAAACTTCCAGTATTTTATTTATTTTCTTCTCGCTTGGAGAAATCCCACAATCGAGCCCAAAACACTCATCAGCTTCCCTTCTCTCTGTCTTTTCTTCTTCTATTTTTTTTCCCGAGCCTATTAGCCCATGAACCAGCCCACTTTTCCTTCTCATTTCTTCCTCTCTATTTCCCTTCTATTTTCTGAAGCTCATCGGCTCCACCTTATGAGTCCATCCTCAAAAGATAAAAACGAAAAAAAAGCAAATCATAACGTCCCTTCATCCGTTAACCGAGCCGCTCCTTCTTCTCCATTCTCGATGGAAAACACTACCCCCTTCGACACAATCTGCAGCCGCTACCTGATCTTGTCGGTTACACGATTTTTCACCACGATCTCACCACTATTCATCTTCCAACGGCTCTCCCCTCCTCACCTCTACTTAAGCATGATTAAATTAGGGTTTTAATTATTCGGAAAACTTTTCTCTCTTCAAAATTCTTTTGTAGTGAATTTTGGGTTTTCTGATTATCTTGGGCATTCGGATTTCTTGGATCTCCTTTTTGTAACATCAGTGAACGGTAGACTCAATTTTCTCTAATTTTTTTCATTTTCTGTTAAATCTTTGGATTGGTGATTCGTTAGGATTTTTGGGGATTCCTGGGAAATGATTATTCCTCTAAAATTTTGAAGATATTTTTTACATTTTGATGTTTGTGTTTGGCACACCACCGGGCATAGTGGCCACCCTCACCACCATACGGCGTTGTTATTTTAAGTAGTGTTGTTGTAAACCTGGTTTGTCGCCTGGGGAGTATGTGCGTGATAGATCTGCACTTTTTAGGGGTTTTGGGCCCATTAGGGGCTTTTTGGGAATTTTCGGATTTTTGGTGACGTTTTGGGAATTTTTAGTAATTTTGGATTTTTCTGCAAATTTATATTTCCTGAACTCCATTTATCGGTGGGAGGGGCTGATGTATTTTTTATGCTTGATTATTGTGAAGAAGAAAACCCTTGAGGTGAGATTATCCTTATTTTCATTGGAGAGAATCGGCGGCTTGGGAGAGCAAGATCCTCTCAAAAGGTCTCAACCCTTATCTTTGTATCCTTTATTTTCAGTTTATTTATAATAAAAATCTCTCTTTTATCACATATCTTCTCTCTAAAACCCTTAAAACTCCCACCTTTCCCCTAAAATCCCACATTTCCAATAAAATCCCTCTTTTATCATCAAACCCCAAGTGGATCGTATTAATTGGTATCAGAGCGACGATCTTGGCATCCATGGAAGAGGCCACCACCAAAAACATTGAAGCTTTGGAGGAAAGATTCGATGGTGAAATTAAAGATCTGAAGAAGACTATAGAGGATCTCAGATCTGAGGTCAAGGTGTCAATAAAAGGGCTTGAGGCATGTATGGATGGAAAATTTGAGATCTTCATGCAACCCATGATGCAACAATTCACGAATATAAAGGCGACAAATTTGTCGCAAAATTCAGATTTGGGTGGAAATTCAGATCTAGGCCAGGCAAATTTGCTTAAAAAAAGAAAGAAACGAAAGAAGAGTTCAAAGAAGCCCATCTATCTCACATAGATGAAAGATCCGATAGAGCAAAGGAAAGATTCGATGGAGTGGAAGAAGATCCAACGGAACCGAAAAACCCTAGCCGTCCTAGGAAAAGCCTAACCGTCACGGGGGGTTCTGCAACCCCTTGCAGGGCCACCAGACCCATGCGGCAGGGCCACCAAGCCCCTGCAGTTGGCCTACAGGCCGCTGCAGAGGGCACTTTAGGTGCATGCAGGGCCGTTGTAATGGGCTTGCAGGGCCACTGTAGTGGGCCTACAGGGCACTGCAGGCCCCTATAGTGCCCGTGTAGGCCAGTCGGGGGCACCTTGAGCCTTATAAGGATGACTCGGTACCCCGAGACATCCAGGGAGTCTGCCGAGACTTCGATGACAAATTTGGGCTTCTTCCAGGGCCTGAGGATGGCGTGGAGCAGGTCCCAAGACTTCGTGGGCCTTGGTACGCGGCAGAGAGGCGATGATGCAAAGTACATCCAGCTTACAAGGAGTTTTAGGCCGATTATGACTAGGATCCAGGCTTTGAGGAGAGTGTTGATGACTATGGTTAGGATTAGCATGATTGGGGAGGCATGTAGGAAGATATATGCCCTCGAGGCAATTTATCCTAGAATACGTCTTGTTCAACTGTAAATGGTACTAATTATCCTAGTATGGTTAAAATAATTTATTATATACTTGGATAATTTCCTTGGACTTAAAGTAAGGTAATGCATGTATCCAGATGGAGATCTCGATTGTAGGTAGTGAATGACCGATAGGAACTTGAGTCTTAAAATGTTCATGGTCATAGATGTGTCAACAAATGGATATCGGCACATCAGACAGACCATTGTGTCTTTGTCTTATCCTATAGGGTAATGATGATCTCATAATCATTCAACTTGGCAAAGTCGGAGATGAGACACATGTGCTCATTGGAGAATAAGTTCACTGAACGATCCAATGAAGAGTTGTCAAATGGTTAACCTTAAATAAACTGTCATTGATAACTCTCTAGTGATGATAGGCTAGTTGGTCCTTTAGACTTGAGGTCATTGTACGAACCTGTGCGTGAACGGTGTCACTTAGATCTATGATCTAGTCGCGAGTCTTCACTCGTTGAAAGGTCTTAGGTTGGGTGACACTTGAAGCTTACGAGGTAAGTAGTGACTAAGATAGGATTCGTCTCTTTCGTTAAGAGAAGTCAGTGTCACAGGCTCAGTACGGTTCTTTATGCTAAACTTCGATGGGGGTATGTTGTAGGAAGTACAACATGGACATACCAAAGACCAATGTATACTGACCAGTGCCAGCTAGTAGGGTTGATATTTTAGCATACCCTAGGTTAAGCAGTGACATAGTTATTACGAAGGGACTAAAACTGTGGTATTCATCACTGACACAGTCAGAATGATCCCGACGACACTTTTGTCAATGGGTCAATCATGTAATTATGATGTCAAAACAGGGGCGACACCTGTTGCTCATGGTCACTGTCGTCTAGGGGTTTTGAGCCCCAACCTGTAGTAGGATCAGGCTGTAGGGTCTCACACCGAGTGGGATTTGCGTGTTAATAATAGGAAGGGTTCAGGAGGAGTGCACTTGGGTGCACGAGAATAATTGAAGTCACAAAGAGTTTGTGACGATAAGTCTTGATTAAATGGGATTTAATAATGTCGCAAAAGGTTTGCGATTTTAGCATTAGTAGAATGCTATAAGGGATTATTGCATGTGATGCAAAATGGTTGAAAATATTTTGTAAAATGTTTATAAGAATATTATGCATAATAAAAGCATAGAAATAGGTTATACGGGTTCTTGGTATAGTCCCATTCGAACCTTGCTTTTAAACGGTTCGAAAATCGGCTCAATCAGAGCTGTAGAGCTCAAGAAACGGCCCAAAAGGCCAGAACTGGGCAAAAGCCCACTTCTGGCCCAGCCCAGCTTGGACGGGTGACTCTCCCTGAAAGGTGATACTCGTAAGTGTATAAGGTCGGCAAATAATATACCTGGTAATTACGAGATCGTATCCACAAAGACGGAACTAATCTGCAAATTCACACAAATAGTCAGAGCGTGTAAAGAATGGTTGAGGGTTCTAACTACCCTATGGGGGTGAATGATTGTTTGAATAGATGGTTTATTTAAGTACCCTAGAGTTAGGGTAGTGTCATGTAGTTTGGATGCAAGGGAGAACAAGAGTGCAGGTGTTGAGGATATCGGTAAGATTACTCAATTGCTCTGCTAAATGTTACTTCCATGATAACTCGATCATTCACCCATTTCAAGGCATGAGGATCGGGGAATAAATCAATTAAGCACATATGGGGTGCACCAAAGGTAATTGCTAATTGGGTTATTCTCATAATTAAAGCTCATGAATCACTCTCATACCCATTTCAAGGTATGTGAGAGTAGTACAAGTAGGTCGTGTTGCACATCACACAACCACCATTTTGCGGCCCCTTTCGAGTAATGAATGATTCAATATACGAGTTACAACCCTATTACCAATTTGGGTTATCGGGTGAATTAAACTTCTAAATTACGAAAAATGGATTGAAGGGGTCTTGCAGTCATTTCAAAATATGCAATACCCATTGGATACATAGATGCAACAATTACGAAGCACCACCGTTCTGCGTCTCCTCCATGGATAGTATCAAATCCAATTAATCATGAGTTTAATTCACCCAACAACATGGATTTACAAGGGGTACTGGAAATTAACATTAGCAAGGCAATCAAGACATCTTACATCAATCCGAAACCTCCATACAATGAATCTAGCCTAGCATATCAAGAACAGAACAATAATTCATAAAAATGGACATAGTTCAATGCAAGGAATGAAAGCAAATGTGTATTAGAAAGAGAGTTGGAGATTTGTCACCAAATTCAAGCTTCTTCAATCAACAATTAATCTTAGCAATAGTAAAAACAAAATCAGAAAGCTCAAAACTCTCCAAAACCCTAATCTCCTTCTTAAGGAAGAAGATGACCTAAAATAGCAAAAGATTAAGTTCTATTAAGTTCTATCCATATTACATCTGAATAGTAGTGTTTTATACCGCCTGGGGGTTACATCCCATCCATCCAAATTATCATCCAACGATTCACATCAACTGGAGAGAAATTGGGTTAAGAAAAACCCGTTTCTCGCAACCCAGACTGCGGGCGAAAAACCCAGATCAGTCGACTGTCGAACAAACGACAGTTGACTGATGACATGCAACTCTTATTGCTTCCAAAGGGAGACAGGCGACTGTCTCAAAAAATCACAGTCGCCTGCGTGATCCACAAGCGACTGTCTTTTGTTCTTCAGTCACCTGCTGCAGAAATGTCAAAATAACAGAGCGTCGGCTCTTTTTGCTCCCTCAGGAATCTAAAATATCAGTCGATTGATGCGAAGATGACAAGCGACTGTACAATATTACAGTCGACTGTCAATCCTCTTGCAGGCGACTGTCAGTTGGCTTCAGCTTCCCTAGCTCCAGTTTCTTAAAGAAATGCAACTGCTCTTGTTTGGGCAGTCGACTGTTGGTTTGCCCAGGCGACTGTCATTCCATCTTCAGGCGCCTGTTTTGTTCTCCTCTTCTCGAGTTGATTTGGTCCCCCTTCGGGACACCTGAAAAATCCAGAAAAATCCCTATAAATATAATAGACGTTTATAATGCTTCAGGAAGTGAAATTGTGCCAAAATAAAATCATATGCTCACAAATGATGAATTAATGTAAATGTAGTTAAGAGAGCATGATTCCAAGGATTATGTGCACGAGAGAAGATGATTATGGGGCTAAAATATGCAATATTCAACCATAATCACACCCCAACTAGCGTTTTGCTAGTCTCTAGCAAAATAAGTGACCAATCCAAAAGACAGTGCAAACTCCATTCATGGATTTTTGGCAATACCAAAGGGTGTTGAAATCTTATGTATAAGGGCAAAGTTCCCAAGTCTATACACTCTTCCCTATGACTATAATCTCATTCCTCTTACTCACTCCACCATCCACACCTAAACTTAGTATATCCCTTAATATGTCACAATCACCTGATGTAAGATCCTTAGGAACTCTTGAGCTTATGGGATATAATACGTATTCCCTCAAAAGATCATGGAAATGAGTTGTGGTTCAAATTTCATGCATTCGCTCAAATTTCATGGCAATTTTTACCTTATTCAAAGTACCATGGCAAAAGTTTATACCTTATTCAAGTGTGCACAAGTGCACTTATTAATGTAGCATTTGATAGCATTCATTTAAGCAACTCAAAATTCTAAGTCACTATCTTAGGATCCATGAATGTAAACCTACCCGAGTTTTTAAAATTCATACGGCTTAATCAATTGATTGTTGATACCAAGGTTTCTACATCATTATAGGGTTTCAAATAGGTGGTAATTGTCACGAGCTTTAAGCTAAAGCGTCAAGAGTAAGCATGTAGAGAAGCAATTAATTGCACATAGTACATAAAGATACAACAAACCCTAATGTGCCAAAATCCACTTCAAGAATACATTTTTACCAAAGTTGGGAAGAATCACCATAGCTAATCAATGGGTCTAACAAAAAACTATGGGTTGCAGAAATGTTGGTGATAGATGGAAAATTTTTTATTTCATTCAATTTATTCACAAAAAGATGAAAATAATAAAAGATGCTCAAGAAGTTTCTATATCATAGTCCACACCCCCCAATTTATGGTTTTGTGACTTTTTTGCTCAACTTTGAGCAACTGTTTGAGGGGTCAAACGAAGTCGGAATTCGTCACCGTTTGTTTCTATGCATTCACCATTCATAGCTCTTAGAAATGATAGGTTGTATCACTTCCGAAGCTCAACGGTGATAGAGAGAAAATTGATTGAAGTTGAGCCTTAGTGTAAAGCAAAACTAATCCCAATTTTTTCCCCTAAATAAATAATCCCACATTGCTCGTGAGACGCGCGAGGGGTCCGACCTCCTATGTAAATACGGGTCGACACCCCTTGAAAAAATTGCCCCAAATCTCTGAATCGAGTAGCTCCGAAAAGTTTTGAGCACGCTCGATTCAAGACGAAAATTATTCTCTCCTCAACTCTTCTAATTTCTTTGTTCGCGTCCTAGCAAGACGAGGAGGAGGATTGGATTCAATCCAAAGTCTAAGATTTGGATCGCTCTCAAGAGAAACTTTCTTCGGCGGGTGATTGGCTCGGAGGCGCGGTGTCGTCTCTCTTCGGGTGGACCAGTTCGAAGGTGCGGAGGCAGCTAGCTTCGGGGAAGGCCAAAGTTTGTTGCTGAAAATGACACTTTGTTCTCTACGGCGGCAAAGTTCTGGGTATGTCCTTTTAATGCATTTTATTTACATCATTGCAATAGTTTAGATCTATTTTGGGGCTGGTCAGACCCAACCCAAGATAGTAGAGTTCCCGGTCTTTGAAATTCTGTAACGACCCGCTTTCGGGGGCCATTACTTATTTGATTTTAATTGCAGGTCTGCAGTTTACCAGTGAAAACAAAATAGCCACGATGCAGAGATGTACAAAAATACTCAAATAGTGTCCAATTATTACAATCCATACTGTACAAAATGTTCCAACAATGAAACATGAAAGAAAGAAAGTACATAAGTGAAAATAACTCTGACAGCTGCGGTCTCAGGGTCGAACTCTAGCTCTGCCAACTCGAGAACATCTACCTCAACATGTACGTCGTCTGCGGTGCCACGAAAATGGAACCGTAGGTAAGTCACAACAATTCTAGCTATAGTAGTAAAAGCAGTGTACAAGCATGGAAATGAACAGACTATGGAACTAAATACGTGCGACAAGTAAAGGAACAACAGTCATATATGCAAGTACGATAAGTAAAGTATGAGAGCAATAATGATGACATGGCATATATGACATGGTAATAAAACAGGTAAGGTAGCAACAATAGTAAGATAAGTAGGCATGAGGAGTAACAATAATAAGACAAACAGGCAGCAAGGTAGTTGTGCAATAGTAACTAAACTACGTGACTCAAGTCGGAGAGTATAATATATGACCATTGAGTTCATCTCTTGCTTGGGTTCGCTTACCCAGACGAATGCCGAAACGCAGGCTGCTAGACAGGATGCTGACACGAGCAGCATATATTATGTTTGCCGAAACACAGGCACCTAGATTGGATTCCGAAACTTAGGCAGCTAGACATGTAGATGAACTATAATCACTCACAGACTCTCTCAAACTATGAGTTACCACAAAACCCCAGTGATGTGTCATGTGTATCTATTTTGGGACGTTCCACAAGATGTCTCATAGGGTGTTCCACCAGATAACCCACAAGATATTCCACAAGATGTTTTACAAGATGTTTCATAAGATGTTCCACACATGATATTCTATACGATAATTCATTAGCATTCACTGAGTAATAAATTGCATGTAGCAGGTGATGTGTCTATGAGCAATTATGCAATAAGTGTATACTAGGCCCATGCAAAGTTTTCAAATGATAAGTGTTAGAACATGGTGGACAAGAGTGAACAAGAATGAATATGAGTTTACTGAAAGGTTAAAGAAACTTATTTGTTGAAAACCAGAAAATAAAGCAAAGCGGATGATAAGAAATTTGAGGATAAAGACAAGTTCAACAAACATGGACTACAAAAATTGTTGGTTTAAGAAACAATCTGTTATAGAACACACTATTTTCTACCTGTTTAACTAGATCCTTTTAATTTTATAATCGATTGAAACAGCGTCGAAGAGCGTTCTAAATTTTTATATAGGCTAGATATGAGGAATATAATTTTACTGAAGGAGGAAATATTTTTCAGAAGCTTCTGGTAATTTTTATAATTTTTAAAAGCTTAAAATAGGTTTTAAAACTAATTTTAATTAGTTATCGTATTTATTCAATAATTTATTCTGGATGAAATATTAATCAAAAAGTTTCAAATGAGCTGTCAAAATGACCGTCTCGAAGAGTACTACAACATATAATTTTTCCACGTATCAGTTTAAGGGAAAATAACGAGTTATGTAATGAAAACAATGTATTTAAGTTTTAGGCTTAAAAATTTATTCTGGAAAAACTATTCATCTGGTTGAGATGAACTAGAGCTATTGAATCTAGAACGTCATTTCTGATTTTCTGGAGCTGGCCTTGTAATTTTCTGGGGCCTATAGGATTTATTGTGAATTTAGAACCATTTATCATTATATAATATTTTATAAAATACTAAAATACTAAAATACTCAAAACATATGTATACGTATATACGTAATTTGTTATACTTACGCTTTCTCTCTTTGTTTTGCTGCTGCATGGGGGGTGGGTTAGCGTGTCTCGACGATGGCAGCGGAGGACGCGGACGCGGTAGTGGGGCGACGGTAGGGTGGCGACTCTGGCGAAGCGGGGGGGGTGGCGAGGGGAGCTTGCAAGAAGGTGTCCGGGGCTTGGGGATTGCTACAATAGAGGAGGTGGGGCCACGACGAAGGTCGGTGCAGCGGTGCCGTCGCCGGCGAGGTGGTGCTGTGCTCGTGAGGGCGTAGCTGGTTGGGCTTCTCGTTGGTGGTGGCGGATGGCAGCAAAGGGAGGAGGGGTGCGGATTATTTGCTCGATAATCTTGGGGGAGCTCCTCACCGGAGCGAGGTGTTGCTCGGTGGATCGGGGGAGACCGAGGGTCGTCGTGGGCGGGCAGGCTTGGGTTGCATGGAGGTGGAGGGCAGAGGTGGATGTGTGGAGATTGGCAGCGGGCGACGACACGTCGAAGGTGGGAAGCATGGGTTTGTCGTGAGGGATGATCGGAGAGGGTGAGAGCAGGCTTGGGTGTTCGTCGTGGAGGAGGCGCAGGCGGCGATGCTCGGAGAAGAGGGGGTTCGCCGTGAGCGTGAGTTGATGGGTTCGGGTTGTTGCCCTGGGCTTGGGTCGGGGTGATTTGTGAGGAAGAGAGATTATTAGAGGGGGTTTAAATTAGAAGGGGGATGAGGTTTGTTTTTTTGAACGGGGAAGAGAATGGGGTAGCCTGGGTCTCGAAAGAGAGGGGTTGGGTTGATAGCCTGGGTTGAGGGAGAGAGTTCAGTGAGGGGGGGGGGGGGGGGTTAATAGATAATAACTAGTAATAAGTTAATAAGAGTATTAAATGATACTTTTAGTTCGTCAAAAGTTTATAAATTAGGGTAGGTTAGCTTTTAGACTAATAGTAGGAAGCTTAGACTAAAACTCTCCTAATAAAACGTGTGAGGTTGCCGACGGTTAGAGGATTAACTAGGTAATTAAGCTAAGTTAAGAAGTAATTAGTGAAAGGTCATTAGTAAAATTTTGCAACGAAATTATGATTTTGCCCCTGGAGTTAAACGACTCCGAAAAATTAAGAAAACATACCACGGGATTGTATCGTCGGGAGGATCGCGAATACGAGATCCATTTCAGGGTTTGAGCTACTGAGATACGAGTTTTAGGCCAAAACGTTTATGATGCTGGTTTGCGGGTTCTAGGTCGATTTGATTTCAGAAAATTATGAAATTAATATGGGGAGCCCTAAATGGTCATAAAATGATACTGTAGAAGTTTGAAAACGTTCTGATGATGTTCATATAGAAAATTAATTCATTTAGCTAAAACAGTAACAATTGAAAATGAATATTTATAAAAATTATTTAGAGGTAATTGATGAAATTTGAACTTACTGAAATACACCATCACTAGTTTGATTCTTCAAGATATTTTTATAAAGAATTTTGAAATCAGTTTTTGATACAAAACTCCTGACTAACCATTATAAAATACTTTTAAAAATGAAAATAAGTTAAATACGTAATTAAATGTATTGAAAAATACGGGTCGTTACATATTCTTAGGGTGTTTTATTAAATAGTTTAATAATTCGATGTTTTCCGATGTTGTTTATTTTTCCTTCGTCTGTCCGACCTAGGACGGGCATAGAATTATGTCCTAAGGTTCCCTCAAAACCCAACAAGACAATGTCGACAGAGGCGACAGCTCTAGGAGGGGCTATGTGAGACGCAGAGAGGTACGTCACGACAATTATTACCCGACCCTAATTATCGACATGCATGGTTGAAGGCAGATTGAGAAAACTAAAGAGGTCGTTGTTTGTGGGGGATGATCCTTATGTCTAGATTTATCGAGCTGAGAGAATCTTTGTGGTGTCACGTCTGACGGAGAGGCAGAAACTGGAGATGGCTAGCGTTTGTTTCAAAGGAGAGGCACTCTCTTAGTTCCAATGGAGGGAGTGGAGACGACCTATACGTCCGTGGGAGGAGCTCAAAGACTGCTTGATGGAGAGATATCGAGATGCCCAGCAAGGAAATTTACAGGAAGGAGATGCTTGGAGTGGCTCCACTTTTCACAACCCGTCAGCGAAAGGATGACCCCGGCGACCCACTTGGAGCAGCACCGTCCATAGATTTCATGCACCACCTTGAGCACAAGGTGGTTTTTCAGGGGCAGAGTAATGATAGATTTGCACTTTTTAGGCGTTTTTGGAATTTCGGATTTCTGGGGAAATTTTGGGAATTTTTAGTATTTTGGGGTTTTCTACAAATTTGTATCTTCTGAACTCTATTTATAAGTGGGAGGGGCTTATGTATTTTTTATGCTTGATTATTGTGAAGAAGAAAACCCTCGAGGTGAGATTATCCCTCTTTTCATTGGAGAACGCGACCCCCTCACGAATCGGCGGTTTGGGAAAGCGAGATCCTCTCAAAAGGTCTCAAACCTTATCTTTGTATCCTTTATTTTCAATTTATTTCTAATAAAAATCCCTCTTTTATCACATATATTCTCTCTAAAACATTAAAAATCTCACATTTCCAATAAAAATCCCCCTTTCATCATCAAAACCCTAGTGGATCGTATCTGTGCGTTGGTTTGATTTTCACCGTTAGTTCTTCGACATATCTCTTCGTCTCTTTTTTCGACGGCACTTGACCACTGAGGAACCCTACTGGGCCTTCGCTTCGTTTATCGTAACGAGCCTTGGGCCCTTAGCTCATATCATATGGGTTTGGTTCTCTCCCTTTTTGCTTACTGTGTTAGGTTGTTTTGGGGTTTCAATTCTTCTCCTTGCTTGATGTGCAGGGTTTCGGCTTACTGTTGGGTTGTTTTGGGGTTTCGGTTCTTCTCCTTGCATGCTCTAGGGTCTCAACTTGCTGAACTGGGTTGCTTAGGGTTTCGGTTATCTCCTTTTTTGCTTGTTGTGTTGTCTCAGCTTACTGTTGGGTTGTTTCAGGGTTTTAGTTCTTCTCCTTGCTTGTTGTGATGGGTCTTGACTTACTGTTGGGTTGTTTGGGGTTTCGATTCTTCTCCTTACTTGTTGTAGGGTCTCTACTTGATGTGTGTGACGCGTGCTTATGTTGTTGTTGGCTGTTGGGTTTAGGCTCGTTGTTTGAAAACTTCAGAGCCGTTGCGATATGGCTATGATTGTGTTACTGGTCTGGGACATATCCTTTGTGGTTGTTTACTATTCTTGAAAATAGCAACAACGACATAAACTCATATATGCTGGTAAACTGTTGAAACCTGTGATATACCAGAAATCATGAATCTGATCATAGATGTCTTTTGGATCTTTTGAAATTATTTAGTTTTCAGTTATAGAAGTAAATTCGTAATTTAGTTCAATTGCTTAGTTTAATTTTTTAACTTCGAATTGATTGTTAAGAAAGAATTTGTTCTAGACATAGAATTGAATATTTGATATTCATGCAAATGAATGTAATTGTTGGAAGATATCGTTAAATTTTATAATTATGGACTATGCCACCATGCACACCAGACATTGGAAGAAATTGAATTGTGACTTGATCATCGTACTAGAACACGAAACTTTATGCATAGACCCGAGTTATAAAATTTAATATAACATGAAAAACCTAGACACATTGAGGACAACTAGAAAATAGTTATAGAACTTAGCATGAAGCACGACACACTTAAATGAGAAACTCATAATTGAGAGGGAACGGGAGCTGCTGAAGCCATGCTTCTGACTGAATCCCACTACTGCACTTGGCTGACCTGGTTGGTATTGCTGTACAACCAGTACTGTTATGTCGGATGGATCTAAGGCCCGGGTAGCACCCTCGTGATACAAGGTGGCCTTCGAGTTGCACATCGTTCTCTTTATTATGAGTCAGATCACGGAATGGTTAACCAAACTTTTAATTAATATTATATATTAGTGCCTTCGTTAGAAGATTCTGCAGTAGCTTTCTTCGCCTGCTTTTGTACATAGCATGTTACTTTTCTGTTAGTGGTAATAATTGCATGCATGATATTGTTATAACCTTGCTTTGTACATAACTGAAATGCTTAGTTTAGATAGTTCACTAAATAGTGGTTCGATTATTATTGTTTCCGCTAGGCGACAAACATGTATAAGAAGAGACACCTGAGCACGAGTAGCCTGAGTTCCAATGCATGACACCAAGTTTGAGATCGGGCCAAGTGCCGTGCGCTGCTTGTAGTTTTCTTTTCCTGTATTTCCCTTCAACGGAGAGAAACTGTGCTTTTGTAGTGACATTGTATTCCTCGACTTGAAAGAAAATGGAATAAAATGAGTGTTTTTATTTTTTGCAATTTCCTGTTTGTTTTGTTTTATATTGTTTTCATTAGTACCTGCAAGGCCTAATTGTAGGAGTGTTACAAATAAACAAGAGGGAACCCACACAACCAGTGCACTGCATATTGGTAGCCAAATTGTCTTCAACCAAATATTTTATAGCCAACAAAGCTAACATCAACATTAGTCTCACATTGCCCCCTATAATTAAGGGGTTGCTTGATGCTCAAGACCTACATATGCCCAACCTTACATGGATCCAGACTCGACGACGGCGATGTACATCTGCAACGAAAGGCATACCAAACGAAAGAGACGCCCAGCCACCCCCCAACCACGACTTGGTGCTCATGTTTCTTTCTTGTGTATTTATTGACGACCTCTCAGCTAACAAACTTACTGATTAAGCAGAGAATCTGACAAGTACTAGAACCAGCAAAGCTACAGTCTTGCATCAACCAAGGCTCAGATCATGAGCTCCGTATCCCAACCCCAGAATGCTGGGCTGCAGGCTTGGCTGAACCCGAAACGCAAGCACATGAGCACCCACATTTCCAGCTGCAAGCTCGTCTCCGGTCACAAACCCGCAGCGTTGTCGCTCGTCGTCCCTCATCTCCTGCATCCAAACACAGAAACTCCACCAGTTTCACATTACAGTTTTGCGTAGAGCAAGGAAGAGGCGACTACGATATGCCAGTATGCGTACCAGTTCGCGCAGCAAGCTCTTGTGTGCTTCATGCGTGCTTCTCAGCTGTAAATGGCACGCACAGAAGCAATCACCATACACGTGTTAATTATCATTAGCGGTTAGATTGTCATTGTGTTTCAAACAAGTGGAAGCTCATTAGCCTACATACTGACTTCAAATATCAAATCTTGTTAGTTGAGGCAGTGAAGTAAACTACTGATCAATCTAGGTTCATTTGCGTGTGGCTTGAGATGTGACTATTAACCCCCCCTCATTAAAAGGGGGGACACCACAAGATAGTGATTCAAGAAACAGCTTCTCGTCGGCAAATCTTACCCTGTCCATTGCTTTAGCATGAACCTGATTTTCAGACGCTATCATTCTCTAACCCCGGCTGATGCTCAATCGCTCTCCCCACGGCTGCATTCCATAAATTATAATGTTTGACATGATCATGTCAACAGATGTGCTTCTCCTTAATGTAGGTCAAGCAAGTGTAGTGTTTCTCCTCCATTCAATATGCATTTGTATAGTGATTATGTTTTGATGGAAAAATTTAGACATACAAATCACAATGATACGGATGGGGGTGCGTCGAATGCGGACGGTGCGTCGAACGCGGACGTGACCTTATTTCGAAATGATTTAATGCGAGAATCGTGTCATTTAATGGGAGAATAATATTAGAACTTTATTTGGTAATATTTTAAATGGGGACGGTGATTTAGTCCTTTTGACTAATTACCTAATTAGTAAGAGTATTAATTTAAATTACGGAGGCGATGAGAGGGAGAGGGATATGCATATTTTGAGAAGAGAATTGTTAAAGAGAGGAGAGAGTTCCTCGTTCGTCGGAAAAGTGCGGACGTCCTCTACAATCGGCGTCTTGGGAGGGAGGTTGCCCCTTTAATTGAAATAGCTTTCTTATTTTCAGATTTATTATGAATAAATTTCAGATTTCTTTTCACACAAATCTTACAAAAGACGTGAAGTATCAATTGCATATTGTTAGATCATAGAATCTCTCTCAATTTTATCTTCTTGAAGGACCTTCGACTTTTCAGTAAGCCTAATTTTTTTTTCCTTGGATACCTTTAGCTTCACTTTTAGCACACTTATTATTACCTGGGGCTACGCTCTTTTAAACAGATTTTTAAGTGCAGTGCATGAGAGCGCCGATTTAGTTTGCATATAACCCAAGGTTTGAAATCATGGTATCGGTCTAGGTATCCATCCATGGTTTGCAGTATTGGTGTCGGTTGTATCTTAGATTATTGGGTGATATGCACCGAAAGCATCAGATTTTAAGTATCGGTTACCTTCTCCTCCTGGTTGCTGGTTGGGGAAATAGTCTGAAAAATCAACCGACACCCAAATGTATCACTCCTCTCTTATCGGATTTCAACCACACCAATACGATCCATCCAATAAATACTCATATCAACCAGGATAAGTTGCACTCAGACCGAATATTCTATAAGCGTATGTGATTAATAACCCACAATATATGAAACAAATACTTACACTGCCAAATGAATAATCAAAGTGCTAGTTTTGGAGGGTCTAAGTGCAACTTAACATATGATTAGTCAGTCAATTCAAGGGATGTCAATGCTAGTTTTATACATTGATGTTCATTAATTACATACCCTTAAAGAATATAGGTCTCAGAGTAATTTACTGGATTAACTAATGACAACTGATACAAAAAATATGTTTATGTTTTGAAGTAACAAAAGTTAAAAAAATTTATTTGATATAATTCTTGAAAGAATCTCATTTAACAATCAAAGTCAAGATTAAATGAGGTGAATATGATTACACATTGGCCTTAGCTGATCGTATTTGCATGGGTGATATGAATCAAGCACCTCCTTCTCAGGACAATATGTAAAACTCTTCAAGTTTCATAATGACACGAATAATATCGAACTGTTTCATTTATGACGAGGCTAAGACATTGAACTTCAATATGAAAGTAAACTAAAGCTGCGTTGGTTGGTTTATATAATATCTTCCATAACTGTAAAAGGTAATAGAGTTGGTCAACAAAAGCAAGAACAATGCATTGGATGATATAGAAAAATTCATGGATAGACTATACACTTGATATAGCTGAAATTATACCCCTAAACCACACCAAGGCTTAGACAAGGAAATCGACACCTAAAGTCTAATACTTCCAATAAGTATTGCCTGATATTCTCAATACAGCCCAATACTGATACTACAAATCACTTGCTGATACATGTATTAAAACTAAGATTAAAACCTAGGTTAGAGGTAGAACTTCATTTGAACGCTTGGCTGGAGGTTGAATTTCATCTTCAGCCGCTTCATATATTCAAGGATTATCTTTATCACCGAGCCATTATTCTCTCATTTTCTAATCCACTCCATCAACTAATTCAACCCATTGCTTATTCCAACAAAAACAAAAAATATTTACTATATGTAGGAAGTATCCAAACGAAAGTATGTATGGTCTACATGGAGAATAAGATGAGATAATTGTTAGGAAATGAGACTCTTTAAACAATTATTGTAATTGTAAAGACATCTTGATTAAGATAATAGTATGCTATTTGGTAATTCTTTATCTAAGTGATCAATTTATACTGCCAAATATGCATGTTGTTGTATTGAGATTGCATGGATAAAGTCCTTGGATATATGTAAGGGACATTGGGACCATGATAAGATCATGATAATAAGGTCCAATGGATCCGCTTAAGCCATATACTAAATATTCTTGGTTGTACGAATATCAAGATGTGACATTAATATTTCGGATAGACTAGTATGTGGTAATCTATCATATGATGGAAGTGGCTGGTCTTGTATCCACTCAAAATAAGAACATCGTAAAACAGTGTACATACTGTACATGTGCTTATTAGAAAATAAGTTCATAAAACGATTCGTTGATGTACTTCTATAAGGTAAACATACTCTAACTGTCAATAGAAGTTCTCATGTGATAGTTTGTATAGCATAGTCATAATAATTAGAGACGTTGTAACTACCAGTATTTTTTCAACACATCAATTTACGTATTTACGTATTTTCAACATTTTAAAATTTTTCTTTATAAATGGTTAGTCAGAAGTTTTATATCAAAATGATTTCAAAAATCTCTTACAAAAATATTTTGAAGCATTAAACTAATTATAGTGTATTTTAGTAAGTTCGGATTTCATCAAATACCTCTAAATAATCTTGATAAAATTCATTTTCAATTATTACTGTTTTGGCTTAATGAATTAATTTTCTATACAAACATCATCAAAATGTTTTCAAACTTCTACAGTATCATCATATGACCATTTAGGGCTCCCCACATTAATTTCGTAATTTTCTAATATCAAATCAACCTAGAACCCGCAACCCCGCTTTTTAAACGTTTTGGCCTAAAACTTGTATCTCCGTAGCTCAAACCCCAAAATGGATTTCGTATTCGCGATCCTCGCGACGATACGATCTCGTGGGTATGTTTTTGTAATTTTTCGGAGTCCTATACGAAAACAGGGTTGTATTCCTCCGTTTTCACTAATTACAGTCACGAATGACCATTTTACATTCACTAATTAACTTTTTACCTAATTACTTCTACCTTAAACCCCCAACCACACCCTTAACCAGTGTCCCTTAGCTGGTGAGATCCAAATAATTTGGATCTCATCCACCCACATTAAGAATCTTGTTCCCCCACTAATTACAAGTTAGCCATTATTTAATCCTATTTAAACCCCTCCCCTTCTCTCTAATAACCCACGCACACTGTGTGACTCTCTCTCTTTTTAATTTTCGTTCGAATTTTGCCCTCTCTCTCTCTCGCACTCACCCTCTCTCTCTCTCTCTCACCCTCTCTCTCTCTCGCCCTGGAGGGCTGACCGTCGCCGTAGCCTCAGTCCGCCGCCGACCACCTCCGAGTCACCGATGCCGCATCGCCGTTGACCACCCCACTCGCCACAGCCCACATGCCGACAGCCCAAAGCCCACAACGCTCCACCCCGCCTCCGTGACATCCACCGCCTCCGCCCTCGCTCGCCGCCGCTTCGAGGATCCCGTTCGTCGCCACCCCGAGCTCAGGCGACCCCCGCCGCTCGTTCTCTCTCTCCCAGCAAGGCAGTCGCCGCTCGCCGTCACGCCCTCGTCGCCGGCACTCCGCTCCGACGCCATCCCGCCTTACCGCCTCCGCCCCGCCTCCCTCCGTCGACGCGCAAGACCCCCCGTTGCACTGTTGACGGGTAATAGCGACGGTGGGTTTTCGAAAACGTATTTTCGTATTTACGAATTTTAAATATTATTAAATGGGTATTTATGGTTTTAAATTCATAACTAAATATATAAGCCTCAGAAAAATGTGAGACTAGCTTCAGAAAATCGGAAATAATATTCTAGATCCAATGGCACTGGTCTCATCTCGATCAGACGCTTAGCTTTTTCAGAATAATTTTAACCCTAAAACTTAAATACGTAAAATTCTTTCTAAAATCTGTAACTCCTTATTTTCACATACACTGATATGTGATAAAAATATATGTTGTAGTAATCTGCAAGACGGTTATTTTGACTGCTCACTTGAACAATTCCCATTAGTATTGCATCCGGAATAAATTATTGAAGGTTTACATTACTTAAGTAAAATTGGGGTTTAAAGTGGTTTTTGAGCTTCTGAAAATTATAAAAAATAATAGAGACTTGTGAAAATATTTTCCTCTTGCAGTAAAATTATATTCATTATTTTCAATATATGTAAAAATTTAGAACGATTTTCGACACCGTTTCAGCCAGTTTTAAAAATCAAAACGATCAAAGTATTTAGATAGAAATGTCGTGTTCTCTAATCAGTTATTTTTGTGTTGCAGGTGCAAATTCTTGTGCACCAGCTTCCGTGGAAGTCCTATATCCATTTCTGGCTTGCTACGACAGCCTTGAATTTTGTAAGTCACGATAGATTCTAAATTTAGAAAATCAGCTAATGTACTTGTACGAACTCGTAAAACATCACCTATAGCCTCAGAACAACTATTCGAATTGAATCGAACTAGAGACCTAATCTAATAGGAAAGTAACCAACCAAAGATTACTTTGCCAACTTTCAACTTTGGTGGTTGTAGCACACAACCATCAACTTGGGTAAATTGTGTGCTAAACCACACTACCACGTGCTCGAAGCACGGAAGTGACACTTCTAATGTTGGACTTGACTTTATCCTCTATTTCCTTAGTATCCATTGTGCTTTGGCACGGTCTGCTTTGGAACGAGTTTCCCACTTTCTGGTTTTCAATAAGAAAGGCAACCCGTTGACTTGGTTTGACTAGCAACATGTGGAACATCATATGGAACATCTTGTGGAACATCCTGTAAAGAACACGTACTTGACACATCATTGGGGTTGGGGTAACTCATAGTTTGAGAGAGTGCGGGAGTGACTAGAGTTCATCTACATGTCTAGCTGCCTAGGTTTCGGCATCCTGTCTAGCTGCCTGTGTTTCGGCAAACAAAAATATGTTGCCTTGTCAGCATCCTGTCTAGCTGCCTGGGTTTTCGGCATTCGTCTGGGTAAGCGCACCCGGGCAAGAGATGAACTCAACGGTTACATATTGTACTCTCCGACTTGAGTCACATAGTTACTTTTGCACAGTCACCATACTTTACTTGTCGCACTTTGAGCTACAGCAGTAGCCTGTTACACTTGCACTCCCACGTACAGTTGTTCTCTCTTTTCAGTATTGTTTACTTTTACCACTCAGTTGTGTACAGTTACTTTACTTTTCACTCTGGTCAGTTTGTACGCAGTTACTTTTGTCATACTTGTACTGCTTCTTTTCTATATTTAGAATTGTTGTGACTTACCTATGGTTCCATTTATGGCACCGGCAGACGACGACCTGATCAAGGAGGTTGCCCCTGAGTTCGAGGAGCCTGCGTTTGACCCAGAGGCTGCATAGTTTTAGCTGCTTGTGTTGGTGTATGTGTTGTATTATGTATTTCCTATTCGTATTTCCTTTAAGTATTTTCTTTTTATGTATTTCGGGTGAGAGAGTGATGCTGCTTGTTGTACTTTAATTTGGACTGTAATAATGTCTGTACGCTGGTTTGAGTATTTGGTATATCTCTGGATTGTAGCTATATTGATTTCACTGGTAAACTGCAAGACCTGTAAATAAATCAAATAAGTAACGGGCCCCCGAGAGCAGGTCGTTACAGACGTGTTGAAAGACCTTGCACGTGGAAGGACATACTTTAGCTTTCATTGAACATCGGCATTGTGCCCGGTACGTAGAGACTCGATGGGTATAGTCCAAAGCGTGGGAAGAGAGTGTACGTTTAGAATGGATTCGCCTCCTCTAGAATAAGAGGTTGGTGTCGCAGAGAGTCAATTGATCCATAATAAATTCCTGGCCAGTGTGAAAGGAAATGAACTTGTTAAGAGTAAGAAGCTTCATCTCATCGCTAACTATGAGATCGCATATTACTCAAAGCTGTAAGGTGTTATTGGGTTCGACAATTTTCGTACTCTATACATTTTAGTGACATAGTCTTAACGAAAGGACCAGACTGTGATGTAGCTGTCACTGACAGACCTATATTTGGTTAAATGACATTTTAGTCTCATACCAACTAGATAGTGATTATTCCGAAATGGGTAGTCTTCATACATAACTAGTGTCGTCATACGTATGACATGATATGATCGAGACACTGTTGGAGTAGAAATCAAGCTTTTAGAGTCCACACCGATCATGGCTCGTCACGAAAAATAAAGGTAGAAACTTTATGTAAATGTGATCTACGGGGATGATTACAAGAGTTGTGATTAACTCCTTCGAGAGGATGAAATGAGTCGTAAAGACTTGTGAGTGCATATAAGAAATGTTCATAAAGAATTATGAATATTTCAGCTGAAGAAGAAAGGCAAAAACTCCTAAAACAAATCTATGCATCAGATTAGTCAACTCGATGGTTAACTAATGACTTTCTGGTAGCCATTAGTCTACTAATGAATAGTCACTAATTGACTAACTGTGACTATAGGAAAACAAAATGCTATCTGTTTCATATTAGTCTACTAGTGTGTGTGTGTGTGTATCGATTAATAGCCGACATACAGATTAGGGTTTAGATTTTTTGGTGCGGGTTTGATCCAAAAGTTGAATCTAAAACCAAAGCAAATTCCTAGAGTTTGACTAAAAAACCATCTTGTCTTAAGATGAGATTTGGATTCAAATCTAGATTCAACATAATGAATAAGCATTCTTTTAATTTCACGTTTAGGGATAGAGTTGGGTTTCAACTTGAATTCCGAATACAGCTCAGATTTAGATGACACATAGCACTATATAAAGAGGTCCTCTCCTCTCATCTCTTTTCAGCTTGAATTCTGATCCTTACTCGACGACAAATAGAAGGCCTTCTCTGTATTCTTCTTCTGCTTTTACATTTCCTTTCTCCAAAGCCTTCGTCTTTTGCCATAGATCTGAATTTGTCGTCCATATCTCATTTTTTTGCCAAAGTTGCCGCCTTTAGATCCGTGAATTGTTGCACTAAGGTTTGCATGAAAGCTTCAAATTGTTTGTTGACGCCTTTCACTCTTTCCTCATCTGCTCCAACCTTGCTTAATGTCCTTCCTTGAAAGTTTATGCGTTGTGTGCACCTTTTTGCATAGTTTTGGGTATTATTTTGCTAGGTATTTTCATATTTTGTCATGATTCATCTTTCATTTTTAGCTATTTTTGTGCATTTTACTATCAGTGTGTATGTTAGCTATTTCGTGCATTTCAGGATAAAATCATGCTAATTGGAGCCATGGAGCGATGGGAATAGCGAGGAGAAAAATCTAAAGAAAACCGTCCAAAACAGGATGACACGACCGTCCAAGAACCTGGCACGGTCGTACGAGCGTATCAGATATATCAGATTCCATACAAAAAAGTGGCACGGCCGTGCAGCCTACCGCACAGTCGTTCAATGTCAATATTAAGTCTAGGGAATTTCCTGCATGAATCAACACGGTTGTGCAGGAGTCAACACTGTTGTGCAAAATTCAAGAGTAGGTATGGAGAATTTTTGACATGAATCAACATAGCGGTGCAGTCCGTCAGCACGGCCATGCAATGTTAACAGAGCAAAAATCCAATTTTTGCACAGTTGAAACACGACCGTGCAGCTTAGTGCACGGTCGTGCGCCTGCCGAATTAAGTTATTAGACCCAAATTGTTAAAGGTTTTTTGGGGCTATTTAAACCTACTTTTGTAATTTAGCTAAACACGTTTTTCTAGTTTATTTTTCTTCTGTATTTGGCGTCTACTCTCTTTAACTTTTGGAAGATTTTGTCACCCTTTCTCTTGGCGACTTGGATTGAAGGCTTGGATTTTGTTGGTTTGCATCAATTTAGTAACTATTTTCTTCTCACTTTCTCCTTGAATTTTATGATCTACATATTGAATTGTTTGATTGCTTTTAGTTCTCTTTTCTTAAGGTTGAGTTAAACCATATTATGAATTGATCGCATTACTTTCAATTTATTGGATTAATTGCTTAGGGTTTAGTCTTGGATGTATTTTATATTAATTTATCCAATTATTTGTTATCAAACCCTAATCACCAACAGGAGTTAGGGTTTTGATTTGGTGCATCTCGATAGTTAGATTAATTTTCTATTAATTTAGGGTTATCTCGGATCCTAGATTAATTAAATTTATTCAATTAGGGTTATCAATGAGAGTTCGAATTCTAATCTAGATATCCTTAACGTTGATCCAAGTTCTCCCACGAGAGAAGGTGAAAATGAGAGTTGGGAATTAGTTCAATAATCTCACCCGAGGCATCAATTAGATAAACTGACATTGAGATCAATTTTATAATTAATTCATGATAGTGAAGATACTTATTCCAATCATTTTCTTCTATTGATAAATCCCTAGTAATTTCTCACCATCCAATTAGAAATCACATAACTAACTATAACAGGAAATTGATTAGTACTTAGTCCATCGCCTCCCTGAGATTGACTTGTTTGCTATGACTACCCATACGCTTGTGGTATAATTAAAACATCAAACATGTTTTTGGCGCTGTTGTTGGGAAGGCAACAGATTAATATTAGTCTAATTTTGGATTCGCTAGACTAATATTACTAGGGAAGGCAACAGATTAATATTAGTCTTTCTTTTATCCTTGTATGAGCAAGCAAACTTGGAGTGCTGAAGAGTTAGTTCTCTACTGCAAGGAGGCTGAACGCTAGAAAAAGAAAGAATCTAAGGCAAGAAACAATGGCGGAGGAGAGAGAAGTTACGAAGTCCCTCATGGACTTCGCCAGGCCCTATAATGGTCATACATCCATTATAGCTCGTCTAACGGTCCAAGATACAAATTTCGAATTAAAACTGGACTTATTCATTCAACAGGACCAATTCTGTGGATCACACTCAGAGAACCCGAAAGATCATCTGAATACCTTTTTGGAGAAGTATGATAACATCAAGATCAATGGTGTTACTGAGGACACCATTAGACTAAGGCTTTTCCTGTTCTATTCGAGGGCAAGGCCAATGAGTGACTAGAGAGCAATGATCCCAACGCCTTTTTACGTGGGATGCTTTGTCCAATGAATTCCTCACTAAATTCTTCCCTCCTGTAAAGACTGTAAAGCTCTGAAATGAGATCACGTCTTTCTCGCAGTTTGACCAATAATCACTTTATAAAGCATGCGAGTGGTACAAGAAGCTCCAAAGACAATGTCCTCATATGTAGTCCGAAGTAGCTTTTTATTCAGACCTTTTACAGTGATCTGAAGCAGAAGTCAAGATTTCTATTGACATTGCAGCTGACGGCTCTATCATGAACAAGTCTCTAGAGGCCGCTAAAGCACTTTTAGAAGAGATGTCTTCCAACAACTATCACTGGAGCGGCGATAGAGACATACCAAAGAAGGGGTTAGCTGGATATCGATATGCTCACTCTATTCTTAAGTATATTTGACTCTTTAGGACAATAGATTGCTCAGATAAGGAATGAAGTAAAAACATCTCCTCCGCCATTTGTGGCTAGTTGCGAAGTATGTGGGATGCATGAGCACCTAGCCAATGATTATCAATACCATGCTCCACAAACACATGGGTTGAGCATCGAGCAGGCCAACGCATTATATAATAATAACCAAAGACCGTCCTACAACCCTTACTCCAATACTTACAATCCTGAATGGCGGAACACTCCAACTTCTCGTACCGAAACAACTATCAGTAGCATCCATCATTTCCACAGCAGCCTCCACAAAATTTCAACCTACCTCTTGGATATCAATCAAGGCCTCCAGCAAACATGGCTTAACCACCACCACGGAAGTCCAAACTGGAGAGCCTCATGGAGAACTTCATTGTAACTCAGAGCCAGAAGAACGACCACTTCCAAAGCTTTATTCAGCAGGTGAACTTAAGGCTTGACTTGGTTACTGCCCAGAATAAAATGATCGAGTCCCAACTTACTCAGATTACACAACAGATGAGCCAACTATCAAAACCTCGGGGGCAACTACCAAGGCAGCTAGAGCAGAACCCAATGGGTAGATCAACACAGTTACTTTGAGGAGCAGAAAGCAACTAGAAGAACCAGGTAGTAGCTCATCTACAGCCACCCTAGTAGAAGCTTATGGCAAAGAAGATCATCCATTCCATATGGATGATATTAATGGGTGCGACAACTCTGAAAAGAAGGACAAGGAAGTATCTACTGAGCCACCCAAAGTGTATATACAACTGGTCCCGTTTCCTTAGAGGTTGGCAAAGGAGAAGCTCGAGCAAAAGTACGTGAAATTCATGGACACCCTGAGACACCTTCACATCAACATCCCATTTCTGGAATAAATTTTTGAGATCCTCAAGAATCCAACAAGCAGAAGGCGACGGTCATGCTATCTGAAGAATGTATCGCTATCCTAAGAACAAGCTCCGAAAGAAGTTCGTAGATCCGAGTAGCTTTTCGATCTCATGCTCAATTGGAAACATGTCCATTCATAGGGAGATATGCGATCTTGGTGCTAGTATGAGCTTCATGCTTTTATCTATCTCCAAGCAGCTTCATATGGGAGAGCTTAAACCGACACTTATTTTGCTCCAATTGGCACACCACTCAATCAAGTAACCTATTGGGGTTCTTGATCACTCCTTATTTTACACCCTTTTTCCGCATGTTTGCATGCCATTTAGATCGCCCAAATCATGTTTTTCACGATATATCGACGATATTGCGATGCTTTTCACGATTTGTTGTTTTTGTCGCATTTCAGGTGATTTGACGCGATTTGGAGTGATCTCGAGATGCGCTTACTCTAGACGGTCACCAACGACCTCCCCGAGGGGTATTTTGCTGTTGGAGAGGAGCGGAAGAAGAAGGAACTCCGTAGGAGCGACGAGGAGGAGCAACGGAGAAGATTGGGCATTTTCAGCATGCCACTCGGCCGAGTGAAGGAGTCACTCGGCCGAGCAAAGAAGCCCGCTCGGCCGGCCAGATCGGACACGCAGCAGATTGAGTATCAGCGTGCACTCGGCCGAGCATCGCCATCCCACTCGGCCGAGCATGGAGACACCACTCGCCCGATTGGCATCACGACGTCGGCAAGCAAAAATCCCAGACTTACTGGAATCCGTCAGGCGATTGAGGGCTCCGACTCGGCCGAGTACCGAATGCCCCGCGGCCGAGTAAGTAAAGCAACTCGTCCGAGCCACCCCCAGAGACAGACCCATGAGGACCTCGAAGTTACTGGAATTTTACAGGGTCTATCACTCGGCCGAGTAGAGAAGCCCACTCGACCGAGTAGAGAAGTCAACTCGGCCGAGTGATGCCGAGGACATGCAGCGCCCAGATTTTCAGACAGCCTCCCACTCTTTTGAAATCTGCTATCATTCCAGCAAGCAAAGTATTTTTCTCATATTTTTTATGGATAGTAGACTTCATGACGGTTCCAACCCGCCAAGAACGCGCAAATCGGAGGTCGGATGAAATCTGGGGAATTTCTGCAAGATGATGCTGCAGTGCTGGAATTTCCACTCGGCCGAGTCACATTTTCCCACTCGGCCGAGTCGATGACGGGCCCAGATTTTAAGTTGCGGTTTGGGCTGTTTTTGGGCACGAATTTGAGGGGTTTCCTAGGGTTTCTTGCTAGGGTTTTGGGAGAGTATTTAAGGGGTTTGTAGCCACCATTAGAGGGGATCCCCATTATATTTTCTTAGCCTCCATATGTTTTTCTTAGGATTATTTTAGATGTTAGGCCATGCCCTAGGCCCCCTCTTGGATCTAAAAGCTTGTATTTTGGATTGAAGATCTTCATTAAGCTAAGTATTTTCTTCTTTTTATTTGAATCTTTGTTTTTCTATCTTTTTGTATGCAAGCAATGATTTCTATTGATTCTCATATCCTTATTGCTATGCTAGAGTAGATTTGTTGTTCTAGGGTTTGGGGATGAACCCTATGGATCTAATTTCATATTTGTGAAGAATGAATTCTAAATTGCTAGAATTGCCAGGAGGTTAGGTTGTGATTGATTTCCTACGGATAGCTAGGGATTTCCATCGATGTGGGATTTGCAAGAGATTGGATTCTAATCGATGAGAAGGCCTAGATATTCGATTTAGGTTTACAATTGAGTTTCTCTAGATTTGGTTTGCAAGAGATTGGACCAAAGCTAGGATTTTTAATTGTAAATCTATACCCATATTCGTTTGCAAGAGATTGGACGAATACGAACTATCACAACCTAGATCGTAACTCGAGTTTGCACGAGAGTGGGCTCGAGGAGCGATTGAACGATGACGTCGATCTTCATGCTAGTGGCTTAGGTTAGGGTTTGCAAGAGATTGGGCTCTAATCTAGGTTGCTATAGACCGGCAATAGCGCGAGAGCGTGAGCTTGGTTCTATATTCAGTTACGACTAGTTCACCTCAATGCAAGTCTAGTAATATTGAGATTCACTATTTACGATGATGTATGACGATCCGTAGTGGGAATTCCCTAGCCCTAGACGTCTTTATTTGGTTTTATATCCCCATACTTTGCCCGACGACTGTGACAGGATCGTCGCAAGGCAAATTCCCTCTTTCATTATATTGTATTTGAATCGATATTCGAACCGATTTCTTTATCATCGACACCGACATCCACCACCATTCCCATTATATCATACCATAGCCATCTCCACCAATAAAACCATTCGTAGTCAAACCAACCTAGGATAGATTGGAGCTCAACACCACCTCCTCGTGTTCGATACCCGCTCGCCACTTTGCCGTGCGCTTGCGGTAAAACTACAATCGTTCTCCGGACGTGCATCCGGGGCCGACCAAGTTTTTGGTCGTTCTTTGGGTCACATCCCGGAGCGATCAAGTTTTTGGCGCCGTTGTCGGGGAGGTGTTTCCCGTTGGGTGCCAATTTGTCACAATTAGGTTGATTAGATTACATTGAAAAAAAGATTTTAAAAAAATTCAAAAAAAAACATTGAGAGAGATTTTTTCCCACCACCTACTATTATTATCTTTATCTCTCTTTGTACCACTGACGTCTTTTCCAGGTTGTTTACTTTGATTGATCAGGTACAGTTGTTGCAGCGATGTTGCTTCCAAAGAAAATGCGAGCGGGCTCTATACAATCCTACATATATCTCGCTGCATTCTATCAGGCTGATGGAGAATCCTTCGGGGAAGCCTTGTCTAGGTTTGAAGGAATGTTAGAAATGTTCCAGACGGAGTCAGACCATGAGTGGAATGACCCCACGCTATTTGATATCTTCACTAGAAGGCTAAAGGGACCCTCACGTGAGTTTTTGAAGAGGATGCAAGTGGGGAAGTTCAGTGATCTACAGCTGGCAGCAGCCTTGGAGCAAATGATAGATGATGCTCGATCTACCGGTTCACTAACCGTTACGGTAAGTAAACCATACGACCAAGTATTCATCGATTTTGTTATGGCTAATGTCTCTAGCGCAGGTACTATCATAGATGGAGTGTATGCTTCACTTGAAGGTGATCATATCCACCTTTACACCATCAACACTCCACAAATAGAGACATCTGAACTGTCAAAGGATGACACATATATGGGCCTATTGAGAAACATTATTGACGTAGTTCGAGATTCCGGTCCATTGACAATAACCGCAGGTGAACCTTTTGAGCTCGAATTTCAAAACTTTATTACTCATTGTATCTCTTCCACAGGCACAATTGATGATGAAGTCTATGCTCTAGTTGAGGGGCACAAGACCCACTTTTATACCGCGGTCAAGATACATGAGCCCATAGAGCCACCTGCACCTACTATTGAGGAGGCCAAGCCATGCAATCAGGTGCCTCGAGCTCCTGGACAGAAACAAAGAAGGAGGCATGAAAAGGAGATGATGACATTTACATTGCCTTCTATACCTGAGGAGCCTGAGGAGGATGTCCACGTTCAGCTTGGGGGAGAGCCAGCTTGTGCCATCGTCGCTCCCCCTTGCCACCCACAAGAGCCAGAGCTTGCTTTTGAGGAGGCCTTACATGCGGAGCCAGAGCTTGTCACCGAGGAGGCCGTGCATTGGGACGAGGACACAGCCATTCCTGAGGATCCCAAGCATTACCCTCCTCCCTTCGAGCTACCGCAGCCACCTTTACTTTCTACAGAGGCTGAGCATCCCTCAGAGGCCCACCCTTCCACTGACGCCGAGGACAATCCCACAGAGCTTATGGCTCCCCTTCAGGATTCATGTACATATGATCAAGAGGTACGATGGGACGTATACGAGGAGGAGAGCGAGGAATTAGCACCCATGGATGCTATTGATTATGATCAGGAGGTGCGATGGGATAAGTCTGACGATGATGAGGATAAAACATTCGTAGTCGAACCAACCTAGGATAGATTGGAGCTCAACACCACCTCCTCGTGTTCGATACCCGCTCGCCACTTGACCGTGCGCTTGCGGTAAAACTACAATCGCCGCTCCGGGACGTGTATCCGGGGTGCGATCAAGTTTTTGGCGCCGTTGCCGGGGAGGCGATTGCGTTTGATTCTTTCTCACCCTAGCTATTCCTTCTTTTTTTATTATTATTATCATTACTTTTATTTCCTATTTCTTACCTAACCCTTCCACGGTACTAATCATTTCTTTGAAACTCTGTTTCCCCTGTGCATGTACACGAGATCTACGGCGGACCCTGAAGCTATATTATTTGATCCCGAGATCGAACGTACCGCGCGGAGACTTAGAGCGGAAAGAAGACGAAATCCGGAAGGGCGGTTTATGACCAACCCGGAAACTCCTGAACAATTGGCGGCAAGGATGGCGAGGCTAATTTCTATTCGAGATAGGCTTCGGCCTAAGACCTCTTCCACTACCTCATCCATTGCCATGCCAGGGTTGGCGGCTGACAAGAGCTTCGAGCTAAAGACTGGATTGGTGGTTTTGATGCAACAAGACCCATTTCATGGGAACACCCATGAAAATCCCCACTACCACATCCAATCGTTCTTGTCGAAGTGCGCCACATTCCAGATGCCGGGGTTCTCCATCGACGCCATCAGACTGCGTCTCTTCCCTTTCACGTTAAAGGACAAGGCACTATACTGGTTGAGGACGCAAGCTGAGGGTGTCTTCACCACTTGGGACGAGTTGGCGGGTGCATTTATTGACAAATTCTATCCGCCATCCAAGACGGTGAAGATCCGGAGCGCTCTCATGTCCTTCAAGCAAGGACCACAGGAGACGCTCTATGAAGCTTGGGAGCGCTTTAAGGATTTGCAGCATCAATGCCCGCATCATAGCATTGAAGACTGGGAGTTAGTGCATAGCTTCTACAACGGTCTCCAACCGGGGACCAAACAAATTATTGATGCCGCGGCGAATGGTGCTATCTTGTCAAAGACTCCCGAGGAAGCTACGGCCCTAATTGAGGAGATGGCCTCAAATAATCAACAATGGGGCGATGAGCGAGGACACTCTATGTCCTCCTTGAAGCCGACTAGTATCTATGAGGCGAAGGCCGTAGCGGAGCTTACGAGCAAGTTTGATTCTCTCCACAAGGTAGTGGAGAGATTGGAGAAGTTTATCACGGAGCCCCAAGGAGCCCCATCCACCTCCGCTCCGACTAACCAAATGTGTGATTGGCAAGACCAATCTCAAGCCATGTACGTGGGAGGAGAGCAAGGAGAAGGAGCCTTGGAGCAAGTACAATATGTTGCGGGGAACCAAGGATATTGGGCCAATCCGGCCGCAAGAAATCATCCCGGATTCTCCTACGCCAACAATGAAGGAGCTTTGAACCCGCCACAACCGCCACCTCAACAAGCTCGACCACCACCACCCCAACAACAAAACTATCCACCGAGGGGGCCTACTCAACAAAACTTTCAACCGAAGCAACAAGTTCCACCATATAGGCCGACGGTTACAATCAAGGGTGGAGGAATCAAAATCAAAACCCTCCACAAGCTCAACAACGATCCGACTTCGAAGCTAGAGTGGAGGCGTTCATGGTCGAGCAAAATAAGGTGAATGCTAGCTTGAAGGCGGGGCAAGACTCTCTTAATACCGTTGTGGCTCAAATATCGGAGCAATTGGCGTTGCTCAATCGGAACACTCAACGATTGCCGGCGCAACCCGAGCAAAACCCACGGAGCAACACCGGCCACATCAATGCCGTAGTTGCCGTTACCACTAGAGGCGGAAAGGATACCACCCCCGCCATGATTTCTACCGAGGAGCCCGTGGAGGAGAGCTTGGAGCCAATTGAGCCGGTAGTTGAAGTTGAAAAGGAGAAGGAGCCACAAGACAAGGAGAAATCTAGAGCAGAACAATTGATTGAGGAGAGGCGCTTCATGCCACCGGTCCCATTCCCCCAAAGACTAGCGAGAGCGAAAATGGAGAAAAGACTAGCGAAGTTCCTCGAGTATCTTAGAGGAGTTAGCCTTAACATTCCCTTCCTCGACGCCATTGTGGAGATCCCCACTTACGCTAAATTCTTGAAGGACTTGATTTCGGGGAGAAAGAGGAAGGAGAAGATCATGCTAGCCGAGGATGGCTCTTGGTTAGGGCTGTTGCCGAACGAGCTTGAACGAGCTTGAACAGTGTACTTGGTTTTGTTCATGAACAAAATCCATGTTCAAGCTCTGTTCGTTTACTAACCGAGCTCTAAAAACATGTTCAAGCTTGTTTGTTAAGCTTACCGAACGAACGTAAATGAACATAAACGAACGTTAACCGAGCTTACCGAACGAACGTTCTGTTCATTAACAAGACTTATCGAGCTTGTTCGTGAACATGTTCGGGAACGTGTTAACGAACACACAATCAATTTTGTTCATGAACAGATTTGCAAACAAACAAACGAACAATGGCAATGGACCAAAAGAGAGCTGGGAGCCTAGGAGTTTATGAGTGGGAAGCTGGGAAGTTGAAGAGGTGGATGTGTTTAATTCAATTTGAGGAGGTGAGTGTTTAATTTTAATTTTAATTCACTCAAGCCCTTGTTCACAAACACTTAACGAGCTTATTCACGAACATCACTTAACGAGATTGTTCACGAACACTTAACGAGCTTGTTCACGAACATCACTTAAGGAGCTTGTTCACGAACACTTAGCGAGCTTGTTCACGAACACTTAACGAGCTTGTTCATGAACATAAATGAACGAACATAATTATGTTCAAGCTCTGTTCGTTTACTAACCGAGCTCTAAAAACCTATTCAAGCTTGTTCATTAAGCTTCCCGAACGAACATAAACGAACATGTACCGAGCTTGTTCACGAGTAGTTCGTCGAACGTTCTGTTCGTCAACAGCCCTACTCTTGGTTTACCAAGAGAGAAAAGGAGCCGGCCAAATTTAAAGATCCGGGGAGTTTTCGGATTCCTTGCACCTTGGGCGGCGTCCCTCTTCAAAAGGCGTTGGTTGATCTAGGGGCTAGTGTGAGCCTCATGCCTCTCTCCATGTTCTTAAGGCTAAACACCGGGACAAAGTTGAAACCCACCGACATGCGCATTCAATTAGCCGATGGACGGATAACAAGGCCGGTGGGGATCGCCGAAGACATACCGCTACAAGTCTCGGGTGGAATATGCTTACCATGTGACTTTGTGATCATGGACGTTAAGGAGGAGGGAGACACTTCATTGATACTTGGACGCCCGTTCCTCGCCACCGCCGGAGTGATTGTCGACGTGCGCGAAGGTACCCTAACTTTAAACGTCGGCAACATCGAGGTGGAGCTCCACATTCCTAAGGCTATGAAGCACATGCCTTACCACGAGGAACTTGACTACATGGACCTCCTTGATGAGGTGATAGAGAAGGCGATCCCCCACTCAATTGGCGCTCTTTTTGATGAAGATTTCGAGGAAGGCCCGGATTTAGGCCAAGATGAGAAGAAAGATGATTCCCCCGACCTCTCCGCTGAAGATAATGAAGGCGACGCTGATGTCGCAAGGATTCGAGAGCTCTGCAAGCTCTCGAAATTGGAGTCTCCGAAGAAAACTCCGCCGACACGAAGATCGGCATCACCGGTAAAGCCGTTGACCGGAGCAAATGCTAGCTTGGGGGAGCCTCCCCCCAACACTATTCGAGACGAGAGACCACCGAGGGAGAACACGACGCCGCCATGTCCAAATCCAAGCGGTCTCCCCGGAAAGTTTGATGGGTGCATCTCATATGCACCAAACATCCCGCATTGATTGAAAATTATAGGGGGTCGAGCTCACGACCTTAAACGAGCGCTTGTCGGGAGGCAACCCGACGGTTTTTTGCTTTATTTTCACTTTTTCTTTATTTTCGTTTTAGAAATTTTTAGTGTTTTGAGTCGTTCGCCCAAAAATTTTGTGATAACGGGTCCTATTTTTCTTGACAGAAGAGGAGATAGGTAGATCCATCATGAGGAGGATGAACGGGACGACGAGGAGCGCCCCAAGAAGGCGCTCGACGCTTAGGAGGAAGATGGAATCGACTGGAGGAAGAAAGACGGAGTTTAGAGCCCAAACAAAGACAAACAGCAGAACACAAGGCTCACTCGGCCGAGCATACTAGTCACTCGGCCGAGTACACAAGTTCGTCCGGCCGAGCCGCTCACGAACGAGGGAAGTCTGCTGTACCCAACTCTCTGTTTATTTTCCTGATTTCAATATAACTGCTACTCGGCCGAGTATATATTTTCACTCGGCCGAGTAAAACGGATACCCTCCTAGGGCGAGTCTTGCCGAGTAGCTTGAGTCACTCGGCCGAATGGACTTACTCCACTCGGCCGAGGCTGGCAAATCCACTCGGCCGAAGCGATAGCGGGGAGGAAATTTTCATTGGCCTCGCTCGGCCGAGTGACCACGTCACTCGGCCAAGTCGTAACCTTTTTTATATAAAGGGCGAGGGGGGGCACATTTTTCGAAACGCAAAACCCCCAAACACCCGCACCCCTTCAGCTCCCTCGCCCGATCCTCGCTCGTTGGCGTCCCTACTCGCCCGACCGCCGCTGCCACGCCGCCGCCCGGCCCGCCACCGCCGGCCGAGCACCCCCGTCGCCTCGCCCGAGTCGCCGCCGGCGGCCGTGTCTCCGGTCACCTCCGGTACCCCCTATTTCGCCTATTTTCGCCTCTTTTTGAGTATTTTCGAGGATCCATGTGTCAAGCGAACCCCTACCCCAAATCAATTTCCCTATCCATCTATGATACCCCTAATGCTCCATACATTTTGATTATTACTCACTGATATCGCCTTTTCATGCGCAGGTTGCTTTTTGGAGCTTAGGGGAGCCCAGTGGAGCTTCTCGGGACTGATTTGAGCTTCGTGGAGGCGCGGACTTTGCACGCTTCCATTACTGAGCACTCGCGGCATGTCTGGGTATACTCCTTCCACTCTTTTACGCACACCGCACTTTTTGCACTTTTCGGCGCGCTCGGGGCCGATATGCCGCCCCGGACACGGCCGCGGTCGAGGAGACCTTCCGCCAAGCGGAAGCGGTCGGAGGATGCCGGCCCCTCCCACGAGGAGGAAGGCTCTCCTCCTCCTTCTCCCACACACCCCGCACACCCAGCACAGCCTGCAGGCCCCGCACACCCCGCACAGCCTGCAGTGCACCCACAGCCCGCACAGCCTCTCCCTGCCGCTCCACAGCCACCACCACCGGCTCCACTGGTCGGGCCGCTCGGGATTACGTTCCGAGACGACGCACACCGCGCCGTCTTCGACCGTATCTCCCAGCGCTCGATCGTACCCTCCAGATTTGCACACCTCGCTGACCTAGGACGCCTGGGGGTACTAGAGGGGATGCTCACGTTGTACGACAACGTGGGCTGGCGAGATTTTCTGCAGGTGTCGGCGGATACTTTTACCCGCCCGACACTTGAGGTTCTGAGTTCGATCGCCCGGACCGACGAGGGATGCTCGTTTAGGTTCATGGATCGAGAGTGCCAGGTCACTCTCGATATGATGAGAGCGTTCTTCTCGTGGCCCGCTGTCCCCGGTGCCAATCGCGGTTACGGCCCCACCCACATCCCCCCACCTTCCTTCGACGCCGGTGCCTTCTGGGCCCGGATTACGGGTCTCCACGCTGCCTTTGACCCTAGTATGGCCAAGGCCTCGGCCATTGTCCATCCCTGCATCCGCATTGCCCAGCGCCTTATGGCGACGACCTTCTTGGCCAGATATGAGCCGGGCACGATGTCTACGCCAGAGCTCTACATGCTCTACGCGATGACACGTCCCAGAGCTCTATCTAGGGATGGCGATGAGCTTGTCCCCGCCGTCGTGATCGATATCGCGGCATGGTTTTTAGACCGCATCATCGTATCGGTGGGCGCTCGCTCACCGATATGCTGCGGCGGCCTGATCACCTTGCTTGCTCTTATGACCGGCGAGGACTTCCCCGATGACTTGCGACGCGTCCCGGGCCCCACTTCTCTGTCTATAGATGTTATGGCCCGGATGAAGATGCTTCGCCCGCATGGTGAGCGTCACTGGGTCTGGTTGCATGGCCCTTTCGGGGCCGATTACATGATTCTCCCGAGCCCTGCTCGGACTCTGATTGCACCGGCCCACGTTGACTGGCTCCCTGCGATGGATGTTCTCATCCCTGCCGCTTACGTGCTCGAGGCAGAGGAGGCCGAGCAGGCCCACGCTCCCCCTGTAGACCCTGTTGCACACCCTGCCGAGCCTGCCGCCGACCCTGTTGACCCTGTGGCCCCTCAGCCCATACCTGACGTTTCCGCTGCTCCTGACACCGCTGTCGGTGTCGGGAGTACCTTAACTGAGCCCACTTCCACCACCTCCACCACTTCCGAGGCTGTCACCACCACTCCCACCACCACCACTGGCCCTCTGTCCGCTGAGCCTCTTTGCTCCGCCCTCCCCGAGCGCCCGCAGACCTTTGTTGAGAGTGGAGAGCCCTCGTTTGCCGCGGTCGTGGAGACCATGGCTAGCATGATCTCCGCTGGGGTTGCGCCCTTTGGTCCACACACTTCCACCCCAGCGGTAGTCACCTCTGTCTCCACCCCTGCTGCATTTTCTGAGAGCGTCGTGGCGTCTGTCCACACTTCTGTGCCACTGACCTCTCTAGCCGCCTCGCAGCCACTTTTGCACTCTTCTTTCGCTGCCGCCGCCTCCACTTCTCACCGCCCGCCCTGGCTCACACTGAGGCCAGGCCCACATTCGCAGGCGCAGCACCTTTTGTTCCTTTCCCCGCTGAGCCAGTTACCTACGCGACCCGAGTTCGCCAGCCACGCCCTGCACAGCCACGCCCGGTGCGTCCCTCTGCACCACCTCCCCCGACACTGTACTTCAGAGCATTCCTGCTCTAGAGGGGGCGGTGAGTGGCCTCAGAGGCGACCTTAGGACTCTGTCCTCCACCGTCTCTGCGATGGCTGGCCGCTTCGAGCTGCTCCCCCAGATCCATTACTGCCTCACCCAGGTTCTGTAGCGTCTTCCGCGCGTACCCCCACCCACCCAGCAGGTTCCCGCCCACACTTCCACACACACACGACCTGCTACCACTACCACACCCACCCCCGCTCAGCAGCCTGTCCAGCCAGCACCACCCACACGACCTCCGCCTCAGGACGGAGACGGAGCAGCACCACCTTCCTAGGCACCCTTGATGCCATCGATTATCTTTTGCCGTTGTGCTGCCCGTTTCTGCTGGGTCCTGTTGCCCTTTTGTCCACTCCCCCCTCCCCTCACTTATTTTGGGATTCTCTTTTTGTTCATATCTTTATATATCTTTTTTGGGAGAGAGGGAGAGTTTTTGGTGCCACTTATATATCTGTATCACTCCTATCTGTGCATGCATCATGTCCGCATCATATTTTCATTCCTTTATTTTTCTTATTATTTCATGCATGCATCCTCACTTGCCCCTCACATTTCTTGTCTCTCGGTGTGCCACACTTTGCACATTGAGGACACTGTGCCATTTAGCTTGAGGGAGTGAGTTCTCACGTTCTTTTTCGATTTGCCACCTTTATTTTTGGTTTTTCACACCATTTTTCACTTTTGCACTCATTTTCATTATTTTTCTTTTATTTTACCATGCATCACGTTTTTCTTATTTTTTCTGTGTGCCGCATTATAAATAGTTCTATTTTCCCTTTATCTTTATTTCTTTTCTTTTTCATCTCATGCTAGAGATGACTTTTCTGTGATGATGATGACGTTGGATTTAGCTTATTCTATATGCATGCTATATTTGTCATGTCTTAGACTTTATTTCTGATATCATATGCTATGACTTGCCTTGCATTTAGAGTAGTAACCCACACTTTTGCCACATGAAAATGGATGAAATTTTATTATTAGCTGAGTCTGAATATTCATATGTATGTTATCACAGAAAACACACCAAGATTCACGCATTGAATGCCTATATCTGGAGTACTGATTTCTTTTTCCTATATCACTTCTATATGCATGAATTGTACACTTCACTTCAGGATGATTGAATGATGTTAGCTATGATAAATCTGGATTAGTTAGCTTTTTTGTGATCGAAACTGAGTAGATTAGATTACCCTGCTGAAGTTGTCGTGCATGTCTTATAGAGTGAACTGAGAGTTATATCTATTTCTTTCTCCACAAATCTTGAACATCATTTCTCTACTTTTAAAATCATTGGTGAATCTCCCCTTAGTGATTCTATTATATGGCATTTCCCCCGCTATTAATTCCTAGCTCCAAATCTCTTATTCTCTAAAAAAAGCGAATAAAAGAGAGAAGAGTATTCTTGTATATCATTATCTCTCTTTGAGTTGGGATCATTGTGTACATATGCTATAACAAAAAAAACAAAAAAAAACAAAAAAAAGAGGAAAAATCCTCAATAAAAGATCTCATCTCACTTTCTTTCTTTCTTCTTTCTTCTTATTACATTTGGAGCTCTATAAAAACGGGGATGTGAATATTTTTTATGCCACCACGCTTATAGATAAGCTTGGGGGAGGGGATCCATTGATGTGTGAGAGAGTGACTACTTGGCATTGCACGACAACCTAGGCTAAGTAATATTCTATACTCGGTGAGATTATTTCCAGCTTTACGAAATTTAGAAATCTAAGCCTAGCGTTCATTTCATGAAATCCATACTTTTCTATTCTCTCTATTCTATAGTGTGATACTCTTATACTCCTGATAGAAAGCATTCAATTGAAAAGTGTGTGACCTGTGATTTGTATACCGCTTTAAATGATTCAGACGATGTTAATTTTAGAATTATTCCGTTTTTCATGATTATATCGTTGTTCGTGGCTTTTCTATTTCTATTTGCACTATTATACTATGATATCAAAATAGAATTCTTTGACATGTATTTTTCATTCAGTGCATGCTATTTGAGTAAGTGAAACCCACGTCCTGAGAAAATGATCTAGCAGCCTACCTCTTCGCTTCTTTCTCTCTTCTTTACTTTCATTCCGTTTTCCATTCTTCTCCGTTTTTCATTTTTCATTTTTTTCGTTTTTCGCCGTTTTTGTTTTCCGAATCCACCGGGTTCGCCTTTTACTTATCTTCCTCGAGGACGAGTAAGAGGCAAGCTTGGGGGATTTTGATCACTCCTTATTTTACACCCTTTTTCCGCATGTTTGCATGCCATTTAGATCGCCCAAATCATGTTTTTCACGATATATCGACGATATTGCGATGCTTTTCACGATTTGTTGTTTTTGTCGCATTTCAGGTGATTTGGCGCGATTTGGAGTGATCTCGAGATGCGCTTACTCTAGACGGTCACCAACGACCTCCCCGAGGGGTATTTTGCTGTTGGAGAGGAGCGAAAGAAGAACGGACGTCAGAGGAGCGACGAGGAGGCTAAAACAAGCAGATTGGGCATTTTTTGTGTCCCACTCGGCCGAGTGGAGGAGCCACTCGGCCGACCAGCGAGACACTGCTCGGCCGACCAGAACAGACACAATTTACATGTGCACTCGGCCGAGCACCGAAGACCACATCGGCCGAGTGACGACATCACGTCCGCCCGAGTGGCGCCCAGACGAAGCCCTTCCAAAACATCGAAGTTACTGTTTTTTGGCTGCCTGAACTTCAGAAGACCCACTCGGCCGAGTGGTTAATCCCGTCCGCCCGAGTGCAGTGAAGCCATCGGCCGAGTGACGACAACTCACTCGGCCGAGCCGCCCCCGAAGTGAAGACCCCTGAAAGTCCCGACTTACTGGAAAATTACAGGGTTTTCACTCGGCCGAGCGACTTTTGTCACTCGGCCGAGTGCGATGCGCTGCCTGTAGCGAAAACTGCGGAAAACAGGCTGTGCAGGGGTATTTTGGTCACGATTTTTGGACGATTTTGAGGGCTATTTAAGCCATGTTTTTACCCTAGTTTGAGAGCCGCTCTCTCTTAGATTTTTTGCAGCTCTTTAGATTAGTTTTTAGCTTTATTCTTGTGATTGGAGAGGAGAAAAAGATTGGAATTTTGTTGGAACTCCATTGGTTTGCATCTCTTTTCCTTAAACATTCTATTTTTATTGCTTATCTCAATATTGTGATGAATTCTATTGCTTATTTCAACGATTATTTTTGTGATCTCGCTATGATTTGTGATTAGTCTTCACGTCTTGGGGCGTGGGGATGAAACCTACAAGCCTATTTCCATATTTGTGATGAATTGGTAGAAATTGTGCTAGAATTGTTATTAGGGATTAGATTGGGATCAATTTACTACGGATGGCTAGGTATTCATATCAATTGGGATTTGCAAGAGATTGGATCCCAATTTGATAGGAAACCCTAGAAATCCGAATTGGGTTGGAGTCGGATTTTCGAAGTATCGGTTTGCAAGAGATTGGACCGATACTTGGATTTCCGGTTGCAATTCCATGCCGATACTCGTTTGCAAGAGATTGGACGGGTAGGAACTATCCCAATCTAGGTCGTGGACCGAGTTTGCAAGAGATTGGGCTCGGTGCGCGATTGGACGATGATGTTGATCCTAATGCTAGTTTCCCTAGGCTAGGGTTTGCAAGAGATTGGACCCAAACCTAGGATAGCTATAGACCTGCAACAGCGCGAGAGCGTGAGCTTGGTTCTACATTCAGTTGCAACTAGTTCATCCAAATTCTCATTCAAGCAATTTTGATGCCAATAAACCGCATTTATGAAATACGGTGAGTAGCGGGGATTCCCCATTCCCTAGACGTTCTTTATTTGATTTGATATTTCTGCATTTTTGTCTGACGATTGTGACAGGATCGCCAAAGGCAAATTTCTCTCTTAAATAGCCAGGTTGATTGGAACAAGCACGGTCATTCGTCCTCCCTGTGTTCGATATCCCGCTCGCTGCTACACCGTGCACTTGCGGTAAAACTACAACCGTTCTTTGGGTCACATCCCGGAGCGATCAGTTCTTGAAGACATGCATCTTCAAGTGGGCAAGTTGATTAGTGCTGAGTGGTGTGTGTGTGTGTATGGTGATCTTCGGGTGCGAAAAAACGAGTTTTCGCACGGTGCAAAAACTTTTTTTGAAATTTGTTTTTCCAAAAAAAATTTGATGTGTAATCCATACAATTATATACCACAAAAAAATAATTGGTGAACCCTTAGGGGATTAGAGTCTCAAAACGTGTGAATTTGTTGAAATGCATTGATCGAAGGCCAAATGACATTATTTCTCAACGATTATTTTTTGAGGTAGGTATAACATATAATGAAGGTGGGAAAAAATTTTGAAAAAAAAATTCAAAAAAATAAAAACATTTTCGCACCGTGCGAAATGTTCTCATTTGAAGATTTACCTATATATATTACGCTTTTTCCATGCACGTTTTACATTATTTTATCTATCATTCCATCCCATTTTCTCCGTTTTTGTTTCCTTTTTTACTTTTTGGGTCCATTGTGTGTGTTTCAGGTAAAATGAATGAAATCAAAACCTCGAAGCGTGAAAAAGGAAAGAAGTACGAAGAAAAGGAGTAACTGGGACTCAAAGTACGCAAGGGGAAGAAGAAGCATAAGGCACACGCGACCGTGTGGTCATTCCACGCGGCCGCGTCACCAGGACACCCCAAAGCTACTCTAAATTCCACTTCGACGTGGTCACGTGATGATTCCAAACGGTCGCATCACTTAAGAAGAAAAAAGAAGAAAAACACAATTCGACGTAGTTGTTTGGTGAATGACGCGATCGCGTCATGATGAGAGTAGACGAAGCCAAACGGTCGCTTTACGCGACTGTTTCGATGCGAATATTGAAGATCGAAGCTCCAACGATGCGGTCGCGTGACCATTCCACGCGATCGCGTCGCTGATGACTTTTGAAGCCCAACTTACATAGTTTTGCGACGCGACCGCATCATTTTCGACGCGGTCACGTCCAACTGGACCCCCCTAGGTTTAGTGGGTGCCGCAGGAGTAATTTGGGGTCTTTTATGGGAACTTTTTGAGTGGTATAAATAGTCTTTTGCCTCCTCTGTGCCTAAAGGGGGCTTTTTTACTTTAGTTTTCAGTGCTTTTGCAGAGTTCATCAGGTGTAATCCTTCAGTATTCCTTCAGTACCTTTGTTTATTCCTTTTGTTAATTCTATTTTAGATTTTACTTTTAATAATAGAATTAGTTTTCTTAATCCTTTGTTATTGTGGATCCTTTGATTACGAATTTCTGTGTTGAATCCATTGATATAGCTATTAGATTTGTGCTATTGATTGAGTTTGCATGCAATGATCATGAGTAGTTCACCATCTAGGGCCATGTGTTGAACCCCATTGGATTTGGCTATTGATTGATGAGATATTGATTAATTGTTGGATAATTGGTGATTTGGAGTATGTTAGGATGTTGATTATCAATATACATTGACCTCCTCCATTGTGGTTAATTAGATTAGCTACCGACGAGAGTCGGGACTAATATATGGTTTTCAATCCCCACACTGATCCATACTATTGATGCGACTGACGAGAGTTAGACATCAATTAGAGCACTCCTAGCATAGATCCAAATCCTAACCCAAGAGAGTGGCATAGAGGAAGATCGAGAACATTCGTCGGACGTAATGCACCTAACGTATATCGATGCATCGGCGAGAGTCGACATCGATATAGATTAGGTAGTCCTATCATAGCATCACGAGAGTGGGTGGTAGTGATAACAAAAGAAAATATCATATCATACACCACAAGAGTGGGGGTATGAGAATGCACTTCGGTTAGACGACCTCTCTCGAGTTCCATGAATCCAACGATTGGTTAATTCGATTCAATCCTAACTTCAATTCAATGGTGTGAATACCTATGTCCTAGAGTTTTTATTCTTGATATTTTCTCGTATTATTCACCATAGCCTTAATTGATCGCGTAGCTTTCGAACTTAGAGAGAAATTAGTATTCAACGACTGCCTCCTAGAGGACGACCCGTTAGCGCTGCGACGACAGCTGTACGCTTGCGGTTACATATATAAAACCACGAACGATTATTCCATGTGACTTCGTCGTGATGGAGATGACCGAAGACTCACATATTCCAATCATTCTAGGCAGGCTGTTCTTAGCCACCGCCGGAACCATGATCGACATGAGAAGTGACAAGCTTTTCTTAAACATGGAAAATGACAAGGTCGAGTTTGAACTTTGCAAATCCATGGGATTGCCCCTACATCTGATGCTTGCTACCAGATTGACATATTAGATCAACTAATCGAAGATGGATTCCTAAGGAGCACTTCACCCGATCCACTACAAAGATGTCTCTTTGGCGATGCAAACTACGAGCCCGATGAGGAGGCCAAGGCCTACATGGAAATCCTTGATGGATTACCTAAATGTATTGATGATGTAGTTCCTTAAGAAAGTATTTAGGAGTATTGAGGAGGTATTGAGGAGGCAATTGGAATTACTTAAGCAAGTATTTAGGAGTAACACTTGTATTTGAGTGAGAGTATGTAGTATAAATGGCAATATTTCTATTTTTGTAAAAACCTAGTTCTAAAATTTCTTACTACTAACACCTAATGCTTAGAGGTGGCATTATCCCCTAAGTCCCCACCTAACCTCTAGGCATGTGGCAAGCAAGGAGGAAATTGGGGAGGTGATGAGGATAATTTGGAGGTTAAAAGGGAAAATTTTTGGAGAAAAATCAAAAAGAAAAAGAAGAAAGAATTTCCTCTTTCAGCATCACCCCAGTTCTTAATTCTAGGTGAGTGACACGATTGTGTTCCCCCCTAATATCAAGCCTTCACTTCATTCTCTGACTTCTGCGAAAGCCTCCATAGAACCTGGGTACACTCGCTCCTTTCCATCCCATTTCAATTTTTTACTCCAATCTTAAAAACATCGCTAAATTGCATGCTGTTGAGGTGACTTTCACCCCCGTTTACTTGTCCCCCTTGATTATATCCACATATCTCCATTCTCTATCGTATTGAAGACAATGATTTACTCTAGCTTTGGGAAGATGTTTTGTTCCTAGCTTGGGAGAGTTGCATTCATGTAATTGTATCTTTCAATTCAAACTCCTGACATTAAGATTAGCATGCTCTTATTATTTTTCTTCATGACATTATCTTTAATATGCCACTCGTGAACTTAGTGCATAACTTCATGGATTTGTTTTCATGATGATTTAAATTAGTTTGTGCCAATCACTGTGATACATGATTCATGATTAAACCAATTGAGTAGACTAGATTTCAATTTGATGAAATTTGACCACAAACGTATACTTAGTTGATGCCTAAGGCGTGGTTGGTGGAAATATTAAAAAACTCTGGTGCATCGTTCTTCTAGTCTTAATTGAGTAGCTGGATCATCATGCCTCAAGAAGCATGGGACATTCGCGTTGAAAGATAATATTTAGGAGAGTGCACGAGGAATTGAATAAATGAATCTTGAGTGGTCTGAATTAGTAGGTCCGAGGAGTCCTTCTTGGCCTAATGCCTTAAAATCGTCCGATTTGGGAGACAATGACCGGAAGCTCGCTATATTGACCATTTTAAGTTTCATATGAATAAAAAAGGGGAGAATAAACTTAAGACATTCCAATCACCATGAATTAGGATATACCGAGTGTCGTTGTGGTTGAGTTTTCTACGATTGGAATACTATGATATGATATTGTGGTTAACCATACTAAGTGCATAGCATTAGTTGTTATCTTTCTGATTTGATGCAAATTGAAACATTATTCATAAGTATGTTCTCTTTCATGAGTGTTCATATTGGGCTTGAGATCATGACATGAAAAAATTTCACAATATGAATAATGCTGAAGTTTGATGTGTGATTTGTATGAAATTCCGAATTTATGGCCTTTCTACTCTCGACACGTTCTTCCTTTATTTTACTTGTCACTTTGTCTTCCTTGAGGACAAGGAAGGGTTTGCTTTGGGGATTTTGTTGTGTGCATCTTTTGCATAGTTTTCTGTATTATTTTGCAAGGAATCTTTCATGCTTTGTCTCGATTCATCATGCATTTTAGCTATGTTGTACTTTTCACTCTCGGGGTGTATTTTGTGCATTTCAGGATAAAATCATGCTAATTAGAGCCACGAATCGATGGGAATAGCGAGGAGGATGAAAATATGAAGAAAACAGTCCAAAACAAGACACATGGGTGTGCAAGAACCCAACAGGGCCGTGCGAGTGTATCAGTTATATCAGATTCCATGCGATAAAGTGGCACCGCCCTGCAGCCTACCACATGTTGTGCAATGTCAACAGTAAATCTAGGAAATTTCCTGCATGAATCAACACGGTCGTGTTGCCCATTAGCACGGCTGTGCAATGTCAACAGAGCAAAAAACCAATTCCCGCACAGTTGCAACACGGCCATGCAGCTTAGTGCATAGGCGTGTGCCAGCCGAATTTAGTTTTTAGAAGTGATTTATTAAGGGTTTTTTGTGGTATTTAATTTAGTAAATTAGTTAAATACATTTTTCTAGGTTATTTTTCTCATGTATTTGGCGGATACTCTCGTTAACTCTTGGAAGATTTTGTAATACATTCTCTTGGCGACTTGGATTGAAGGCATAGACTTTTTGGTTTGCATCAATTTAAAAACTATTTTTTTCTCTCTTTCTCCTTGAATTTTATGATCTACATATTGAATTGTTTGACTATGGTTCATGAATAGTTCTCTTAACTTAAGGTTGAGTTGAATCATATTATGAATTATATCATGAATTGATCGCATTACTTTCAATTTATTGGATTGATTGCTTAGGGTTTAGTTTTGGATGCACTTTATATTAATTTACACATTGATTTGTTATCAAACACTAATCATCAACGAGAGTTGGGGTTCTGATTTGGTGCATCTCGATAGTTAGATTAATTTTCTATTAATTTAGTGTTATCAACGGGAGTTAGATCCTAGATTAATTAGAGCTGCTCAATTAGGGTTATCAACGAGAGTTGGAATCCTATTTTAGATATCCTTAACTTTGATCTGAGTTCTTCCACAAGATTAAGTGAGAATGAGGGTTGTGAATTAGTTCAATAATCTCACCCGAGGCATTAATTTGATAAATTGACATTGAGATCAATCTTATAATTAATTCATGATAGTGGAGATACTTAGCTATTGATAAATCTGTAGTAATTTCTCACCATCCGATTAGGAATCGTGTAGCTAACTACAACCAGAAATTGATTAGTACTTAGTTTATCGTCTCCCTGAGATCGACCCGTTTGCTATGACTACCCTTACGGTTGCGGCATAATTAAAACATCGTACATTCCGCCATCATAATATACGTGCTGATACCACCTGATATGATTTTTATGGATTTTTGATGTAGAAAGTTGGTGTTTTGGAAGAAAGGTGGGATTTTTAGTAGAAAGATTGGATTTTTAGGGTTGGAAAGAGGATTTAGGAAAAGAAAGATATGGGTTTTATTGATAACTGAAAATAACAAACATAGTGACCACAATTCTAGAGGTGGACCGCTCTCCCAAGCCGCCAATTATAAATAACGGCTGCAATCTCCAATAGACGAGGGAATTCGCAACCTCATAAGTTTCTTCTCTTCACAATCAAGCATGAGAATCCCTAACCCCTAAGCCCCATATAAATAATAATTGAAAATAAGAAAATTACAAAAAGTCACATAAAACTGAAAACTACTAAAAAGCCCCTAGAAATCCAAAAATTACGAAAACACCCCTGATGGCCAAAATTGCAAATCTGTCCTTAGGATACTGTCTCATCATGAACCTTACTATTTTCTTCTAAGTTCTTATTCTCTCTCTGCATATTCTCAGACACCAATTGGGCTTATAATCTAGACACTCATCAATAGACCATTGGATATTGCATATTCATTCACTCATCCTAGTCTCCTATCATAGCAAATGATAAGACATTGTTTCATGAATGATCCTACATAGAGGTTTAGCATCGCACTAAAGTCGACATCGTAGCTGAACTTAAGTGGATACACCATCTATTATAAGACGTGGGTGTGAGAATGTGTTCTTAAACTTATGTATATTGTGACAATCAAAGTGCCATACACATTGCTATATATTCCAGTAATCCATAAGTGCACAAAATAAGTCAATTGTCCCTTCATTTGTCAAAAACTTGATGCTCAACGGATTTCCATTTTGTTTGTTCCCTCAAAAGATCACGTTACTATACTTTTCACCAAAGCTTAGACATAGGCACGGTTCCAATTATTTTTATCCAAACTCTCAGTTCTGAACCTACATTGAGTTTTAGGGGTGTTAAAATTGATATATGTGAGAGTGAGAGAGTGAGAGAGTGAGAGTGAGAGTGAGAGAGGCAGTGGCTAAGGAATGATATGGGAAGGTCATTTTAGCAACATGTTGGGGGAACATGGCTGGAACCAAACAATATGAACTGATTTAGCAGATTCCATACTACTATGGTAATATTAAACAAAAAATTTAAGGCAAGTAAAATACCACAAGTTCGGACAAAAGTCAGGAGAACATGACATGACTATGATATGGTGGAATCGCTAGACCTGGACGGCACCACATCAGGTGTGGAAGATGATAGCAATGTAACAGGTGAACAATGCTGCTGCATGGTCAGTTCTTACCGCATTTTGGTGAGCTGGTAAAAGTTACATAGGGCTTCTTAAGGAGATATCAGAAGAGCATTCAAGTCGTCAGAAACAAAAGGTGTTTGCAGAAGTCACATAGGACCATTGTTGTAGTTTCTGGTCTCAACATTTAGTTGCTAAAACTTTTGGTACACTTCAAGAATTGCATAACTGTTAAAATCAAATTGTTGAAGCCAAAGAGGAAATATATCTAAAAGAGAAACTGCAATAGCTTGGTACATGTTCATCACGCAATGCATCAATCACATCTATCTAATGGTTTGCTGCATTTTAGATTTTACTGACATGAAGGTAATATATGTGGCACAAGAATTCAATAAACCATGTATCCTTTACCTGAATTCATGTTTTCAATCCCAATGATGTGCTGCTAGAAAGAGGAAAATAAGCACAAGACTAACCCGATGAAATACAAACAATAGCAGTTATATGGAGTGAATATCATGTTAGTTTGCTCATACCTTCTTTTTATAGGTGTCTGTCTGTGAAGTAATCACATGATACTGTCAAACACCAAAATGTTTAGAGCAAATGTTACCAAGTGATAAAGAGCTCAGTGAGCAAAAAGTAAAAAAAAATTAATTAATTAGCAATACATCATAATGAAGGGATAAGAAACAGATCATCTTTTTGAGAGAAGTGAGAAACTCCTATCAAATTATATTTTTTTGACAGGATCTTTAAACAAAATCAATCATCTAATGAAAGCAAGGGCATCAATGTAAGGTTAAGTTCACTAGGTTGTTTCGTTGGCTTGGTGGTGGTGTGATCCCTCCCCAAGCGAAAGGTCTCGGGTTCGATCCTCGGTTGGTGCTAAAAATTTTGGATTTTCGTCTATTTGTCAGCATGGGCAGCAATGCATCGTTCACATTCTGCGCTTGGTGCCTGCACCCTCATCTTTTAACATGTTATATTCTGTACTTGTGCATGTTCTGCTATCATATCCTAAGGTATACACACGCAGTGACCTTCACGTATTTCTTCTATTCCACTCTTATTATTGTCTACACACACGCGTGTGTTCGAAATCTCAGTATTTGTTATCTGCGAAAGATTTATAGTATCAAACGTGTCAATATCAGCAATACCAGCTGTTTAGGAGTGACGGTATCAGTTAGTTCCTAATTTTAAAAAATTATTACAAATTATTACAAACTTCCACTAATTAGCAACATAGTGATATATTTTGGAATAATTGAGGGATTTTAATCGTATTTTGACGAAATATTATAAATGACAGTTTTAGAGTTTTTGGGATTTCTTATTCTAGAAAATCATATTATTCCTAATGAATTCATATTGATTCATGGATCTTGGAGACCATATTGTGGAGAAGTTGGCTCGATTCGGCACAGGAGAAGCAGTTGTATGACACACGAGTTATCTTGTATAGAGATAACTCGTCAGCGCATGGATTCGACCTATCTGACTATACACAAGTCAGATACAAGGATGCTAGGCAAGTGGCGTCGCCAGCGCAGTCGGGTCGTTCGATCGTCAATTCGAGTCTGAGGGTCGAACGCTCGGCATTGGGTCGTTCGATCGTAACGCGGTTAGAGTCCGTGTTCGGTCGATCGGTTATTTGGAGGCTCCAATGATGAAGGCTCTTGCGCAAGGCTCGGCACTGAGGTCGATCGACACAGAAGGAAGGTCGATCGGTTGAAGGGAGCCCATTGGGATGCGGCCCACTAGGAAGCGACGATTGGTCCACTAGGTTGCGGCGGCATTAATTGCGTAGAGCGGTAATTGGATCTGATGCCGTAATTGTCGGGATCCGTATTCTTAGGAATTCCTAGCCAATGATGACACCTACTGTAACCTAGGGTTATAAATAGGGAGTTTTAGGTTAGGGTTTTGTGGTAAACACATTTGTATCTTTTGAGAGAGCCGCCATCTGTGAGAGCCAACTTTAAGAGATTGTGTTGTAAGCTTTTGAAGAGATCTTGTGTGCTTCTTCTTCGTTGGACGAAGAGAAGATTTGTACTGATTATCTCCTTTCGTAATAAAGCTCATTGGTGTTCCCTCTTGGCCGTCCATGGCCTAAAAACAATCTTGTTTGTGCTCTATTTATTCGCTGCTTATCCTTCGTCCCCAATCCTCACGATCTTGAGTTATTCCGATGTGCTGTGTCGCGATTACTGGGCCTTCGCCGCACAACAAATTGGTATCAGAGCCTTACGGTGTTAACGATCAACGTAGAAGACGAAGATAAGTAGTGGTGGCGATGACGGCTCTCCAAAGGCGTCGACTTCTGGATACTCTTCAACCTCTTGGACTATTATGTCTAACACAAAGTTTGAAATCAAGAAGTTTGATGGGAAGATCAACTTCAGTATGTGGAGATGCAAAGTTATGGATATCTTGAACCAACTTGGTCAAGATATCGCATTAGACGAGAAGCCGACAGGCATGTCCGATCAGGAGTGGAGAACTCTGAATCGAAGTGCATATGGTACCATCCGCCCGTATTTGTCAAAGGAGAAAAAATACCCATATATGAAGGAGACACGTGCTAGCAAGTTCTGGAAGGAGCTCGGCGACAAGTACATGAAGAAGAACATCCAGAACTGGCTACACTTAAAGAAGAAGCTGTTTGGGTTGAAGTTAGCTGAGGGGGTTTATATGAAGGAACACCTCGACTACTACTACAAGCTTCTTACCGACCTGTGGAACGTCGACGTGAAGATCGATGATAAAGAAAAGGCGATGGTTCTCCTCAACTCTCTACACATCGAGTACGAGTACTAGGTATCGATTCTTACCTATGGTAAGGAATCGACCACATTTAAAGAGGTGTCCAATACTCTGACGAGTAACGAGTTCAGGAAGAACGATGGAAACACCTGTAGCCGAGCTACGAGCGACGCTCTTACCGTCGTAAGGGGTCGTGGTGGTGAGAAGGGTAGAGATCGAAGTGGGTATTTCAAATCCAAGTCCAGAGACAATACAAGAGGCCCCAGCGCAAGGTGGCAAAGGACCAATGTGCTTTCTGTAAAGAAAGAGGACATTGGGTCAAAGACTGCTCCAAAGCGAAGAAGAAGCACGAAGCAACTGTCAATGTCGCGAAGGGCGTTGAGGTCGATGAGTATGTATTGGTCGGTGCTTCGGAGGGCGTGACATCAGATGGTTGGGTGCTCGACTCTGGGTGCTCGTTCCATATGATGCCACATCGAGAGTACTTTACGACCTTCAGGGAAGGTGGTAAGTATACGGTCTTGCTGGGCGATGACCGAGCTTGCAGTACGGCAGGCCTCGGGACAGTGCGGATGAGGATGGGTGACGGTGTTACACGAGACATCGAGAGGTGCGCTTTGTTCCTGACCTAAGGCGCAATCTCATATCGCTCGGCTCACTCGAATCCAATGGATGTCGAGTGACCATGGAGAATGGAGCTCTGAGGGTGACCAGAGGAGCAATGATCGTGATGAATGGGATGCGTCAAGGCAACCTCTATTACTTGGATGGTTCGGTCGTCGCTGGCACAGCGGCTTTGACTCATGAGGCTGAGGAGGACGACTCAATGTTATGGCACATGCGACTAGGTCATATGGGCAAGAAAGCATTGCAGAAGCTTATCGTTGGGGGTCATCTAAAGGGAGCCAAGACAGGAAAGATCGAGTTCTGTGAGCACTGTGTTTGTGAAACAGACACGTGCTTCATTTGGTCGACCATCCACACTACAAAGGCAGTGCTCGACTATGTACACAACGACGTATGGGGTCTATCTAGGACGACCTCATAGGGAGGGAAAAACTACTTTGTGACGTTTATCAATGATTTCTCACGCATGGTGTGGGTGTTTCTGCTGAAGTCGAAGGACCAATTTCTTAGCACTTTTATCGAGTGGAAGAAGCTGGTCGAGACTCAGACTGGTCGGCGAATCAAGCATCTACGAAGTGACAACGGTGGTGAGTATAGGTCAGATCTCTTCGAGAAGTTCTGCAGATTGGAAGGGATTCAAAGACACTTCACCGTTGCTGGTACGCCACAGCAGAATGGGGTAGCAGAGAGGATGAATCGGACTTTTCTAGAGAAAGTTTGATGCATGATGTCAACTGCTGACCTATCGAAGGAGTTTTGGGCAGAGGCATTGACGTATGCGACCTAGTTGGTCAATCGGCTACCGTCTGCTGCATTAAAAGAAATACATCCTCTACGATATGGTCGAGAAAGCCAATTTCCGACTATGGATCACTTTGAGTTTGGGGCTGTTCGAGTTACTATGTCGTGAAGGAAGACAAACTCGGTGTTCGAGCCAAGAAAGCCATCTTCTTGGGCTTCAGCAGTGGTGTCAAAGGATACCGACTATGGTGTTCGACACAAAAGAAGGTGATCCTGAGCAGAGATGTAACGTTGATGAGTCGGTGTTACTAAAGAAGGAGAATGAGCTAAAGGTGTAGGTCGAATAGACACAATTGAAGCAGGTTTTCGACAACGTGTCTGATACTCCACAACGATCGATCGATGACTCAGATCGGCCCACACCAGATGTAGCAGAAGGCGGGCTCCAGGCCGTTGATGGTGTAGTTGGTGGCTCAAGCTCAGTTGGTGGGGATAGCTCGTCTCCAAGGGTCGTTCAGTTGAAGGACTCTATCGCAGTATCGAGACCAAGGCGCGAGATAAGAAAAACTGCGAGGTACTCAGAGTTGGTCTCATTTGCCTTTCCCGCAGTATGTATCGATGTTCCCAACTCGTTTGGCGAGGTGAAGCAATCCGAAGACCCGAAGCGGTGGAGAAATGCGATGGACGAAGAGATGGAATCATTAGCGAAAAATGTTACATGGGATCTCATGGAGCTTCCGAAGAGCAAGAATGCAATTGGGTGTAAATGGGTCTACACCAAGAAGTTAGGAGTCGAATCAGGAGATGTTCGCTACAAAGCTCGCCTCGTAACGAAGGGCTTTGCACAGAGAGAATGTATCGATTACAATGAAGTGTTCTCTCCTGTGGTGAAGCATTGCTCGATTCGGATCCTGTTGGCATTAGTTGCACAGTTCGACCTTTAACTAGTGCAGCTGGATGTCAAGACGGCATTCTTGCATGGAGAGCTCGAAGAGGAGATCTATATGGCTCAGCCCGACGGCTATGGGAGTGATGACGGTCGTGCATGTCGATTGAAGAAGTCACTCTACAGGTTGAAGCAATCACCACGACAGTGGTACCAGAATTTTGAACACTTTATGATGGATGATCAAGGGTATATTCGCAGTCCATATGATCATTGCGTGTTCTATCGGAAGGTGGTTGACTTGTCCTTTATCTACCTTCTGCTTTATGTCGATGATATGCTCATTGCTTCATCGAATAAAGAGGAGATTCAGAGATTGAAATCTCAATTGAGTTCTACATTTGAGATGAAGGATCTGGAACGGATGATTCTTGGAATGGAGATCATAAGAGATCGAAGTGGAGGGACATTTCATCTTTCACAGAGTCGCTATTTGAAGTCGGTTATACCGAACTTTGGCTGTGAAAAGATAAAGACCGTAGTTACTCCGCTTGCTCCTCACTTCAAGCTCGGTGCTAAGCAGTGTCCGACGAACGAAGTGGAGAAGAAGCTCATGACAAGCGTATCATATGCCAATACGCTAGGAGCCTTAATGTACGCAATGGTATGTACTCAACCCGATCTTTCACATGCAGTCAGCATGGTGAGTAGATACATGTACAACCCGGGAAGAGAGCACTGGCGAGCAGTGCAGTGGATCATGCATTACATCAATGACACAGTCGACGTCTGACTGACATACAGCCAAAGTGTTCATGGTCTGCACACTGTCGGGTATATAGACTTCGACTATGCAAATGACTTGGATAGGAGGCGATCGATGACAGACTATGTCTTCACCCTGTCAGGCACTCTGATATGTTGGCGGAGTATTCTTCAGTTTACGGTGGCTTTGTCTACTACGAAGGCAGAATATATGGCATTGACTGAAGCGGTGAAGGAGATGACATGGCTGATGGGTCGATGGATGATCTGGGAGTCTACCAAGAGAGGTACGATGTTCATTGTGATAATCAGAGTGCAGTGCACTTGGCTAAGAATCGAGTCTTCCATGCCCGAACGAAGCATATCGACGTTCGATTCCACTTTGTGAGGGACTATGTGAGAGAAGATGAAGATCAGAACAAATGACAACCCGGTGGACATGCTGACGAATGTTGTATCGGGAGTCTAGTTCAAGTATTGTTTGGACTTACTCAATGTGGTTCCTCAAAGAAGTTGATGTTTGCCCAGGAGGGGGTATTGAGGCTCGGTGGAGCCATTTGAGACACGAGAGAGTCAACCAGTCTCAGGAGGAGACATCTGGCAAAGCATTTGGTTCTTCGAAACAAAATGGAGGAACACCATTTGATGCTCAGCCAAGGACAGTAAGGGTCGTCTGTTGGACAGAGGCTCGAATCTCGTCAAGGTGGAGATTTGTGGAGAAGTTGGCTTGATTTGGTGCAGGAGAAGCAGTTGTATGACAGACGAGTTATCTTGTGCAGAGGTAACTTGTTTGTGCCTGGATTCGACCTATCTGACTCTGCACAAGTCAGATACAAGGATGGTATGCAAGTGGCTTCGTCAGCATAGTCGGGTTGTTCGATCGTCAGTTAGAGTCTGAGGGTCGAACGCTCGGCATTAGATCGTTCGGTCATAACGCGGTTAGATTCTGTGTTCGATCGATCGGTCATTTGGAGGCTCAAAGAATGAAGATTCTTCCGCAAGGCTCGGCATTGAGGTCGATCGACACAGAAGAAAGGTCGATCGGTCGAAGAAATCCCATTGGGATGCGGTCCACTAGGTTGTGGCGGCATTAATTGCGTAGAGCGACAATTAGATCGGATGCCGTAATTGTCGGGATCCGTATTCTTAGGAATTCGTAGCCAATGATGACATCTACTGTAACCTAGGGTTATAAATATGGAGTTTTAGGTTAGGGTTTTGTGGTGAACACATTTGTATCCTTTGAGAGAGCCGCCATCTGTGAGAGTCAACTTTGAGAGATTGTCTTGTGAGCTTTTGGAGAGATCTTGTGTGTTTTTTCTTCGTTGGACGAAGAGAAGATTTGTACTGATTATCTCCTTTAGTAATAAAGCTCATTGGTGTTCCTCCTTGGCCGTCCACAGCCTAAAAACAATCTTTTTTGTGCTCTATTTGTTCACTGCTTATTCTTCATTCCCGATCCCCACGATCTTGAGTTATTCTGCCGTGCTGTGGCGCGATTGCTGGGCCTTCGCCGCATAACACATATAACAAGTTACCTCTTTATCACCAAATAACTTTTTGATGTCTATACAAGTTCTTGAGTTATTAGGGTGTGAGACAGACAAACTCTGCTATAGTTTTGCCTCCTTTTTCTTTTAGACTCTTTGGGAAAATACTCAAGTGAAAAGAAGATTTGTATTAAGGTGATTTGTATACTTAAACGTAATGGAAAACATCTCCTTTATCTCTTTGGACTCATCGACGTCAATATCATCACATCTATGTACTTTACGAATGCAGTTTGTTTGCCTTCTTGCAACATCCTCCCCCGGGTCATCTAATCCTGGTTCCGCCCCTGTAAGTGCCTTTTTAGTCTTAAAAAGAAAAGTGGTCGAATTCGGAGCTAAGTCCTCTAAATAGAAGCTGATTTAGTTTTCTTTCCTAATATAATCACTTTCTTTTCTTTTCAGCTCTGATAGAAGTTGCATGCATGTTTGTACTTAGGGGTTTAAGAAATATTCTAAGCGAATGCTTTGATCATTAATTGTCCAAGCTACATGTTGTAACGACTGCTTTTCATGTATCTGGATTTAATATAATATAATATATGTTTTGGTGGATTTTCTCCTCTTGTGTGGTTTTCGTCTCCGTAGATTTCATTTTCGATCGATTCGTCGTATTTTCTCGCTTCTTCCTTAGGATTGTCGATTTCGAAGTAAGTCACTCGTGACGGACTTCATAACGGTCGTATCTAACTGTTAGATCAAGCCTAGGAGTCTTAGGAATCGATACCGGGGCCTCGCGCTCCGTATCGGTACTTTTCTGTGCTCATTAGCCGGTGTAAGAAGGGCCACCGACCGACTAGATGACGATCCAGTCGGTCGGCAATCCTTCTTGGACCGACTAGTTAGCTTTCTAAATTTCTCAGGAGTTACTGTTTATCGTTAGTCGGTCTAAGAACGTTGGTTGACCGACTAGGTTGCAAACTAGTCGGTCAGCAATGCTTCTTGAACCGACTAACTCATCAAATTATTTTTGTATCAGCTACAGTTTACTCTTAGTCGGTCTAAGAACGTTCATCGACCGACTAGATGTTAAACTAGTCGGTCAGTACTTGTTCATGGACCGACTAACTCTAAAATCCTATTTTCGTTCAGGAGTTACTGTTTGCACTTAGTCGGTCTGCGTTGGTCGACCGACCGACTAGTTGCCAAACTAGTCGGTCAGTGGTTGCTCTTTGACCGACTAACCAGTGTCAAAACCCTAATTTCTGGGCAGCCGCCAGCCTAGCCTATTTAAACCCAACCCATTCGACTTCTTCTTCTCCAACACGACCCAAAACCCTAAAAACTTCCCCCTTCAGCCCCCATCTTCCTCCAAGCTCCATTTCTCCATTCCAAGCCCTAAATCCATCATCCAATCCATCCATTCACTCTATCTACCCCTCATCTTCCCCAAATCTCCATCAAAACCCATCAAAATCCCCAAATCCCCCAAAACCCTAGTTTCCCCAAACTTCTCCAATCTTCTCCAGATCTGATCCTAGGGTTCCCCGGAGTGTTTCTTCCGTCTCCTCTCGGTAATAAATCGTTCTACCGTTGTTTTCTTAACCTATTTATAATTTTATGAAAACCCTAATTAATTTCATGTGTTTGATGTTTGTTTCCCCCATAACAGCGATATCCCCCGTAGATAGCAACCGTGTGACGAAGTGATCGTCAATCCCCGGTGCTAGGCAAGTGAAACTTGCCACTTAGGGTTTAGGCCATGTTTTAGGCCATTTGCTTGTTGTAGGCGTAAAAGAGGCTAGGCGACGAAATGATACTCGCCTAGGCGCAAATTGGGGAATTAGCTTGACAACGAAGCTAATCCCGACATTTAGCATGTTGCACAATTAACATGTCATGTTTACTTTCAATTAACGGTACGCGAATATGTTCATGTCATTGCATTTCGCCTGTCACGTTTAATTTAATTAACTGTACGCAAATAAATTGTCATGACCCCGCATTCTTTAGGTATTGCTGTGATTGCGTAGCTTCGCTACAATGTTGTGTTCCTGGCTCGTGTTCCAGAAGCGGGCCATGTGTTGGTTGATAGCCAATGCCCGAATTGCGTGTTCCGGCTAGGTGTTCCCTACGCCATACTTGTGTTCCTGGCTCGTGACCAGAAGCGAGCATAATGAGTTGGAAACCCCAACGCTCGATGTAATGAATTGTGAACTAAGAATGCGAGCTCAATGTGCGGGGCAACCTCAGGCTCACTAGCTGAGCTCAATGTGCGGGGACCCCAGGCTCCATATCGTGTGGGTATTGGGTAGTGTTTAGTGCCGATCGGTCTGAAATGCTATGCCATTCAGCGAATGGCATAAACACCTACAAAATGTGAATTGATTGAATTGATAGTAGCTTGGCTACTCTTGTCTTGTCCCAATAAATTGTTCCCTTGTACAAATTGTCTTGCCATGATTTAATTGTGCATTCATGTTATAACTGCCATGTCATGCATACTAAACTGCTAGGTTGCTAGTTTCCTCACCTTCAGTTTCATTGCCCAAGTCTTTTTAGACTTGCTGACATGTGCCCATTTACTCTTTTGGGTGACACATGTTAGATCCTGAGCCTGAGTATCTCGTTGAGGACAAGGTGTTTGCTGACGCCGAGCCCGAGCTTGTGTTTGACGGGGAGCACGTGGACACTGGGGACCAGTCCTAGTGTCATCGTGTGTTTCACTTTTGTTAGACAGTTGTTTTGTATTCGGTGCGTAGCACCTATACTTTGTTGTTGTCGTTTCTTTTGTTGGCCTTGTTCTGGGCCTTGGACTCTTTTCTTTTAGCCTGGTGGCTTTTCTGGATGTTGGACTTTTGTTGATGTTGGACAATTTGTGAGATGTGGAATTTTATTTCAGTCTCTCCTTGTGTTATTATTGTTATTCTGTTGTGGTTACAGGGACCTGTTTATGTATTTGTGGACGCTTAGCGGGTTTGGGGCTTCACAGCTCCACTCTCGTGCGGACCTTTTCACGTCTCGCCTCCATTTTAGGGAAGCGGGTCGTGACAGGTTCTAGTGGTGGCCCATGCAGGTCCTTCTGTAACTGCGATCTTTGGAATAGCGATAATAATATTAGAATGTCCAATAAGTTAAGTTCGACGTCCGAGTCATAAGCTATGAGTCTAATCTGATTCGTTTTCTGTGTCACTAGATGGCAGGAAGGCGTTTCACCCGTGGTGGGGGCAGTGGTGCGCTCCCTCATGATGAGGAGCCTGAGCGGGAACCCACCAGCGATGAGATGATGCGGATGATGTTGCAGATGATGCAAGTGCAGCAGGGCGTGCTTTTGCAAGTCCAGAATGCTCCACTTGCTCGAGCTGCCCGGGCTCTTCCGGATGCCCCTCGCTCTGAGCCAGGAGCGAAGCAATTTCGGGAGCTGGGTCCCGCATATTTTGATGGTTCTGAGGGTCCTCTGGCTGCCGATGAATGGATTCGGAACGTCGAGGACAATCTGAAGATGGCCAAGATCGCCCCGACTGGATGGGTTGATTTGGCGAAGAGGCAGCTGAAGGATAACGCCAGGAATTGGTGGGATGCGGAAGAGAAGTTGTTGGTGGAGCCGATAGCTTGGGCTACCTTCAAAGCCAGATTTGAGGGTGAGTTCTTCCCGAAGGCTGCCAAGGAGGAGATGCTGCAGCGTTTTATCGATCTGAAGCAGGGGAACTCGTCGGTGGACTTGTATCACCAAGAGTTCATGAGGCTTAGTCGGTTTGCGCCGAAGATGGTGCAGGACGCTGAGGAGAGAGCTCAGAGGTTTCTGCAGGGGCTTGCTTCGGAGCTCCAGAGTTTTGTGACCTCTTCTGACCGGGAATCTTATCAGAAGGTTCTGGTAGCAGCTAAGAGACAGGAGCTGCTCGTGAACCAGAGGAAGGGGTCTGTTGTTGGTGCTGGGAAGAGGCCTGTGGAGCAGGCGAGAGCTGTGGTTAGACCTGGATTCAGGCCTAATCAGTCCGCTCAGTTTAAGAGGCCAGGAGGGCCGATTCCGAAGTTTTGCCATTTCTGCGGCAGGCCTGGTCACGTCAAGGATCAGTGTCGGAAGTTTCTGGGCCAGTGTTTGATTTGCGGTGATGCTTCTCATGTCGCGAAGGATTGTCGGCATGCGGATCCGCTGCGGAGGGCTCCTGTTGCAGCTCAGCCGTTGCAGCAGCGAGCGCCTGTTCCTGCTGGTCGTGGAGCAGCTCTTGTTCCGCAGAGGCAGGCTTTTCGGCAGGCTGTTCCGCCGAGGAGGCAGGCTTTTCTGATGACCGCTGCGGAGAGCGAGGCTGTGGATGAGGTTATCGCAGGTAATCCTCAATCTAGCTGTCATTTTCCGAGCTGGTTTTGATTGTTTAATTGTGTTCTTTGCTTGAACATGGTTGTTTGCTAGAATAGGGTTTGATTGTTAATTGTTTGATTAGGTGTGATTTTGGTTTGCACATTTCCTGCACGAGTCCTCTTTGACTCTGGTGCATCGATGTGCATTATTTCTCGGAGCTTCGTGGAGAGGCATTCCTTGTCGACGTCCCCTCTTCCCAAGAGTTGGAATATTGTCACAGGGAATGGTGTGGTCTCGGTGCATCGTGGGTGCAATTCTTGCCCGTTGGTGGTTTGTGGACGTGAGATTTGTGCTGATTTCATTGTCCACGACATCATCAACTATGATGCAGTTCTTGGGATGGATTGGCTTGCGAGCTTCTATGCTACGATCGACTGCAGGAGGAAGAAGGTGGTGTTCGAGATTCCCGGACATCCAGTGTTTGAGTTCAGTCGTGGTAGCAGTTCGCTTGGTCCTGTCAGATTTCGGGCCAGGCCGGTGGAGGCTGTGGCTATGCAGATGGAGCTGGAGTGGCCAGATGTGGTGCGAGATTTTGGCGACGTCTTCCCCGAGGAGATGTCTGGTTTGCCGCCTGATCGAGCTTTGGAATTTTCTATCGATCTTGTTCCAGGTGCGCAGCCGATTTCGAAGGCGCCGTATCGTATGGCACCTGCAGAATTGGAAGAGTTGCGGAAGCAGTTGGATGAGCTTTTGCAGAAGGGTTATATAAATCCTAGCGTGTCTCCATGGGGAGCACCGGTGTTGTTGGTTAAGAAGAAGGATGGTTTGCGTCGCATGTGCGTGGATTATCGGGAGTTGAATGCGGTGACCATTAAGAATAAATACCCGTTGCCTCGCATCGATGTTATTTTTGATCAGCTTGGAGGATCGAGGGTGTTTTCTAAATTGGATTTGAGAAGTGGTTACCATCAGTTGAAGGTGAAGAAGGGAGATGTTCCGAAGACAGCGTTCAGGACGAAGTATGGACACTATGAGTTCGTGGTTATGCCTTTTGGCGTAACTAACGCGCCCGCAGTTTTCATGAATCTGATGAACCTGATTTTCTACGACTTTTTGGATAAGTTTGTCGTTATCTTTATTGACGACATTCTGATCTATTCGAAGTCGGAGGAAGAGCATGCCTCGCACTTGAGGACGGTGTTGGAGATTTTGAGGAAGCATCGGTTGTATGCTAAGTTTTCGAAGTGCGAGTTTTGGCTGGATAGAGTTGCTTTTCTCGGGCATGTGGTGACTGGAGATGGTATTTCAGTGGATCCCGAGAAGATTCGGGCCAAAAGGGAGTGGCCTGTTCCGTCGTCTGCGTCTGAGATTCGGAGTTTTCTTGGGCTTGCTGGTTATTATCGGCGATTCATTAAGGACTTTTCTCGTATTGCCGAGCCGATGACCAGGTTGACGCAGAAGGATGTTGCTTTTGTTTGGTCGGGTGATTGTGAGAGTGCTTTTGGTATTCTGAAGGAGAGGTTGACGACTGCCCCTATTTTGGTTGTGCCTGATCGCAGCGGTGGATTTGAGATCTTTTGCGATGCTTCTGGCAAGGGTCTCGGTTGTGTGTTGCATCAGCATGGGCATGTTGTGGCGTATGCGTCTCGTCAGCTTAAGGTTCATGAGAAGAATTATCCGACGCATGATTTGGAGTTGGCTGCCGTCGTGTTTGCTCTTAAGATTTGGAGACACTTCTTGCTGAGTGAGAAAGTGAAGATTTTCACCGATCACAAAAGCTTGAAGTATATTTTCACTCAGAAGGAGCTCAACATGCGACAGCGTCGATGGTTGGAGCTTATGGCGGATTATGATATTGATTTGCAGTTTCACCCTGGCAAGGTGAATGTGGTTCCGGATGCTTTGAGTAGGCTGCCAGCGGTGATGATTTTGACCTCGCAGTGGAGATTGCAGCAGGATTTTTACGAGTCTGGTGTGGAGATTGTTCTTCCTGGGGAGGCTTCTTCGTTGATGTACATGCAGGTACAGTCGACGATCGTGGATCGGATTAAGGCTGGCCAGGCTGAGGATCCGAAGCTGGTGAGGATTCGGGAGCAGGTGGAAGCCGGTCTGCGGACTGACTTTTTGATTCATGAGGATGGCTCGCTGAGGTTTGGAGCCAGGTTGTGTGTGCCTGCTGGGGATATCAGAGAGGAGTTGATGGTGGAGGCACACAGTTCGCCGTATTCTGTGCATCCTGGTGGCACCAAGATGTACCAGGATCTTCGTCTGAATTATTGGTGGCATGGTATGAAGAGGAGCGTGGCTCGGAGTGTAGCCAAGTGCTTGGTTTGCCAGCAAGTGAAGGCGGAGCATCAGCGTTCGGCCGGGTTGCTACAACCGCTTCCGATTCCGGAGTGGAAGTGGCAGCACATCACTATGGATTTCGTGACTGGACTACCTCGGAGTCCGAAGCAGAATGACGCGATTTGGGTGATCGTAGATCGATTGACCAAATCTGCGCATTTTATTCCGTTCCGAGTGGGACAGTCCACTGAGGCGCTAGCGAGGAGATATATGGAGGTAAAATTCTTTTACTCTCCGTTTTTATTTCCTTTTCCTAGTTTGGATAGTGATGTAACGTGAATCGTGCAGGAGGTTGTGCGACTTCATGGAGTCCCCGTGAGTATCGTGTCTGACAGAGACACGAGGTTCACATCTCAGTTCTGGCAGAGTTTGCAGAAGAGCTTGGGTACGCGTCTGAGTTTCAGCACGGCATACCATCCGCAGACGGATGGCCAGTCCGAGAGGACAATTCAGATTTTGGAAGACATGCTGAGGGCGTGCATGTTGGATTTCAAGGGTTCGTGGGAGGACCATCTACATTTGGTGGAGTTCTCTTACAACAACAGCTTCCAGGCGAGTATTGGCATGGCGCCTTTCGCCGCTCTTTATGGGAGGAAATGTCGATCGCCATTGAGTTGGGATGACGTTGGTGATCGGGAGTTGTTGGGACCTGAGATGATCGTGGAGGCCGTGGATATCGTCAGGAATATTCGGGAGAGGTTGAGGATTGCTCAGGACCGTTTTAAGCATTGGGCGGATGCTAAACGTCGTCCTTTGGAGTTTCAGCCGGGCGACCATGCGTTCTTGAAGATTTCCCCGAATCGTGGTGTGATTCGTTTCGGGAAGCGTGGAAAGTTGAGCCCGCGATACATTGGACCATTTGACATTTTGGAGAGGGTTGGCGAGGTAGCTTACCGCTTGGCCTTGCCGCCATCTTTGGAAGGAGTTCACAATGTTTTCCATGTGTCGCAGCTTCGTCGATACATTAGCGATCCGTCTCATGCGGTGGATTTTTCGGAGATTACCGTTCGCCCCGATATGACGTATGACCAGTATCCGGTGCAGATTCTAGACAGGCGTCAGAAATCGCTTCGTAACAAGATTGTCAATCTTGTGAGGGTGATGTGGCGACACGGTTCACCTGGAGAGTCTACTTGGGAGAATGAGGATGAGATGCGAGAGCGTTTCCCACTTTTGTTTCCGGACTCATGAATTTTTGGAAATTCCGAGGACGGAATTTTTCTTAAGTTGGGGAGGATGTAACGACTGCTTTTCATGTATCTGGATTTAATATAATATAATATATGTTTTGGTGGATTTTCTCCTCTTGTGTGGTTTTCGTCTCCGTAGATTTCATTTTCGATCGATTCGTCGTATTTTCTCGCTTCTTCCTTAGGATTGTCGATTTCGAAGTAAGTCACTCGTGACGGACTTCATAACGGTCGTATCTAACTGTTAGATCAAGCCTAGGAGTCTTAGGAATCGATACCGGGGCCTCGCGCTCCGTATCGGTACTTTTCTGTGCTCATTAGCCGGTGTAAGAAGGGCCACCGACCGACTAGATGACGATCCAGTCGGTCGGCAATCCTTCTTGGACCGACTAGTTAGCTTTCTAAATTTCTCAGGAGTTACTGTTTATCGTTAGTCGGTCTAAGAACGTTGGTTGACCGACTAGGTTGCAAACTAGTCGGTCAGCAATGCTTCTTGAACCGACTAACTCATCAAATTATTTTTGTATCAGCTACAGTTTACTCTTAGTCGGTCTAAGAACGTTCATCGACCGACTAGATGTTAAACTAGTCGGTCAGTACTTGTTCATGGACCGACTAACTCTAAAATCCTATTTTCGTTCAGGAGTTACTGTTTGCACTTAGTCGGTCTGCGTTGGTCGACCGACCGACTAGTTGCCAAACTAGTCGGTCAGTGGTTGCTCTTTGACCGACTAACCAGTGTCAAAACCCTAATTTCTGGGCAGCCGCCAGCCTAGCCTATTTAAACCCAACCCATTCGACTTCTTCTTCTCCAACACGACCCAAAACCCTAAAAACTTCCCCCTTCAGCCCCCATCTTCCTCCAAGCTCCATTTCTCCATTCCAAGCCCTAAATCCATCATCCAATCCATCCATTCACTCTATCTACCCCTCATCTTCCCCAAATCTCCATCAAAACCCATCAAAATCCCCAAATCCCCCAAAACCCTAGTTTCCCCAAACTTCTCCAATCTTCTCCAGATCTGATCCTAGGGTTCCCCGGAGTGTTTCTTCCGTCTCCTCTCGGTAATAAATCGTTCTACCGTTGTTTTCTTAACCTATTTATAATTTTATGAAAACCCTAATTAATTTCATGTGTTTGATGTTTGTTTCCCCCATAACAGCGATATCCCCCGTAGATAGCAACCGTGTGACGAAGTGATCGTCAATCCCCGGTGCTAGGCAAGTGAAACTTGCCACTTAGGGTTTAGGCCATGTTTTAGGCCATTTGCTTGTTGTAGGCGTAAAAGAGGCTAGGCGACGAAATGATACTCGCCTAGGCGCAAATTGGGGAATTAGCTTGACAACGAAGCTAATCCCGACATTTAGCATGTTGCACAATTAACATGTCATGTTTACTTTCAATTAACGGTACGCGAATATGTTCATGTCATTGCATTTCGCCTGTCACGTTTAATTTAATTAACTGTACGCAAATAAATTGTCATGACCTCGCATTCTTTAGGTATTGCTGTGATTGCGTAGCTTCGCTACAATGTTGTGTTCCTGGCTCGTGTTCCAGAAGCGGGCCATGTGTTGGTTGATAGCCAATGCCCGAATTGCGTGTTCCGGCTAGGTGTTCCCTACGCCATACTTGTGTTCCTGGCTCGTGACCAGAAGCGAGCATAATGAGTTGGAAACCCCAACGCTCGATGTAATGAATTGTGAACTAAGAATGCGAGCTCAATGTGCGGGGCAACCTCAGGCTCACTAGCTGAGCTCAATGTGCGGGGACCCCAGGCTCCATATCGTGTGGGTATTGGGTAGTGTTTAGTGCCGATCGGTCTGAAATGCTATGCCATTCAGCGAATGGCATAAACACCTACAAAATGTGAATTGATTGAATTGATAGTAGCTTGGCTACTCTTGTCTTGTCCCAATAAATTGTTCCCTTGTACAAATTGTCTTGCCATGATTTAATTGTGCATTCATGTTATAACTGCCATGTCATGCATACTAAACTGCTAGGTTGCTAGTTGCCTCGCCTTCAGTTTCCTTGTCCAAGTCTTTTTAGACTTGCTGACATGTGCCCCTTTACTCTTTTGGGTGACACATGTTAGATCCTGAGCCTGAGTATCTCGTTGAGGACGAGGTGTTTGCTGACGCCGAGCCCGAGCTTGTGTTTGACGGGGAGCACGTGGACACTGGGGACCAGTCCTAGTGTCATCGTGTGTTTCACTTTTGTTAGACAGTTGTTTTGTATTCGGTGCGTAGCACCTATACTTTGTTGTTGTCGTTTCTTTTGTTGGCCTTGTTCTGGGCCTTGGACTCTTTTCTTTTAGCCTGGTGGCTTTTCTGGATGTTGGACTTTTGTTGATGTTGGACAATTTGTGAGATGTGGAATTTTATTTCAGTCTCTCCTTGTGTTATTATTGTTATTCTGTTGTGGTTACAGGGACCTGTTTATGTATTTGTGGACGCTTAGCGGGTTTGGGGCTTCACAGCTCCACTCTCGTGCGGACCTTTTCACGTCTCGCCTCCATTTTAGGGAAGCGGGTCGTGACACATGTGTTCCAACTTAAATAAACAAAACAAATTTATATTCGTCAAACTATAAACCTCGAAAGCCAAAAACTAAATTGATGTTTTCTTCTCTAAGTTATGTTGGAGTATGGGTGACGGATCGGCCGGGTTAATGGGGGTCAAGCTCAACCCATCCCTCCACGGCCAAAAGACGAGCCCAACCTGTCATGGGCCAATGACGAGCCCAACCCATCGCAGGTTGGCCAATGAGCTGGGTTGAGCAAGGGTATTTGCGGGGTGACCCATCTTCGACCCACCCCGTAACGAGCCGGCTCAGACTATCAACTAACATGTAACCTGAGGATTGACACAACGATTTACCCAATTGAAAATTTTGATGCAAAACACCAAAAATATCTCAGGATGAATTTCGAATTTATCAAGATTTTTGGAGATTTTTTGGAGTCTGAAGCATGTATATAATCAAGCCCATTCAATGAAATAATTCTTTGTTTATATTTGCTTTTTAAAACCCAACGTGTAGTTAATGATTGCAGCCCAACTTCTCAGCCCGCTAGCAGAGCGAGGCCCGCGATGGAGAAAAGACCAGCAGCATCTGAGTCACGCACATGACGTGTAAGCTTGAGGGAAGTGGCAGCACGACCAGCAGCACACCACGAAGCAAACGTGTGGCGGCATCGGAAGCTGTCAACATCCATCGAACGGCTCAGGCACGACAGCATAGGCCGGTCAAAAATGGGCCATGTGGCACGCTCAGCACGCTTGCCGCCTTGATCAGATGGCGGAGATCAGAAGTGAGCTCACGAGCGCTGTTGTGTGAGAGTTCAAATCGAATACGGACCCGATTACGACCCGGTTATGGCTCCAAACCCGTTAGGCATAAAAATGGTGTTTGGCTAGGTTTTTGTGAAATTCTCTAGCGATTCCTTGCGATTTTCTCTGTAAAGTTTGCGACTACCTATAGAATATATAAAGAGCAAATTGAGAGCTTTAGGAGGCTTGGTTGATAGGTTTTCTCCATAGTTTCTTCTCTAATTCCTTAGCATGTTTGATTGTTTTCCTTCAACCAAATGTCATACCATGTAATCTAAAGATATTGTAGTATTGGTGATTTCTCCAACTGGACGTACACCAAGTATTGTGTGAAAAATCTTTAGTGTTAGGTGCGTGATTTCTTTTGATTTGCGTTACTTTCATATTATTGCTTATGTTGCTAGTTATGCAATGAATCGTTGTTTGCTTTATTCATTGTCACAACAATCTTGGAATTTCCGTGAGGCGATTAGTATTACCCCAACAAGTGGTATCAGATCCCAACAATTGGTATCAGAGCAAGGATCATGAACAAGTCTAAGGCAATGGCGAAGAGTTCTTCTACAAGAAGCGGTGCAACTGGAGGAGTAATTGGTTCGAGTTTGTATGCGAGTGGCTCGTATGTGACGATTGGAAGAGCGCAATACAAGATCAAAAAGTTTGATGGTAAAGGAAATTTCGATGTATGGCAATACAAGATGAAGGCACTCTTAAAGAAGGATCGTGTCCATGGGGTGGTGTATGATGCCGAAACGTTGTCGACAAATATCTCTGAAAGGAAGAAGATGGAGATGGAGGACTCAGTGATGACAACCATCCAGCTCAGCTTATCGGACGATGTGATCTATTAGGTGTCTGAGGATACTGTGGCCAAGTGATTATAAAAGAAGCCCGAGAAGTTGTACTCACCAACATGCTTATCTTACTGAAGACATTCTTTACTTTCAAGATGTGAGACGGAGCCTCATTGAAAGATCGCGTGGTACCTTCAACAGTTTAGTGATGAAGATGATAGACATTGAATTGACTGTGGAGGAGGAGCACGAGGTGATGATTCTGCTCCTGACATTGCCTAAGCGATGCACGAAGTTCGTCAACACCATGATCTATAGTAGGGATACTCTCAGTCTTGAGAATGTGAAGGCGGGCTCTACAGCGAAGAGTTGCAAGATCGGGTGGTAGGAGTTGGTTTGAGTAAAGGAGTTTTAGACATCCAGGGTGTACTTCCTTTGGGGAGAAGCAATGCGAGAGGCGACAACAGGAGGAGATCGAGATCGATGACCAGATACACGAGGTGTCATTTTTACAATAAGACAAGACATTGGAAGAGAGACTGCCCAGAAAGGAGAACCAGAGACAATGAGAACATGTCAGTATCATCATCAGTTGCAGTTGTGCAACCAGAGGATATAAGGAGCGAGGAGGTCTATGATGTGCTCCCATCGAGCTCTTCAAATGTTGCAAATCATGCTTCGGACATGGATTCAGGGGCATCTTTCCACATGATGCCAAATAGAGTGTTTTCATACCTACTGGAGGACGAAGGATGGATCAGTTTTATGAGCAACAATGAAGAATGCAAGGTTGTTGGAGTTGGTTCGATGAGAATCGAGATGTTCGATGGCATAATGTGTACACTCACCAATGTGTGTCATGTTTTAAATTTGAGGAAGTCACTAGTTTCTTTGGTGTCGTTGAATTCCATAGGTTACAAAGTTACGATAGAGAAGGATGCTATGAAAATATCGAATGGTTCGATGGTGTTGATGAGAAGTGAAAAAGTCAGGGATTTATATCTGCTAGAGGGGACGATGAACATTGGAGATTTCAGTGGTGGCGTTGAGAGTTCGCAAGAGACTAATTCGACCAGGCGGTGGCATCTTGGACTTAGAAATGCCGCAGAGAAAAGCTTGAAGGCTTTGATGAAGCGTGATATGATCAAATGGATGAACTTCAAGGAGCTAGAGTTTTGGAAGGATTATGTTTATGGCAAGCAGACAAAAGTTAGTTTCGGTAAGCGAAAGCATGACAGAAGAGGGATTCTTGAGTATGTTCACACTGACATTTGGTGTCATGCACTAGTTCACTCTCTAGCTGGAGCTTGCTACTTCACATCCTTCATCCATGATGTCTTCGAAAAAGTTTGGGTGTATGTGATTAAGGAAAAATCGGAGGCGTTTAAGAAGTTCAAGGCGTGGAAGACCCTTATGGAGAGTCAACCGAGGAAGAAGCTGAAAGTGCCGATGTCCGATAATGGTGACAAATTTACTTCTGCTATGTTCACAGCATTCTGCCAGGAACAGGAAATAAAGAGGCACTTCACTACACCAGGAGATCTGTAGTCGAATGGAGTTGCCGAGCAAACGAGTATGAAACTTGTAGAGAAGGCAAGTGTCTCAGATTTACGTCGGGTTTGTCAAGGCCGAAGCTATTTCAACGGCAACTTATTTGGTGGACAGAATTCCATCTTCGGCTATACTTTCTTAAACCCACTTTCAAATATCTTTAACACCACCAATCTTAATACCAATAGCCAAACGGGACCAGCAAACACTGAAGACAGATATGGATCAAAAGAAGAACAAAGAAGGAAGAAGAACCAGTCACATACTTTCCTCTGACGCACATTCATCAATGTCTCATCCAAACTTTGCTCAAGACCGCGCAGTTCCTTAACGCTCAACCCATCCAGATCTTCACCCATCCTCTGCCTGCAACATGACAAATTCAAGGTCAGTAAACTTTAGATTTCAATTTTCGAACCCACTTGGAGCTTCAAAATCACCTGATTTCCCTGCGGAGGCTCCGGTTAACTTCCTCGAGACTCCTCAGCGTGTCCTGCATTTTCTACACCAATCCCAAGACCACAAATTTATTCATTGAGCCCACGTAAGTTTGAGATAGAAATTGAAACAGTTGTTGGATAATTGCCTCATATGGGTCCTTCCACAAGTCGATGCCTGTGACTTGCTGGTATCGATCCACCAGCCTCTTGGTGCTGCCATCAACATTCATTGATTACATCAGCAAATGCCCATTAAATAGAGAACTGAAGAGAGAGATAGAGAGAGAGAGGAGAGAGAGATACTCGGTTGTGGGGCTGCAGTACTCGGCGAACTTGCCGGTGATGGAGGACATGATGACCAGCACCTCGGCGTCGCAGAGAACGGTGAGCTCCTTGGCCTTCTTCATGATGCCAAGCCTCCTCTTCGAGTAAGTCACCTGCCTGTTTGTTGGGTTCTCTATCTTCTTTATCTCTATCCTTCCCCTTCCCATCTCTCTCTCTCTCTCTCTCTCTACACTCTGTGGCACTGAAAATGAGGAGTTGGGCCAAATAAATAGACAAAGGCAATGAGATGGGTCGGTGGTGTTATTGGCAACTGACAGGGAGAGAGCTTCTAAGAATGGAAAGAGTTGCCAGTTTGGTGAAAGGTGTACGAAGGGACACAACATGCAATGTCTTGCCAGTTTTAAAGAAGGGAGCCTATTAGCCTCACTTTTCTCCCCCCCACTCATCCATCTCCCAAGACAATCACTTGTTCCCACCAAAAGCAGGGGATGCCATGTGACCCATCACAATTACAACAAGGACAATTTTCAGGGGAAAACAAAAAAAAAATTGGAAAATCGATCAAAAAAAATTTAATTGGCAAACCCGATCAAGTTTCGTCACGTCAACGTTGACTGTAATTTTTTTGGACTTGGCCGCACATCGCAAGTACGGCCAAATTGTATTGATGTTTTTGGATTTTGCCAGCACTTGCTCAGTGCGGCCAAATTGTATTGTTGGCAAAACTTTCATACTAAAGATAAGTTGTTGGATGGTATGCCGCTTGGTTGTGGGGTGAGAGATCTTAGGTTCGAATCTCGGAATTTTCCTTAAACAAATTTTGTTCAAAAAAAATTAAAAACCTAATTTAAGGAGGTTTTCAAGAATCAAACCGAAGACCTCTCACCCTGCAACCACTCGATATACCACACAACTACTTATCTTTGATGTCAAATTTTAATCAGGAATACAATTTGACCGCACTTGCCAAGTGCGGCGAAAGCCAACCCCAGCAATACAATTTGGCCGCACTTTCCAAGTGCGGCCAAGTCCAAAAAATCCCAGTTAACACTAACGTGGCGAAACTCGGTCAGTTTTGCTACTTAAATTTTTTTCGGTCGATTTTACTAATTATCTTTAATTTTAAGCTTTTTGGTAAAAATTATCCTCCGACAAATATGCGTGCTTTTTATTTAACATTGACGAAGGGTTAACTCATGGGTTGTTTAGATTTTTTTTATCCACAATATGTATCATATAAGTTATACGTGCATGTCCATAAAAACCCCATTTTTCCTTACTGTTTATTTAAAGTTTTTTAGGAATGTTGTACAACATTCTTAAACCCCAAAATCCCAAATACGAGTGAACCCTATGTGTATTTGACCCTTGATCCACCCATTGCAAAAAAAAAATATGTTGTTGTTCTGAAACCGTTAAATTTGCAACGGTTAGATTAAGGGTCAAATAACATTGGATTCACATAATTTTTGTTGTGGAGATCATACATGATGTGTACAACAATCATTAAAAAATTTCAAAAAAACATAAGAGAAAATGGGTTTTCTGTGGGTGTGCACATGTAAGTAGCACATCCACAGAGCCATTTTTTTTCCTTTTTTTAAATTTAAAATTATGCAATTTTTTGTTTCAACTTAAGATTACATTTCCAATATGATGATTATCTTTTACACTCTCATAATCATGCTTCCTATCTTGACTTCATATCTTTTATACTCTCATAAACAGACACTAGAATGCATGATGCATGAAAACAACAAGAATGTGGGAGCAAGTGCATTGAGTGCTAAAAAGCTAAAAGCTTCGGCAGCTGCAGCTTTTAATGCCATGGATGTCTGCAGCCATGTTTTGTTCACATGAGGAGAAAGCCATTGTCACCTGTGAATGTCACTTTAGAATCTAAATATGATCATATATGATGTGGTGGATTGGCCAAGGAGGGCAAAAGGATGGATATGTGGCATACTTGATTGCATTACAAATGTCACAGAAACTAGTGATGCAATCTAGATAGTTGGCTCCCATCTCTCATGGTTTCAAGTAGTCCCCTCGTTTCAATTTCCAATTGAGAAGACCCAAGACAATGTACCCGAAAAAGTTGTCTCCTAAGACCGATAAGGAGAGAGCATGCATCTGAGTTCAGTTTCGCGTGTATCGGTTGTAGGATTTATAAGGAATATCAAGCAAATCAAGCAAGTCAACCAAATCTCCACAATATCTGACGGCCATTAGTGTCACGTCCATCAGATAGTGACCCAGTGCATTGCACCGAATCTTGCCAAGATCCGCAATCAATGGAATATCAAGCAAATCAAGCAAGTCAACCAAATCTCCATAATATCCGGCGGCCATCATTGTTACATCCATCAGATAGTGACCAGGTGTATTGCACCAAATATTGCCAAGATCTGCAATCAATGTTAGTCAATAAATCTAGATTTCTCTCATCATGTAAATTACTATTATACCTGTGATACTCTGTATATTTAAACACATCATGAGAAATGAAAAGCTAAGCTGGTTTTCTCTTCATCTTCTTCTATCAATCGTATATTTTACGCTCTTATAATTTTTTCATGGTATCAGAGCTTTTTGCTTCACAGCATTCTGATCCTTTATCCTCTTCCTAAAATTCCAACCCAACTTCTCTTATCAAAACATTTATCCTTCTTAGATGGAGCTAATCTCTCCCAACCTAAAATTTCTTATTTCAAAATTTCCCACTCTTATCACCACTCGCCTCGATTCCACAAATTACATTCTATGGCGATCGCAAGTTGTGGGTGTACTCAACGCTCACGGCTTCCTCGACTACATTGATGGATCGAAGCCTTCTCCCTCTCCCACTATTCCAGATCCTGCCTCCACTGAATCAATCCATCTTCCTCCAATTCAAAATACTGCATTCCAACAATGGTTGATCACTGATCAACATCTATGTATTTGCATCCAAGCAACCATGTCCACCTCTGCTCTCAGCGTCATTCTTGGTGTTTCCTTCTTACATTTACTATGGACAAAATTGGAGATGCGATATGCCTTTCTCTCTGAAGGACACATCGAGTTACTTCAAGAAAAGTTAAATTCTCTCACTATGGAAGACGAATCCATGGCGACCTATCTAGATCGATCTAAATCGATCTACGATCAACTGCTTGCTGCGGGGCCCAACACTGTCACAACTCGGCATGTTGTCCGACAAATTCTTCATGGCCTCCCCTTCTCCTACAACTCTTTTCGCATCATGGCCAGAAACAGCGGAAAATCATATACTATTGAAGAACTGTGACATAGTCTCCTCGCCGAGGAGGCCAACATGCAACTGTAGCGTCAGTGTGATGACCCGTATTCAGCCATACCCATTTTCTACGTATTTTCTTAAATTGAAAGTATTTTGTAATGGTTGATCAGGTGTTTTAAATAAAAATAGTTTCTAAATCATTTATAAAAAATGTTTTTTAGAACCAATATAGTTATAGCCTATTTTAGGGTATACGAGTGCCATCCTAAACCACTAAATGATTTTTTATAATTATCTAAACTCAATTATTGATGTTATAGCCGTAACAATTATTTTTCTATATAAATGTGATCAAAATGATTTCAAACTTTTACAGTGTCATTTTATGACCATTTTGTGCTTCCCACATTAATTTCGTAATTTTCTGAAGTCAAATCAATAGAGAACCTACAAACCCGCTTACTAAACATTTTGGCCAAAAACTCGTATCTCCGTAGCTCAAACTACAAAATGAACCTCGTAGTCACGATCCTTGTGACGATACGAACTCGTGGCTATGTTTTCGTAATTTTCGGAGTCATTTAACCCCAGGGGCAAAATTGTAATTTCGTTGCAAAATTGTAATAACGACTTTTCACTAATCACTTTTAACTTAACTAAATTACCTAGTTTAATTTCCCTAACTGTCGGTAAACTCACACGTTCTAATTAGGAGTTTGGTCTAAGTTTCCTATTGTCAGTCTTAAAGCTAACTTTGTATTTAATAGGATTGACTAAATATTTATTGCATTGTTATTAAACTAATTTAATTACCCTATATAATCCCCTCACCTTTCTCATTCACAGTAATCCACATGCAAACACAAAACCCATGCAAAACTCCCCTTCCTCTTCGTTCTCTCCTCCACAGTGACCCGAACCCCATCTCTCCTCCACAGTGACCCGAACCCCTCTTTCTCTTCAACTTCCCTCTACCTCACTCTCACTCACGTTTCCCCCTCCCTCTCCCGCTTTCTCCGACGAGAGTCTCGCCGCCGTCAGGAGCACGCTCCGTCGCAAATGAGTACCGCCACCGTCCAACAGCCCGAGCTCCGATCTCGACCACCGCCCCTCTCCAGCCACGGCGACGTCGACGAGGCACCGCCACCGCAGCCCCTCACCCAGCGCCGCTCCCCTCTTCGGAATCCCCGAGCGCTGCTCCTCAGGACACCGCTTCGCCGCACGTCTCCCCCTCCGACGAAGACGCCTCCTCCGACGTCTCCCTCCGCCCCTCTCACTCGAGCACGCCGCCTGAGCTCCGCCCACGTCTCCGACCGCCGCTTCCCACCCCCGACGAAGCCCACGAGCGCAAACGCCGCCCGCGAGCTCGACAACACCGCTGCCCGCTTCCCTGTCAAAACGCCGCCTCCAGGCTCACCGCCCTCCGACGACGGCGCCCGAGTGCGACCCCGCCGCTCGTCCTCACCACGCCGCTCCACCGCCTCAACGCCTACCTTCGCGTTCGCCGCCGGCAAGCACAAGGAGCCCCGCCACTGTCGTGTTTTTAGGGGTGAGATCGAATGTTTTTAATGCAAATACGTTTTTGTATACGTATTTGAATACGTATTTAAGTATTTTTGTATATCTATAAAATGATATTATTAGATTTAAATTGATAGTAATTCCTACAGGCCTCAGAAAAATACGAGACTAGTCCCAAAAAATTAGAAACGTCGAAACGAATCCATTGGCGCTAGTTTCATCGCCATAAGGCAAGTATATTTCTCACAGTGAATTTTTAAAGGCAAAACTTAAATAGGTTAAAATCCTTTTAAAATTCGTAGCTTGCAATTTTTACAATACACTGATGAACGATAAAAATATATGTTATAGTACTTGTAAATACGATCATTTTGACATCTTCTTTGAAGAATTCTGACATACGGTTTGCCCGGAATAAATCTTTGAACATGTGTAGTAATAATAATTTCTTGTTTTAAAATTCCTTTTAAAATTCGTAGTTTGTGATTTTTACGTACACTAACGTACGATAAAAATATATGTTATAGCACTAGTAAATACGATCATTTTGACATCTTGTTTGAAGAATTCTGACGTACGGTTTGCTCTAAACAATTTCTTGAGCATATGTTTTAAAAATGGTTTCTTGATTTAAAAATTGCTTTTTAGCTCTTTAAAATTGTTTAAAATTGCTTAAAAATTATTTAACAATATTGAAAAATAACTACTAGTCTTAGAAAATATTTTAAGCTAATTTAAACTCTTTTGCTTAGTTAATATCATATCTTACTCGTTCTTTCATCAATTTAAGTGATTTTTATGTTTTCATTTAATTACGAAATCGAGTCGCAAAGTTGTGAACTTTTGTGAAACTATTGTACGGACTGTTGAAACACCGAGACTAAATTGACTGAATGGAAGATGAAACTTTAACAATATAGAATGGAAGATGGAACTTTAACAATATAGAATGGAACATGGAATTTCAATAATAAACAGATAGTACACGCCCGTTTGACCGACACTTGACTTGACCTGGGATTGGGGTAGTCTATGATCACAGTGTCGCAGAATGACTGGATGCACCATACTAAATTACCTCCAATACATTACGGGGGTTAGATCCTTGACCGTTGCCATATCGGAATGGTGGGTAAAGCATCGGAGTTGCTCCTGTCGCAGGCTGCATGTTGGTTATCTCTAGTACTCTTGGACATTGACTTATCACTAGGATAGACTGGTTATTGATTATTGTTCTAACCACTTTTTCTACATGTTGCTACAGTGTTATTATTAAATGCTAAATTGTCACAGGTTACAGATGGCTTTGCAAATTGTTATTGAATAATGAAATTGTTGCAGGTTACTAGTAGTATCGCCAATTGCTATCAGATTTTTAAATTGCTGCAGGTTGCATATGGTTGCGAACATTTAACTGCTTTAAACTGCTTTAACTCTTTTTATTGCTTATTTTTAAATTAAACTTATTGTTTATCTTTAACTCTTTTAAATTAAACTTGTTGCTTAGCTTTAACTCTTTTAAGTTAAACGTATTAATTGTCCTTTCAGCTTTGATTACTTTAAAATGGCTAACGTTTTGGTTTTGAGATTATCTTGCCGAGTAAACCTCGCTGACGGACATTTCACTTTGTTGTTTTACGAAATGTCCGTCAGTTATCGATAGTGAGTTCTTTGAAGACACTACTGTAGGAGTCGAGCTAGTGCTTGACGAGCACGTGGAGTACCTACCCGCTGAAGATTAGACGATCCCCTTCGCGACTGTTTCTTTATATTTAAAATAATGTAAATCGTATACTTTGTTTGTATTGGTCATACTAGGCCCAAGATGTATCTTAATTATTGTACGCTGGATATGTAATAATGTTGTTTGAGCTGCTTCTTAAATTTACATGCAAGGATCTGCAATTTCTACACAGACGCTCAGTGTGTTTAAGCCAAGGAGGAAGAAAATAAAAAGATTTCAAAAAGAAAAGAAAAAAGTACTCCTCCTTGTTTTAAGCACATCGTAGACCCGCTCGCATCCTCGCTCCCGGTAGAATGGAAAGCGGGACGTGACAGGTTTTAGTGGCGGCCCATGCAGGTCATGCTTATGCAAATACTTTAAGATCAGTTTAAATGACATTAATATCAAGTGTACAACTAGAATAGATTTATTCTAACCTACTATACATTGCGGTTTTTTTTTGAAGTATGGCGGGTCGATCAGATACTCACGGCGTCACCAACAACGACATCTTGGGTATCGTAAAGGAAATACTGGAAATTCAACCACATATTCTCCACGAGGCTACTGAACCGGTAATCACTAGTATATCTGAACCTTTTCCCTTTACGTCGATTTGACACCCATCGTCTTTATTATCATTGCTAGCATATTTTATCATGCTATATGTATTTGTCTTCATAGCATGTCCACTTCTTGATTTGGAAGTTTCCTATTGCTTCTTATCACAAAATTCGCAACGAACTATTTCCATTAAACCTCATTACCTTTTTCGAACTCTTAACGCTTGCTTAGGAACTCGTGTTCCATTCTTGGTTATACCCTCCCTAGTAACCTCTTTTGCTAGCAGTTATAGTTATTTTCATATGTTAAACCATCTACCCACTTCATCACCTTTCCTTCAGTTGATGATGGCACTCATATAAATGATAAGCTTCCTTCAATGGACCATGATCCGGTCAATGTGCTTTGCTAAGTTTGTTGGATCACCTTGCTAGACTGGGGGTAAGTGACCCTGGCTTAGTCACTTCCCTGGCCGTGTCCGCTGGACTGCAAGGACGTGAATCATGATTATGTAACATCATCGTTCTTCATATCACCCTTCCTTTAGCTTGATGACCTTTTGATTGACCTTCTTAGAATCTTTCTATTTTTAGTACGCTTGAACTCTAGCTACGTCTTTTTTAAGGAGGTTAGCATTCGGTTTTCGATCACCAGAAATTCGAGTTCGACAACGGTAGCAGGTCAAAGGACGCTCAGAAGTATTTGAAGATGGTGCTAAAGAATTTGAGACGAGCCAAACCACGACTTGTAAGTGTAGACCGTTACGTCTTCTTCTTCTTTCTTCAGCTTGTATTTCTCTTCTACCCACTACTTTCGTCTTATAACCGATTTTTTTCCCATGGTTTGAATTTTTCCCGCCTACCATCTCTCCCCCTCTTTATTGCCTTTTGTCCGTTTCCTCTCCTCGAGCCCTGGTCCCACCTACCCTACCCTACCCTACCCTATCAATGACTTTCGACCCCCCCTTTAAAACTCCCTCATCTCTCCCTCTCCAACCCATCCCGTGGTTCCCTATACGCCTCGGCAAAACCCACTCCTCCTCCCGGCCTCTTTCCCAAGCGAGCTCGACCCCTCTCACTTTGAGTTCCTCCGGCCTCGTCCGAAACTCCGCCAGCTCCACCCCATCCAGGAGGCCCCTGCCACGTCGAGCAGTCGTAGCCCTCGCCGCCATGGATCGACAGCCGTCGATGGCCCATCGACGACCTTGGGGATTGTTGGGCTTAGCGACAACCCTCGTCGCCACCCTCGTTGTTGCCGTAGGGTTGAGATCTTGGGAAGTCGCCGTTCTTGGCATTCTTTCAAGCTCCTTGACCTGGTTCTTACCCCTTGAGGTGTCCCGCTTCGTTTCCTTCTTGTGTCCACTCCTTCATGTTTGTTGGATTGTGAGTTTTTGGTCGTTGAATTGTTTAGGGCTGATGGTGATAACCGTAGATGTTGACCAATGGTGTTGGCAAGGAGTATCATTGGGGATGAGTATTGGCTTGCTTTTGGCCTTAGGTGTTGAAGTTGGATGTCAGTCGTGTGCTCGGATTTGGGAGACGGCTAGGATGTTGGTTTCTTGTTGGATGTTATGGAGATTGCTGGAAGAAGTGGTAGCGATGATCTTGACCCCTAAAAATTGGCCTTATATTTTCCTATTAGTGTCGATCTGGATATTGGCTTATAATTTGGTAGCTTGGCAGATGAAGTCTTTTGTGTTCGGCTGGTTAAGTTGTAACAGCGCGAATGCATATGGATTAGCCCTTACGTTTATGTATGCTATGGCGATGATTTACATGATTAAGACCATGTAGTCATCATTGGCATGAGTGGAAATTTTAAACTTTTTGGTCTTCCGTTTTATGTGGTTTAAATAGCTTGCTACTGACTTATCACCTAAGGTTCCAAGTTCGAACAGATGTTATTATAATAACTATCATTTTCATGTAATGCCATATTAACCTTGGCTACTTGAAAAGTCAAGATAATTATGATGATAATGGTCTCAGGACTAGTTACAAAAGCTATGATGATGTTAATACTTATTAGAAATATCTCTTGTTTTTATGCTGTGATATCACATTATATTTCATACTATTAATAACTTATTTTCTAATTCTAATCATTCGACTAGTTTTCCATTTTATCATATATTTGCTTGAGCTTCTTAATAACAGTAATTATTTTATTTTATAAAGTTTTGAGAAATTCCGAGGACGGAATTATTTTAAGGAGGGTAAAATGTGATGACCCGTATTCAGCAATACTCATTTTCTACGTATTTTCTTAAATTGAAAGTATTTTGTAATGGTTGATCAGGAGTTTTAAATAAAAATAGTTTCTAAATCATTTATAAAAAAATGTTTTGTAGAACCAATATAGTTATAGCCTATTTTAGGGTATACGAGTGCCATCCTAAACCTCCAAATGATTTTTATAATTATCTAAACTCAATTATTGAAGTTATAGCCGTAACAATTATTTTTCTATATAAACGTGATCAAAATGATTTCAAACTTTTATAGTGTCATTCTATGACCATTTTGTGCTTCCCACATTAATTTCGTAATTTTCTGAAGTCAAATCAATAGAGAACCCACAAGCCCGCTTCCTAAATGTTTTTGGCCAAAAACTCGTATCTCTGTAGCTCAAACTACAAAATGGACCTCGTAGTCACGATCCTCGTGACGAAACGAACCCGTGGATATGTTTTCGTAATTTTTCGGAGTCATTTAAACCCGGGGGCAAAATTGTAATTTCGTTGCAAAATTGTAATAATGACTTTTCACTAATCACTTTTAGCTTAGCAAAATTACCTAGTTTAATTTCCCTAACTGTCGGCAAACTCACACGTTCTAATTAGGAGTTTGGTCTAAGCTTCCTATTGTTACTCTTAAAGCTAACTTTGTATTTAATAGGCTTGACTAAATATTTATTGCATTGTTATTAAACTAATTTAATTACCCTATATAATCCCCTCACCTTTCTCCTTCACAGTAATCCACATGCAAACACAAAACCCACGCAAAACTCCCCTTCCTCTTCGTTCTCTCCTCCACAGTGACTGCATCACCCCTCTTTCTCTTCAACTTCCCTCTCCCTCACTCTCACTCACGTTTCCCCCTCCCTCTCCCGCTTTCTCCGACGAGAGTCTCGCTACCGTCAGGAGCACGCTCCGCCGCGAACGAGTACCGCCACCGCCCAACAGCCCGAGCTCCGATCTCGACCACCGCCCCTCTCCAGCCACGACGACGTCGACGAGGCGCCGCCACCGCAACCCCACCCAGCGCCGCTCCCCTCTTCGAAATCCCCGAGCGCTGCTCCCCAGGACGTCGCTTCGCTGCACGTCTCCCCCTCCGACGAAGACGCCTCCTCCGACGTCTCCCTCCGCCCCTCTCGCTCGAGCACGCCGCCTGAGCTCCGCCCACGGCTCCGACCGCCGCTTCCCACCCCCGACGAAGCCCACGAGCGCAAACACCGCCCGCGAGCTCGACAGCATCGCTGCCCGCTTCCCTGTCGAAACGCCGCCTCCAGGCTCACCGCCCTCCAACGACGGCGCCCGTTTGTGCGACCCCGCCGCTCGTCCTCGCCACGCTGCTCCACCGCCTCGACGCCAACCTTCGCGTTCGCCGCCGACAAGCACAAGGAGCCCCGCCGATGTCGTGTTTTTAGGGGTGAGATCGAACGTTTTTAATGCAAATACGTTTTTGTATACATATTTGAATACGTATTTAAGTATTTTTGTATATTTATAAAATGATATTATTAGATTTAAATTGATAGTAATTCCTACAGGCCTCAGAAAAATACGAGACTAGTCCCAAAAAATCAGAAACGTCGAAACGAATCCATTGGCGCTAGTTTCATCTCCATAAGACAAGTATATTTCTCACAGTGAATTTTTTAAAGGCAAAACTTAAATAGGTTAAAATCCTTTTAAAATTCGTAACTTGCAATTTTTACATACACTGATGTACGATAAAAATATATGTTAAAGTACTTGTAACTACGATCATGTTAACATCTTGTTTGAAGAATTCTGACGTACGGTTTGCCCGAAATAAATCTTTGAACATGTGTAGTAATAATAATTTCTTGTTTTAAAATTCCTTTTAAAATTCGTAGTTTGTGATTTTTACGTACACTAACGTACGATAAAAATATATGTTATAGCACTAGTAAATACGATCATTTTGACATCTTGTTTGAAGAATTTTGACGTACGGTTTGCTCTAAACAATTTCTTGAGCATATGTTTTAAAAATGGTTTCTTGATTTAAAAATTGCTTTTTAGCTCTTTAAAATTTTTTAAAATTGCTTAAAAATTATTTAACAATATTGAAAATTAACTACAAGTCTTAGAAAATATTTTAAGCTAATTTAAACTCTTTTGCTTAGTTAATATCATATCTTACTCGTTCTTTCATCAATTTAAGTGATTTTTATGTTTTCATTTAATTACGAAATCGAGTCGCAAAGTTGTGAACTTTTGTGAAACTATTGTACGGACTGTTGAAACACCGAGACTAAATTGACTGAATGGAAGATGAAACTTTAACAATATAGAATGGAAGATGGAACTTTAACAATATAGAATGGAAGATGGAATTTCAATAATAAACAGATAGTACACGTCCTTTTGACCGACACTTGACTTGACCTGGGATTGGGGTAGTCTATGATCACAAGTGTCACAGAATGACTGGATGCCCCATACTAAATTACCTCCAACATATTACGGGGGTTAGATCCTTGACCGTTGCCATATCGGAACGGTGGGTAAAGCCTCAAAGTTGCTCCCATCGCAGGCTACATGTTGGTTATCTCTAGTACTCTTAGACATGGACTTATTACTAGGATAGACTGGTTATTGATTATTGTTCTAACCACTTTTTCTACAGGTTGCTACAATGTTATTATTAAATGCTAAATTGTCACAGGTTACAGATGGCTTTGCAAATTGTTATTGAATAATGAAATTGTTGCAGGTTGCTAGTAGTATCGCCAATTGCTATCAGATTTTTAAATTGCTACAAGTTGCATATGGTTACGAACATTAAACTGCTTTAAACTGCTTTAACTCTTTTTATTGCTTATTTTTAAATTAAACTTATTGTTTATCTTTAACTCTTTTAAATTAAACTTGTTGCTTAGCTTTAACTCTTTTAAGTTAAACGTATTAATTGTCCTTTCAGCTTTGATTACTTTAAAATGGCTAACGTTTTGGTTTTGAGATTATCTTGCCGAGTAAACCTCGCTGACGGACATTTCACTTTGTTGTTTTACGAAATGTCCGTCAGGTATCGATAGTGAGTTCTTTAAAGACACCACTGCAGGAGTCGAGCTAGTGCTTGACGAGCACGTGGAGTACCTACCCGCTGAAGATTAGACGATCCCCTTCGCAACTGTTTCTTTATATTTAAAATAATGTAAATCATGTACTATGTTTGTATTGGCCATACTAGGCGCAAGATGTATCTTAAGTATTGTACGATGTATATGTAATAATGTTGTTTGAGCTGCTTCTTAAATTTGCATGCAAGGATCTGTAATTTCTACACAGACGTTTAGTGTGTTTAAGCCAATGAGGAAGAAAAGAAAAAGATTTCAAAAAGAAAAGAAAAAAGGTACTCCTCCTTGTTTTAAGCACATCGCGGACCCGCTCGCGTCCTCGCTCCCGGTAGAATGGGAAGCGGGGCGTGACAGTCAGCCGACCTCTGCTCCTGCCTCAACCAACACCTCTACCCTTTCTCCAACCCTGGTCGGCGTGACAATCGAGATCATAGGGTTCGCCCCAGCTTGACGACCCGAGGTTCTTTTCGACCGCCAAATCAATATCATTGCTCAACACCCTGTTCGACCCGATCTTCTTACTCAGGAGGCAGGCCGCACCGACAGTTCAACTCGACAGGTAGACCGAGTCGTCCCCTTCACTCGGCAGGCATGCAGGCCAAGCGGGTCATTTCATCGGTCGGATGCGTCTAAGCGTCGGGTGCCGACTGATGCCTCTGGCTGCTACATCCCCTGTCAAGTGTGCTCCAACACAACTCATCACACATTTGACTGCTTTCGGCTCGCTGACCACCTCAAAAAGACAGAGCAACATCTTAACAAGTCAGAGGCACACATCTCTAACCCGACCACATCTGGAAGTGGTGAATGGTACCTCGACACTTGTGCGACGGATCATGTCACGTTCGACTCATCTCAAATGTAAACGGTGACACCGTATGATGGTAACAAACGAATCCTAGTTGGCACTGGCTCCAGTGCAACTATTGCCAACATTGGCACTGCCTCTATTTCTTCTCCTTATTCTTCCATACATCTCAAAGGCATCCTTCATGCTCCTCTATTCTCCAAGAACCTCCTTTCTGTTTATAAATTCACTCATGATAATAACTGCACGATTCAATTTTCATCTTCTGGATTTATTGTGCAGGATGCCACTACTGGCCGCCAAATTCTCAAGGGTCCAAGTAAGAATGGTCTATACCCGCTCCTCTCAAATCCTGAAGCACTCCACACTTCTTCCTCTTCGGGCTCGCTTTGGCACTCCCGCCTTGGTCATCCAGCTCCTCTCATCGTGTCTAAAGTTGCTTCAATGATGTCTCTCAAGCTCTCTCCACAAACACCTTGTTCTCAATGCTCTATGAGCAAAATTCATAGCTTCCCTTTCCTTTATCTACCTCTACAACTGATTCTCCTCTCTCCTTAGTTCACTCTGATGTATGGGCCCCTGCCCCCGTTCTATCTAATAAAGTATATCGCTAATATGTTAGTTTTATTGATGATTACTCTCGTTATATTTGGATATATCCTTTAATTCACAAATCTGACATGTTTGCTGCCTTTCAACAATTTCAAATTTTGGCTGAACAACAGTTCAATCAATGGAATATTAAGAAAATCAAGCAAGTCGACCAAATCTCCACAATATCCGGCGGCCATCATTGTCACGTCCATCAGATAGTGACCCGGTGCATTGCACTGAATCTTGCCAAGATCCGCAATCAATGGAATATCAAGCAAATCAAGCAAGTCAACCAAATTTCCACAATATCTGGCGGCCATCATTGTCACGTCCATTAGATAGTGACCCAGTGCAATGCACCGAATCTTGCCAAGATCCGCAATCAATGTTTGTCAATAAATCTAGATTTCTCTCATCATGTAAATTACTATTATACCCGTGATACTCTGTATATTTAAACAGATCATGAGAAATGAAAAGCTAAGCTGGTTTTCTCTTCATCTTCTTCTATCAGTCGTATATTTTCCGCTCTTATAATTTCTTCAGGATTAATCATGTATTTCATGCTATGTACTAGACCGTATGTCATACATGCCCTAGGTATAGTAAGCGATATCAGTCCAATCTAGAAAAGTAGCACTGGACTGCCATAAAAGTATACTTAAGTACCTGAGAAGAGCTTGTAACGCCCCGCTCCCCAGGATACCCTGAACAACGAGTGTTACAGAGGGAAATACAAAATACAATACAAGCAGGTCCAATGCGCACTGCTGGGATAGTACATGTAGCATTCCAGACAACATAGAATAATAAAAGACAACCAACATCTCAATCACATATATATATACACTGTCCATATACAACATCCTTATACAAATCTCATATACAACATGGACACTCATCCCACCAAGTACAAAAGCATACACCCAAATCTCTCACCCACTCAACCAGCCTCAACTCCAACCAACTGAGCCAATGGGCCTTCAACTCCAAGAATCAACCTGAAAAGTCAATGGGGACACGTCACAGCGTGACTCAGTAGGAATATACCAACTCCCACATAAATCCATGCCATAGGCGCCACCATCCTCCAAATATGCATGGCACTAGAATCCCTCCCATGGTTACATAATTCAAGAGCCAAAGTCCACAATTTACATTTATGCAACACTTCCCCTTTGTCACAAGTTCTCATGTCAACACACAACTTTTCTACAACCACAACATTTCACCCATAGCCAAATTATGCAAGGCATTGCTCTCATTCAAACTTGACTTCATATATAACATTTCTACAAACACATGGTAGGCATAATGACAAATCCATAAATTTAATTGAAACAACATGAAACTAATAGCAAAATGTCAACATGATAATGGGTTGATTAATTTCATAGCATGAAAAGAAATGCATATTCATAAGTAAAGCTAGCCTCTTTAACATGCTTGGATGAAATTTTGAATAACAAACCATATGGATAGGGTTTCCTACCAAGCTAGGAGGCCATCTCATGCCTTTAAATCCTCCCATTAAATCCTTCTCCCTTAAGAGCTCCTCTCATTTCCTTTAATTCTCCTTATTCCTCTTAATTGACAATGAATGGCATGCTAATTTAAGAAAGAATTCAAGGGAAATTTGTGAGAGGCTCGGCCAAGATGGGCAGATGTGGGGTTCGGCCATGACACAAAATGAGGAGAGAGAGAGAGAGAGAGAGAGAGAGAGAGAGAGAGAGAGAGAGAGAGAGAGAGATAGAAAAGGAAAGAAGATAGAAAGAGTAAAGAAATAAATGAGGTTGGAGTCTAGAACTCTCTCTCGAATTCTCCAACTTTCTATTCTTAATCTTTCCCCCTAATTGATTCCTTAATTCTTAAGGGTCATAAAGTCAAAGGCTAGAGGATGACATGCTAGCTAAAAGACACAAATACCCTTCTATAAAAACACCCTCCGACATAGATATATAATTACTCCTTATGTCGTCATCCACACTCTTCTCATCTTACTATACACACACACTCAAACTTAATTACAAGTGTGCCACTACCCTACACTCTTCTTCATAAGAATCCAATCCCACTAGCAAGCCCAACACAAATAAAAAGGGTAGGCCCAACCAACTCTAGCCACTAAAATTAACTTAGGGCCCAATCAACAACAATAGTAATATTAATGACAACAATAACAACAACAATAATGCCAATAACAATAACAACTATAATAATCAACCATATATCCATTCACGTATGAAATTAGTATGCACTCAACAAAATTAGTATGCACTCAACAAAATTACTATACACACTACGAAGGCACACAGGCACGCATACACCACATATCAAACAAAAATACATAACCCACTGTATATGGCACTTGGGCCATTACAGAACCAAAGGTATCCTTTTAGTAGATAATGATATGAACATTTCGATTAAGGGATTTACCGATTCCAGTTTTTAGAGTAACATAGATGATATCAAGTTAATTTCGGGAATACGGTTTCATCCTGACTGGAGGGATGGTAAGTTAAAAGAGTTTCAAGTACGACATTGCGATAGACTCTAAGATAGAAGCTGAGTACATTGTATGTGGTTTTGATGAATAAGTTCATTGATAAGCTTAATGTTATCCCTTCGATTGCTAGCCTGATATATTTATATTATGATAACAATTTGACTATAATCTTAGCCAAGGAACCAAGGTCTCACAGGAGACCCAGACACATCTTGATAAAGTTTCACGTTATATGTGAAATTCAAGATCACATCGATATAAAATTATTAATAGTAGATACAATCATACAAATGATAATGAAACAGATCCACTTATGATGCCACTTCCATAAGATCTTCTAGATTATCATTTGATAAGATTGTTATGAGATACTCTATCAATTGGCGGTAAGTGTGATGAGTACCATTAAGACAGTTATTGTAATTGACACATCTTGTTCGAAATGATAGTATGCTATTTGATACTCTTTATTATTATAATTAGCTTATATACGTGCGTGATATTGGATACATTAAAAATATTAATTATATTTGGAGTCCTTAGAATGAAAGTGATGATTATGATCACAATAAGATTATGATACGTGACCTAAGCAATCACTTAAGCATGTTCTAGAATTTTTCCTGATTATATGAATTATGAGATATGATATTGATATTCTGAATAGACCAATATATATGTTTCTACCATATAGACGACAATGGTTGATCTCAAAATCATTGGATGAGGAGACATCAAAGATAGTGTATACATATGCATATTAGAGAATAAGTTCACAAATTGACAAAAGCTTATAGGTGGTAAATATTCTCACTGCCAAATAAAAGCTCTTAAGTGATGATTATAATGAAACAATGCTAGGGTTCTAATCTAATTAGAAAAGGTAGAAGCATGAAAAATTCAAAATTTTCTAAAACCTAGCAAAACAAGCCAAGATCAACTGCAAAAATATGAATTTAAAAGCTAAAATCATACATGTGTGTGGATATTCTTTCAGGATTCATTCAAATCCTAATCTCTTTCGGTGAAGACCCCAAGGTCTTTCACTAAACATGCACGATAGATAATCCACCCTGATGATGTAGACCCTTCACAATCTATGAGCACTCTAAAAACTCAAACTCAGCCCCCCACGCATTGCTAGTGCTAGGGAGGAAGAGATGGAAAAACTTTTACTTTTAAAGAGCAAAATTTTTCCTTCGAAAAGGCCTGAATTTATCTCTCAAAAGATCTTGGATGCTAGGATCTTTGATCTCTTATGGTATGAATTATTGGTGAATCGAGAGGGGATAAGAGGATTCATTTATATAATGATTGGGATCCTCAAAATCCATATGGGATTTGGAATTCGAGTTGGAGTTCAACTCTATCTCTAAATACGTCAATAGAAAAAAAGCTTATTCACGATTCTTTTAGTCCCATTGGATTCTAAATTTGGCTCCACTTCTTATCCAAAAACAAGGTGGAATCAAAAGACTAAAACTCCCAGAAATCTTACAACTCTTGATATTTCTAATTCGAGTCAAACATTTTGTATTTGGGTCTGTGTTAATTTGGATTTAACACTTGGATAAGCCCACAAATACAAAACCAAAACATACTCTCTTTACCGATGTCGTGCATAGCTGGGACAAGCAGTAGACATAGCTGCCAACTGGCGGCTAAGGCTATCCTCCTGCAAGCTAGCTTATAGGTCGGCCGACTGCCAGTCGACCACCAACCTGACACTGGTCCCTGGTTGGCGGTGGTCTGGCCACCTCAATGATGATGACACCTGGTCACTAGCGTTAGTTAGGGCATAAGTTTATGGAGTTTCTAGCTTTCCTTCTCTGTTGATGCATTTGTAACTCTTTACAAATATTTCTTGTTCACGTTTTGCAAATCCTTGTTACTTGCCCCTTAAGTGAGTTGACCACAACTCTCTGTGATTAATATCATAAATCACATATACACAAGTTCCTTCTTTCGATTTTCATGACAAGCCATCATCGTTGTGAGACTCTAAAAGCCTGATTTTTTACTTTGGTAGCGACTCAATCATACTATACAATTGTGTCACAATTACGATAGTGACGCTAGTTGCATGTGAGACCACCAGTTTCATAATCGTCATTATCTGGTTGGTGTGAGACCGGATTCTTCTTCGAATCAAAATTGGCCGTATCAGTGACAGCTAGAGTGTAGTCTGGTCCCTTCCTCAGAACTATATTGTTAAGGTGTCTAAGGCAGGAGAAACTATCAAACCCCATTAATACCTTAAATTCATGAGCCATGTATGCAATGCCATAGACAAATGGTCAGATGAAACTTATTACTCTAATAAGTTTATCCACTTCACACTTGCCATGGATTTACTATAGACTCATATCAACTCCCTGTAACACTAACCTCATGTACCAAATGAGACGAATGTTTTCTTGACTGCCACCTCCCATCACATGCTTTTGACCATGCCCAACAAGTACCTAGTAATGGTCACTTTCACCGCTAATCAATAAAAATGTCATGCCCCGCTTTCCAGGAATGTAACTGTTCTTTCACATGTGATGCATGTCTTGTTATTTAATTGTGAAAACAATATAGAAAGTAGTAGACATATACCGACATACTCGTATAACTTCAAGTACTAAATTTGAATACAACGAAAAGTTACAATGTTTCTAAATACATGAATAAAATACATGATGGAATCCCGTCATGACCTATCACCCGGGAATCTACATCCCGTGCTACAACTCAGAATCCTTATAGACTGGAGTCTGCTCGTACTCCTGATCAACACCTAATAGTGCAACAAAACGAAGAGCGGCTAGATTATAGTAAATTTACAATAATTCTATAATTTAAAATTTAAACGACGTTGATGAGCAAGAAATAAAGCAAGAGGAGGTGCATATAAGTGACAAGCATAAGAGATAGAAATAGTATGGAAAACCAACATAGTAGCCGTTTGACAACAATAATCGAGGTACCTCTCACAACTAGGGTATTAAGCATGCATTTCTATGATCATACATAATTATAGACATACAATAGTATCAGGAATACCAGTTATACAAGTGCATCATATAGGTGAGCAGCATAGATTTGTGGTATTTTTGGATTTTTGGAGAAAACAAAAAAATTGATTGACTTAAGTCCATCATTTATAAAATAGAAACTAGATTATGTTACATCATTGTGTCTTTGGATGATAAACACAAATACTTTCACCAAATATTATTCGTTGCTCCAGATTTTTGTTGTATGATTTGATCTCAATATAAAATTAGTTTTTATCCTAAATTTTCTCAAGTTACGGCAACTAGTTGATAGTCTATAGCAAATAAATTTTGGTTGCACAATGTGCTTGTAGGAAAGATTTCGGGAAAATAATAAATCTGCGGTTTTTAAAATACATCGGAAAGCAAGAATCAAACCCTCGATCTCACAAGGGAGTGAGTGTGAATACTACTAAGTCAATTAGCTTGTGTAATCTGTGGTATTTAAAAATTGAATTAAAGATGCAAGCTGTTGTCGAAAAAATAGTTATTGTTGTGGAACTAGTGATTTACTTTAAATGCACTTGAGCGGATATTTGGAGTGTATAAATACTGAACATACTCAAAAATGATTACAGCTTCACTAAAAATTAAACAATCATTAAAATTTAATTTCTAGGGAAGTATTAGTATATAAATTTTTGAACGGCTGTTGCAATTTTGTTAGCCCTCTAAAGATGATCTCTGGGCATTAGTTATTGCTTGGAAGCAAATGATAAATGAAATCTGAAGTCTTTATTTTCCAATGCTGGTGTCTGAGTCTGTTGCGTCTTAGGTGTCATTAACATGCTATTGTTCAGTATGCAATTTATATATTGAGAATAATCTATTATACAAATGAGGACTTTTTAGAACTTTGTCCTACATGGATAACAAAGTATGACAAAGGACAAGCATTATTGAATAGGATGCTGACAAGGACAATGATAATAGGAAAAATGATTTGAATTTGAAATTTGGAGGGAACATATTGGGGTGAAAATTAAAACTTGGAGTGAAAATTTAAACGAGATCTGATTTTTGTGTTGGGTGAAAAAGCTAGGGGGGATATTTATTTTGAATTTTTACCTACAATGTCAAATGGTTGTCCTATGTGGCACCCCCTTTGTCCAATTAGGACAAAGTATTTGGGAGAGTGTGGTGGGCCCAATGTGGTGTTTGTGAGGGGTTGGGTGTGGAGTTGGATGTTTTTGTGTAAGCCCCAAACAAAAGACCACCACATTCCTCTTATTTGCAAGTTTGCCATTGCTTTTTTATAAAAACCAAAGACCTCTCATCTTCCCCCCTTTTACGTGTCACACCCCAGTCACCCTAATACTCAGGGGAAGAGAATCTAATTTCAACTCCCCGAGACAAGAGGAGATGAGTCATGTGACGAGCCGCGGTCTTAGACCAAGCGTAAAAGAAGAGTAAGGCAGGCCACTTCTCACACTGGAACAACACAGAGACAACACAAAGTGCATGGAAATAAAAGCGCTCCAACAATCACAAAGACATGAAAATTCAGCATCATACTGGTCAACCGACCTCTGACCCTGCTTTAGCTTGTCGAACCTACAACGCAACTCATCCTTGGCGGTATCTAAGAGGTATGTCGCCTCAAACAGCTTCCTGAACTCTTCCCATGTCAACACTGCCCCCTTGAGGCACCGCTGCTGGGCCCTCCACCAATCCCTTGCCGCAAAGGTGAAACATCTGCGTACTGCATCCACCCACTCATCTCGAGGGGCGCCTACCAAAGTCAGGCAGCCCTCCATGTGGCTGAGCCACTCATCAACCTCTAGGCCCTCCTCGTCTCCACAGAAGGACTTAGGTGTGAAGTCCTTGAACAATCTGTAGGTGGAAGTGGAACTCGACACCGGAGTATAACCCTGCTGGCGCGCCGCTACATGCCCAAATACTTCGGTCAAGATATGTATCATGGTAGCTGCGTCAAAAGACGTCGCCCCTGACTGTGGACTCTATCCCGTCGGAGCACCTCCCGTGACTCCGTTGGAGTTACCATTCCCATCATCCATCTTGCTTCATGAGAATAAGATACAGATTAGTACCACATATTTATATGTCAGAGCATAAACTATGTAGTTCTTACGTGTGTCGCAGTGTTAGTGGACCTGCATGGGCCACCACAAAACCTGTCACCCCCCAGTCATCCTAATACTCAGGGGAAGAGAATCTAATTTCAACTCCCCGAGACAAGAGGAGATGAGTCACGTGATGGGTCACGGTCTTAGACCAAGCGTAAAAGAAGAGTAAGGCAGGCCACTGCTCACATTGGAACAACACAGAGACAACACAAAGTGCATGGAAATAAAAGCGCTCGAACAATCACAGAGACATGATTTACATCTACAGAGTGGTACTAAAGTAAAGCAGGAAAAGTAACTACTACAACAATATCACAGAGCCACAACAGAGTACAACAGTACACTACAGTCCACAGTCATATAATATGTACAGAATCTACTACAACAATATGTACACCGTCCTGCTGGGACTCAAAAAGTACAAAATATCATCTGACTATGACTACATTGCCACCATCAAACCACTACTACAGGGGTAAAGCGTCTACAGAGTACAACTGTAACTGACCAGAAGTACAACAAAACAAAACAACTACACTCGTCACTAGAGTGACTACAACTACTACAAGCTTGTCCCCCACCGTGCCCACGTACACCCATAACATCTCTCTCAACAAAGAGAGACACTGGACTACGCTGGACGCCTGGCTGGGTCCTGCTCTGAAGTCGGAAACTGTGTTGTACCTAAACCACGGAAATAGGTCACGTCAACGGTGACCAGTAGAAGAAACTCAACACGCTAAAGGAACTAAACACACATCACATTTCAGCATTAACAAGTTATTGATTTAAGTTTGATTCCGTTATGATTTGGAAAGGCCGAGACCAAGACTCAAGTATGAGGACTAAGACGTGTTCCACAGTTGGAACGGCTACGGCACCCGCCAGTGGCACTAAGCACTGTGTGAAGCTTAATGAGACCTCCCACCCGAAAGACAGGACAGTGGATCGACATACCTCAATCGTCAGGACAGTATGCCACAGAAACAACAACTACTCCAACTCCAACTCCAACAACATAGTCTGTCCTCGTACTATCTCTTTTCTCGGGCTTTCCCCCATACCCAACCCCTGCCTAGAGGGCCTACCCGCTTTGAGCAGCATGGACACCTCTGGCCATGTTATCACCTACCCTAGGGTCTAGTTGCTCCATATTCCTTTTCCAATCAAGTATTGCAACACCATCACCACTTACACAATTCACAAACCAAACTTCATTCTCAAAGCAAGATGGAGCCACTCACCCCCAAGGGAGATTAACATTATCAACACTATCAGAGGTTAATCATCTTCACTAATCACCATTTACAACATTGCAACTTCAGAAATCATAATTAAATAACGACTACAACACAATCCAGGTTCTGGCTTCAACAGAATAAGCAATTAACAACAGCTATATCTCAAAATATTTGTATTTAACATGAAAAATATTGCATTATGATTTATAACCCTACTCGTCTACTTCCAGGCAAATGAATTTTATATGAATTAAATACTGAAAGTTGTTCCAGCAGATTTCAGGCAGGAAAACAGAAAATGAAAAATCCATGTATTTAAAATAGTTGGGGGCTGATTTGGAGTATGGCCAAGAAGGCAAAGTTTTAAATCCATGTCTTAGGTTTAAAAAGAGCTCAAGAATACGAAAATCCATCCAGTGGTTCAAAGGATTTGGACTTTTGTAAAAAGTGTCTGGGCTGGTAAAATCTGGACAGTTTGTAAAGCTCGAATTTCTTAAAATACTTAGAGTCAACATTAGACTTCGGCCAAGTTGAAGAAAATTTAGAGGACTTATCAAAGTACAACATACTAAAATTTCATAAGTTTTTGTTTAGAAATTTGTTGGGAAAACCCTCTGAAAGAATTTGGTCAGAGTCTCCCCTGTTTGGGTGAATCTGCCCTGTTTTTATAAAATGACTTAAAAATAGAAATTGAAACTTATAAAAAGGGGTATGCAACAAGAACCAACGCCTAATCAAAGTATAATAGAGACTAACAAAGAAAGTTGGCAAGGCATAGATATGCATTTATAAGTATCCTCACAAGGCAAAAATTGATGAAACTTCAAACTTAAGCATTCCTGAACCCTACTACCTCATAGCATCCAAATTGAAAGCATGCATCCATGTAAAATGGGAAAAGACATCATCTTGCATAACAATTCCAACATGCTTAGGAATTTTAGCAAGAAATTAAGCGAAGAAACAACATGCAACATAAATGTCACAAAGAGGTTAAAAGAAAACCCTAGCATACATCTATCCTAACCCTTAGAGTCCCGAGAGACTCTACCTTGGGTGCTTGATGAAGATGAAGCCTCCTAGCTTGTGCTTGGGCAAAAACTCCAAGTGGAAGTGGTCCTTGGCTTCCTCCTTGGCTCAAAACCCTAGCATGCAAGCTCTTCTTCCCTCCAAGCTCCTTCTTCAACCTCAAGACCCTCCGCTCACACTCTCTAGCAGGTGATAGCCACAAAATTGGGTGGTTAAGGGTGTAAATGTGGTGACTTAGAGTGTTTAGGGTGCATTTGTAGTGAATTAAGGTGTATAAAAGCCTCCAAGGGCATTCTAGTCAATTCACCCACCTCACTAACCAATCCTCCAATGCATGTTGAGATAAGTGCCCCACTAACACCCATTGTCATAGCCAAAAGATTAATTTGCCCTCTCTTGACATTTTACATAAAACCCCTCCCTTTTTGACTTATTGCGATTTTACCCGAAATTGGACCAAATTGCAAATGTGAGGGGTTTTAATGCAAAACTCTCCAATCCCCCATGGTCTCCTTGAATAGTTGCCACTAAGGTCTCATTTACGATTTCTCAAGATGATCATGATAGCCACTGGACACTTTTCCATGCACGCATCCCAATGCGTAGGGATCAATCTCAATATCCGCGTGCATGATTTGAAGGACGAGCGTGCCCAAGGCTAACTCTATCTTCTAAATACTCGTGGTGAGTCCACTTATTAACCATATCCCGTAGACTGGACTACGGAGGGTTACATCCTACCCCCCCTTAGAATCAATTCTGTCCTCGGAATTACAAAGATATCAACAAGGAGAGTAGAAACAATCTCTTATATAAATATATACAAGTCCACAATGAACATTGATATAAGAGTATTACATAAACAAATATGGATATTTTTCTCGCATCTCGTCCTCACGTTCCCAAGTGGATTCTCCAGGTGACTTCTGGTTCCACATAACTCTTACAAGATCCACTATCTTGTTCCGCAGTGTCTTCTGCCTCCGATCCAGAATCGCCACGGGATGTTGCTCATATGTCATATCTGGACGTACCTCTATATCTGTGTGGTCCACAATCAGACTGGGATCTCCCACAAAGCCTCGAAGTTGGGATACGTGAAATACATTATGAATTCCTTCAAGAGATGGTGGAAGCACCTATCTATAAGCCACCTCATCCACACGAGTTGAAATCTCGAACGGACCAACATATCTCGGGCTCAACTTCCGTTGCCGCCCAAATCGAATCGTACCCCGTGTAGGAGAAACTTTCAGAAACACATAATCACCAGGTTGGAATTCCAGTGGTCATCTCTTAGTGTCCGCCCAATGCTTATAACGATCCGGAGCAATCCTGAGATTCTCACGAATCGTCCGCACCACATTAACAGTCTCGACCACTATGTCTGGTCCCAATAACTCACAGTCTCCCACATTATCCCAACAAAGTGGTGATCGGCATTTCTTTCCATAGAGGGCTGCAAACGGTGCCATGCCAATACTTGCCTGGTAACTGTTATTATAAGCAAACTCGACAAGATGCAAATAATCGCTCCAAGATCCCTGGAATTCCAACACACAAATCCTCAATATATCCTCCAGAATCTGAATCACGCGCTCAGACTGACCATCTGTCTGAGGGTGGTAAGCAGTACTGAAGCTGAGATTGGTTCCCAAGTTGGCTTACAGACTTTTCCAAAAATGAGACGTGAATCTCGAGTCTCGATCTGATACTATGCATATGGGAACCCCATGAAGTCTCACAATTTCTTCCATATACCTCTTAGCCAAAATTTCCATGGACTGACCAACTCGGAGCGGAATAAAATGCTCCGATTTCTTCAATCGATCCATGATGACCCAACTCACATCATGACCCTTTGGTGTGCGAGGCAAACCGGTCGCAAAGTCCATCGTCACATGCTCCCACTTCCACTCAGGAATGGGAAGAGGCTGGAGTAAACCTGTGGCTCTCTGATGTTCAGCCTTCACTTGCTGACATACAATACATGATGCCACACTCTTAGTTACTTAATGCTTCATGCCATGCCACCAAATACTGCCTCAAATCACGATACATCTTCGTACCTCCAGGATGAATAGAATATAGGGAACTGTGTGCCTCTTTCAACAGTTCTTCCCGAATAACTCCAGCGGGTACACAAACTCGACTGCCAAACCTCAAAGAACCATCCTCATGAATGCAGAAGTCTGTCCGAAGACCAGCTTCTACTTGCTCGCGAATCTTCTTCAGTTTCTCATCCTCAGATTAAGCTGCTTTAATTTGATCCACCAAATCTGACCGAATTTGCAAGTCCATATCAACTGCTTGACATCCTGGAAGCACAATCTCGATCTTCATCTGTCTTAAGGCCCAGCGAAGCTACGGCTGAGAAGTCAATCTCAATACTGTTGGGAATCGGCTAAGAGCATCCGGAACCACATTGAGTTTGCCTGGGTGATACAGAAGATCAATATTATATTCTGCCATCAACTCCAACCACCTTCTCTTCCTCATATTAAGCTCTTGTTGCGTGAAGACATATTTCAGACTTTTATGATCAGTATATATCTTCAGACGTTCGCCGAATAAAAAGTGTCTCCACAACTTCAGTGCAAAAATCACTGCAGCCAACTCCAAGTCATGAGTGGGATAGTTTTGCTCATGGACTTTCAACAATCTTGATGCATAAGCAACCATACGTCCATGCTGATGGAGTACACATCCCAATCCTTTCCCTGAAGCATCACAAAAAATTTCGAATCCTCCTGATCGATCGGGAATCGTCAACACTGGAGCAGTCGTCAAACGACGCTTTAACTCATCCATCGCCTATTGACACTTGTCTGACCACACATACGGCACATCTTTCTTCATCAGGTTTGTCAGAGGCGCTGCGATCTTTGAGAAGTCCTTGATGAATTTTTGGTAATATCTGGCAAATCCCAGGAAACTTCGAATCTTAGTGACTGACCTTGGAACATGCCATTCTTCTACAACAACGATCTTCTTAGGGTCAACTGATATCCCCTCACCTGATATGATATGTCCAAGGAATGCAACCTTGGTCAACCAGAACTGACATTCACTATATTTAGCATAAATCTGGTACTGCCTTAACGTCTCCAACACAATCCTCAAATGTTCTGCATGCTCTGCCTCATCCTTGGAATATACCAAAATGTCATCAATGAACACCACCACAAACTTGTCCAAATAATCAAAGAACACCTAATTCATCAATCTCATAAACGTGGCTGGTGCATTCGTAACTCCAAATGGCATCACCAAAAACTCATATTGCCCGCACCGAGTTCTAAATGCAATCTTAGGGATATCTGATTCTCGAACCTTCATCTGGTGATATCCACTCCGCAAATCTAACTTAGAATACACCCTGGATCCACCCAACTGATCAAAAATATCATCGATTCGGGGAAGTGGGTACTTATCTTTCACAGTTGCTTTATTCAATTCCATGTAATCGATGCACAACCTTCTAGAGCCATCTTTCTTGTTTACCAGCAAGACTGGTGCTCCCCACGGAGACACACTGGGTCGAATCAGTCCACGACCTGATAACTCAGTCAACTGATTCTGAAGCTCATCTAATTCAGGCGGAGCCATACGATACGGAGCCTTCAAAATCGGTTGGGTCCCCAGAATCAAATCAATGGTGAATTCTAATGATCTATCCGAAGGAAGTCCATAAACATCATCGGGAAACACATCCGGAAAATCTCTAACAATTTTAGGGAGTTCTAACTCTGTCTCCATGGCCATCGCCTATGCATCCGTTGGCATTGCCCTGAACTTCACATGTTCACACGTACCAGTTCCATTGTGATATGCAAACTTTGCATGGCCCGGAATTCGAAAAACTATCCTCCTCCGTTCACAATCTATCTTTGCATAGAACTTCCCCAACCAATCCATCCCAAACACAACCTCATATTTGGGTAAATCTATCACTAAAAAGTCTGCATATAGCTCTAATCCAGCAATTTCTACCGGACAATTCCTCATACCAGAAGAACTACAGACTACCCCATTTCCAGTGTGCACATTCCAGTTATAGGTTAAGGAATCTACCGCTATCTTGTTCTTGATCACAAATTCCTTAGATAGGAAACAATGGGAAGCTCCAGAATCAAAGAGTGCCAAGGCAGGAAAAGATGCGATTCTAACAACACCTAACAGAAAAACAAGCTACTAAACATTCTACTTATGCCAGCTATAAAGAAACGACTCACAAAATAACTCAGTGGATCACTTATCAGTGATGACTCCCCTGGAACCCTCCTCTCATACTGCTGTCAGCTGAAAAGTCTGACGCTACTGAGGCACGGGGGCCTCTCCCCCAGCCATCGGACAGTGCGGTGCCCTCGACGGTCTCCCCTGCCCTGCATGTCCTGGTCTCGGCGGTGGTGCTGGCAGTGGAAGTCTCTGAGGGGCCGCTGGAAGCTGACGCCGCCGCTGCTGCTGCTGTTGCTACTGACCCGGCCTTGCCACACCATAACTTCCAAGAACCCCCTGACGTCCTCTTGGGCACTCTCTCTGAACATGTCCCTGGCCACCGCAACTGAAGCACCTTCTCTGTAGCCAGGCTCGACATTCTTTAACTATGTGCCCCGACTTGCCGCAAGGAAACAGGCTTGCTGTCTCGGAGCTGAAGGTGCTGTGGGTGGAGCTCCTGGCCTCTTGAACTGGGTCGTCTGAACCGGCCTCGAAAATGTAGTCCTCTGAGCCGTTTGTGATCGGCCACCGGCTGCTAGTAGCCTTCCCAAGCTATGAAGGTGAGACTCAAGCATCCTAGCAGCCGCCAACACTGCCTCCTGGGTAGACAACACTGATGTTGACATAGCTCCTCTGTACTCTGGATTCAGGCCCTTCCTGAATCTCTGTGTAACGGCCTGTTTTCATCAAAACTGCTAATTACGTATTTAATCTATTTTCAAATTTTTTTAAAGCTATTTTATAATGGTTCGTCAAGAGTTTTATGATTTCAAAAATTTCTTGTAAAAATATTTTGAAGTATCAGACTAGTTGTGAAGTATTTTAATAAGTTCGGGTTTCATCAAATACCTCTAAATAATCTGATAAAAATTCATTTTCAATTATTACTGTTTTGGCTTAATGAATTTATTTTCTATACAAACATCATCAAAACGATTTCAAACTTTTACAGTAACATCTATGATCATTTAGGGCTCTCCACATTAATTTCGTAATTTTCTGAGGTCAAATCAATAGAGAACCCGCAAACCCGCTTCCTAAACGTTTTGGCCTAAAACACGTATCTCCGTAGCTCAAACCCTGAAACAGCCTTTGTATTCGCGATCTCGCGACGATACGAACCCGTGGGTATGTTTTCGCAATTTTTGGGCATGTTTAGTTCCAGAGGCAAAACTGTAATTATTATAAGTACTTACTAATTACTCTTTTATTAATTGACGTATTTTAATTACGTTTCATCCATATCTAACCAACCTGTTGGCGGCTTCAAACTGATACAAGGGTGAGCCTTTCTCCACGATTAGTCAAATGGCCACCTAACATTATTTATATCATTAATATCTTATTAATATTATAACCCTATTTATACACATACATATCCCTATTCCAAACCAGCATGAGCCTCTCCCTCTTCAACCCACGTGCACCCAAGGCCAGCCCCATGGCTTCCCCCCCCCCACTCCGTTCAACTCGACCTCGGATTCTGATCGACCCGGAACTAACTCTGAAACGATGTCCTTTACCGCAAGCACACGGTATAGTGGCAAGCGGGTATCGAACACGGGGAAGCGGTGCTATACTACCTATCTACTCCTAGGTTGAGTTAGACTTGCGGGTTTATTGGTGGAAGTAGAGTATGGAGGGTCGTAATGGCGATGGATGCGAAGATTGTGTCACTCAACGTCGTAAACTAGGGGTTCCACACAAAGAAAGAAATAAATAAAATATAAAAGGCTAGGGCTTTAGGACTCGCCACTAAGATTGTCGGATATCGACGCTAGGCTAGAATTCTTATGTTGCATTGGATTTATGGGGATGGTCTCTCATTGACGCAATGGCGGTAGCCGTCAATGTAGTGATATAGTTCGTCGATGGATCCCCTCAAGGCACGAGCCGGGCATGGTCACGAGCCTTGGTTGAATCAACTAACTCCCTAATTAAATCCGTAGGATACTCCTTAAGCTAATAGATTCCACCGACCGTGGGCACGATCTCAGTACGAGTTCTCCTAGGGATTTTGTTGGATCAACCAAAATATAACCCCTTTTATATCCAACGCATCATAAAAATCCCAACTTTACATCTAAATCCTAAAATCCTAGGGCTAATCCATTAGCCCTAGAAAAGACTACTCAAGCATAACAAATATTATGAAGACAATAAAGATCGTTGCTAGTATCATATAAAAACAATAAGAAGAACTAAAATAAAGAATATGAATACTTAGCTTGATACATGGGAGGGGCCTATGGCATGGCCTAACTCCAAAATAAAGTCTCCAAGAACTCCTAAGAAAAATGAGATCCAACCTTCAAAACTCTCCAAAAAGTCCTCCTTTCAAATGACGGCTACAAAACAATATATATCCCTCTCTAAACCCTAGAAAATAACCCAAAAAACCCTCTCAAATTCGGCCCAAATCTGTTTCTGGCCGCAACTTATTGGTGGACCCCATCAGCACTCGGACCGAGTAGAAATAGCACTCGGTCGAGTGCAGATTTCAGCACTGTAGTACCATCTTGCTAAAATTTCCTAGAGCTCATCCGACCTCCGATTAGTGAGTTCTTGGTGGTGTTGGAACCGTATTGAAGTCTACTATCTGGGAAAAATATCATAAAAATATTGAAAAATCCCAGGGGACAGCAGATTTGAAAAGAGTGCACGGCTGTCTGAAAATCTGGCCTTTCACCTTACTCGACCGAGTAGCCTACCTGCTCGGTCGAGTCGCCCCTTGCTCGGTCGAGTCACCCCCTACTCGGTCGAGTAAGTCAGTGAGTCAGGACTCTCCAAAAAATGTCACTCTGTCTGCTCGGCCCGAGTCAGCCGTGCTCGGTCGAGCAGCCAACTGACTCGGTGGCCATGAGACCTGCTCGGCTCGAGTCGGATGTTGATTGAGCTTTGGAATTGGGAGCTGCTCGACCGAGTCACCATAGTGCTCGGTCGAGCAGCGTTCATATCAGCCTTCATTCTTCTTCATTCTTCTTCGTGCATCAGCTCGACCTAGCAGCTGCTCTGCTCGGTCGAGTCGCCTGGGAAAACATCTACGGCAGCTCCCAGCTCCTCCTCTACTCCTGTAAATCTCTTCTACTCCTCCCGTAGGCTTCCAAAACTCGGCAAACTCATGTAGAGCTTTGCCAACGGGCTCAGAGGCATGCCGAATGTGTCCATATCCAAAATGGGTCCCAAATCGCTCCAAAATCCCTGAAATGGACATAAACGCTCCGAAAGTCATATTGTTCCAAATAATAGCGTAAAACCGTATAAAATATGTAAATGAGCAACCATTTTGACGTGTAATCATATAGATAAAATGTGGAATATAAAGACACATCAAAATTTTCCCAAGCTTACCTCTTACTCGTCCTCAAGGAAGACCAGTAAGAAGCGAACACGGGAGAGGGATACAATGGAGATGCGAGGCGGTAGCGTGTAATGGAGACAAGGGGTTCGATCTTAAATTCAGAAAATATAAGAACCCAAGGTATGCAATATCTCGTGAAGACACGTCAATATGAAATTAGAACACATATACACAACAAATACTTAAATCTCGCTCGAATTAAAATAACATGGATTTCGATAAATGTTATGAACTTGGTAAGTGATAAAATGAGAGTAGAGTTATATCATATCATAGTTTATCATGCAATATACTAAATTCACAGAAATGAATCCAATGTCCACAACTCATTCTCTAAGCAGTATAATATGTCAAGATTAAACGTTTTCAAGCATGCATGGTATTTTGGTATACTTCATGGAATGAAGTTAGCAAATTCAATCAAGGTAAGGCATCACCACACTACGACCATTTCAAGACTCCTAGAATCCCTCAACTTTGCCATGTCTTTGTTCTATATAGAAATGGAGATAAGGATATGGGATTTTTGTACTGTTATATTGTTTTTGGCTATATGAATATTTCATCTACATTTGTCTTTCTTTATATACACGAGATAACTCAATATATACAAAAAGCAGCCTATGCATCCCAGACCAGACGATCTTAGGGCATCGGGTTACGAAGAACCCCTAGGGCCTTTTATTCAGGATTTTTGTTTGATTTTTGCATTTTTGGGATTCTTGCAAACTCACGTAAACGCGATGGAATGCAAAACATGATCAAAGATCATTTATTGGCTATTCACGAAAGAAAAATAAAAAGCATAGAATTTAGACATGGCTCGATTTCAGGAATCCTAATCATCACTACTTTGGTTGTCGTGGGGTTATCCTATCTCTTTTGAATCACTAAATATCTATGAAGTAATAGAATTATCAATCAAACCACGCATGAGTTAAATGATTTTCAGATTTGATTCATTCATTTTTAGCTTAACTGCTTTGAGAATATGGTTGTGAAACTATGGATTCTACTATGAAAAAGCAAATTAACAAAGATACACTAGTCAAGGAATCAAACTCTAATCTAACAGATATCATAGTTCATAAAAAAAATAAATCCACGATATTTCATAGAAACTGAAGCATATGAGACATAAATATAGAAGTGAACATGGTTCATATGGAAATTTCGAAGTGTGTTTCACGACGAAGAAAAGTGTGTGCACTATGCACTCCCCCAAACTTAAACGTCACATTGTCCTCAATGTGTGTGTGATATAAATAGAGGACAACGACAAGATGAGGGGGCCACTCAACAAAATAGTTTCTCTCCCCCAAGCTTAAACATCACATAAAAATTGGGGAGAGAGGCGAAATAAGCGCCGAATACAAGGGTGTGCTTAGATGATAAATAGTGGGTTGGGTGCAAAAGATAATTGAGCCATCATATGGGGTGAATTTATTAAACAAAGAAAGCATAAAAAATCCTATACGGTCCTCTCGCTGTCGAGAGGATTCGTGATTATTTAAAGCATAAAATTTTACACCACTAGATTGGTACCACCTGTAGCAAAAGGCGGGTCCAATATCTTTGTCGGTGCAGGCAGCTGCTCTATCTGCACTTTCTGTGGCTCCGCCAGGTGCGTATAGCCACTAACGCCAACGAACTCCAGTGATGCATCCCCTAGCATTCTTCGTAGGCATCCACCTGTATCCTGCGAAGAACGAATGCATCAGTCCATTGTGAAAGATTCTTCTCCTGAACAAATGTTTTCCAAAGAGGGTCATCAACATAAATATTTAAAATTAAGGATGGTTGACAACACTTCCCTGGAAATAAATCTCTACTCTCAAGTACCATGTCCTCTCTCTCCTCGGTGTCCTCTCCAAGATCCTCAGGTATATCCTGATCAGATGCATATATCACCTCATCAGGTGACTCCTCGTCATGCTCGTCAGGTTCTTCAAGCAAGGACACGTTCAAGCATACCTCCGGTCTATAATTGTAAGTGTCATGCAATAGGTATAACGTGTCAAAATGATCTGAATCAAAATAAATATCAAATGGGATACAAGATTCAGAAATGGAGTGGGTAAAGAGGTCTCCCTAAGTGGGAGCTGTAAGTTCTGGTGGGTGGTCCTCTGAGGGATGCTCAGCCTCTGTAGAAGGTAGGGATGACTACGGTAGCTCGAAAGGAGGAGGGCACAATTCGGGCTCCATCTGTGGGCAAATGTCATCGTCCCAAGTCACGTCCTCCTCGATGGTCTGCTCCGCTACTGTAGGCACGAACTCCTCGATAATATCCTCTAATGGTATAGGCTGCTCTGACTCATGTGGGTGGCAAGGGGAGGCGACGACGGCATGAGCTGGCTCTGCAGTGCTAGGTGTCAATGTCTCATCTACAGTGGGAATATCAAAGCGCATAATACCTCCCCCAAGCTGAACATGAATATCCTCCTCGATGGTACATGCAGCAGACACACGACTCATAATAAAATTGACGAGCTCACAATCTTCTGGATCACTTGCCTCGACGGCTAATGAGCCAGAAGATCGAGCTGCATCCAATAAGCTCTCTAAAGCTGCTGCATATCTCAGTTCCTCGAAGGTTGTGATCACTCCTTATTTTACACCCTTTCCCCGCATGTTTGCATGCCATTTTGATCGCCCAAATCATGTTTTTTCACGATATATCGACGATATTGCGATGCTTTTTACGATTTGTTGTTTTTGTCGCATTTCAGGTGATTTGGCGCGATTAGGAGTGATCTCGAGATGCGCGTAATCTAGACGGCCACCGACGACCTCCCCGAGGGGTATTTTGCTGTTGGAGAGGAGCGGAAGAAGAATGGACGTCGCAGGAGCGACGAGGAGGCCAAAACAATCAGATTGGGCATTTTTTGTGTCCCACTCGGCCGAGTGGAGGAGCCACTCGGCCGACCAGCGAGACACTGCTCGGCCGACCCGTTCAGACACGTTTTCCATGTGTACTCGGCCGAGCGACGGAGACCACATCGGCCGAGTGACGATACCACGTCCGCCCGAGTGGCGCCCAGACGAAGCCCCTCCTGAATATCGAAGTTACTGTTTTTCGGCCATCTGAGCTTCAGAAGACCCACTCGGCCGAGTGGCAAATCCCGTCCGCCCGAGTGAAGTGAAGCCATCGGCCGAGTGACGACAACTCACTCGGCCGAGCCGCCCCCGAACTGAAGACCCCTGAAGCCCCCGACTTACTGGAAAATTGACAGGGTTTTCACTCGGCCGAGCGACTTTTGTCACTCGGCCGAGTGCGATGCGCTGCCTGTAGCGAAATTTGCGGAAAACAGGCTGTGCAGGGGCGTTTTGGTCAGGATTTTTAGACGATTTTTGGGGCTATTTAAGCTCTGTTTTTACCCTAGTTTTGGGAGCTATCTCTCAGATTTTTTGCAGCTTTTTGAGTCTACTTTTTAGCTTTATTAATTGTGATTGGAGAAGAGAAAAACTTGGATTTTTGTTGGATTAATTGAAGATCTACATTGGTTTGCATTTCTCTTCCCCAAAAACTCTATTTTTACTGTTTATATCATTGTTGTGATGAATTCCATTGCCTATTTCATTGATTATTTTTGTGCTATTGCTATGATTTGTGAGTAGTCTCCACGTCTCGGGGCGTGGGGATGAACCCTACAAGCCCTATTTCCTATTTGTGTTGAATTGGTAGAAATTGAGCTAGGATTGTTATTAGGGATTAGATTGGGATCGAATTACTACGGATGGCTAGGTATTCATATCAATTGGGATTTGCAAGAGATTGGATCCCAATTTGATAGGAAGCCCTAGAAATCCGAATTGGGTTGGAGTCGGATTTTCGAAATATCGGTTTGCAAGAGATTGGACCGATACTAGGACCTCCGGTTGCAATTCCGTGCCGATACCCGTTTGCAAGAGATTGGACGGGTAGGAACTATCCTAATTTAGATTGTGGACCGAGTTTGCAAGAGATTGGGCTCGGTGCGCAATTGGACGATGATGTTGATCCTAATGCTAGCTTCCCTAGGCTAGGGTTTGCAAGAGATTGGACCCAAACCTAGGATAGCTATAGACCGGCAACAGCGCGAGAGCGTGAGCTTGGTTCCATATTTAGTTGCAACTAGTTCATCCAAATTCTCATTCTAGCGATTTCGATACCGGCAAACCACATTTATGAAATACGGTGAGTAGTGGGGATTCCCCTTTCCCTAGACGTTCTTTATTTGATTTGATATTTCGCAAATTTGTCTGACGATTGTGACAGGATCGCCCAAGGCAATTATCTCTGTTCCTAAATAGCCAGGTTGATCAGGAGCAAGCACGGTCTTTCGTCCTCCCTGTGTTCGATACCCGCTCGCCACCATACCGTGCGCTTGCGGTAAAACTACAACCGTCGCCTCGGGACGTGTATCCGGGGTGTGATCAAGTTTTTGGCGCCGTTGCCGGGGAGGCGATTGCGTTTGATTCTTTTTCACCCTAGCTATTCTTTTTCTTTTTATTATTATCATTATTTTTATTTCTTATTTCTTGCCTAACCCTTCCACGGTATTAATCATTTCTTTGAAACTCTGTTTCCCCTGTGCATGAACACGAGATCTACGGCGGACCCAGAAGACTTATTATTTGATCCCGAGATCGAACGTACCGCGCGGAGACTTAGAGCGGAAAAGAGACAAGATCCGGAAGGGAGGTATATGACCAACCAGGAAACTCCTGAAGAATTGGCGGCAAGGATGGCAAGGATAATCTCGATTCGAGATAGGCTTCGGCCTAAGACTTCTTCTACCACCTCGTCCATTGCCATGCCGGGGTTGGCGGCCGACAAGAACTTCGAGCTAAAGACTGGATTGGTGGTGTTGATGCAACAAGACCCGTTTCATGGGAACGCACATGAGAACCCCCACTACCACATCCAACTATTCTTGTCAAAGTGCGCCACATTCCAGATGCCGGGGGTCTCCAACGACGCTATCAGACTGCGCCTCTTCCCCTTTACGCTAAAGGACAAGGCACTCTATTGGTTGAGGACGCAGGCTGACGGAGTCTTCACTTCTTGGGACGAGTTGGCGAGCGCATTTATTGACAAATTCTATCCGCCATCCAAGACGGTGAAGATCCGGAGCGCTCTCATGTCCTTCAAGCAAGGACCACAGGAGACGCTCTATGAAGCTTGGGAGCGATTTAAGGATTTGCAGCACCAATGCCCGCACCACAGTATAGAGGACTGGGAGCTAGTTCATAGCTTCTACAACGGTCTCCAACCGGGGACCAAACAAATTATTGATGCCGCGGCGAATGGTGCAATCTTGTCAAAGACTCCCGAGGAAGCTACGGCCCTAATTGAGGAGATGGCCTCAAATAACCAACAATGGGGCGATGAGCGAGGACACTCCACATCCTCCTTAAAGCCAACTAGCATCTACGAGGCGAAGGCCGTAGCGGAGCTCACGAGCAAATTTGATTCTCTCCACAAGGTGGTGGAGAGATTGGAGAAATATATCACGGAGCCCCAAGGAAGCCCATCCACCTCCGCACCGACCAACCAAATGTGTGATTGGCAAGACCAATCTCAAGTCATGTACTCGGGAGGAGAGCAAGGAGAAGGATCCTTGGAGCAAATACAATATGTTGCGGGGAACCAAGGCTATTGGTCCAATCCGGCCGTAAGAAATCATCCGGGATTCTCCTACGCCAACAATGAAGGAGCCTTGAACCCGCCACAACCACCGCCTCAACAAGCTCGACCACCACCACCCCAACAACAAAACTATCCACCGAGGGGGCCTCTGCAACAAAACTTTCCACCGAAGCAACAAGTCCCACCGTATAGGCCTCCCGGATACAACCAAGGGTGGAGGAATCAAAATCAAAACCCTCCACAAGCTCCTCAACGAACCGACTTCGAATCTAGAGTGGAGGCGTTCATGGTCGAGCAAAATAAGGTGAATGCTACTTTGAAGGCGGGGCAAGAATCTCTCAATACCGTAGTGGCTCAAATATCGGAGCAATTAGCGTTGCTCAACCGGAACACTCAAAGATTGCCGGCGCAACCGGAGCAAAACCCACGGGGCAACACGGGCCACATCAACGCCGTAGTTGCCGTCACTACTAGAGGCGGGAAGGACACCACCCCCGCCATGATTCCTATTGAGGAGGCCGTGGAGGAAAGCTTGGAGCCGGTTGAGCCTGTAGTTGAGGTTGATAAGGAGAAGGAGCCACAAGACAAGGAGAAATCTAGGGCGGAGCGATTAATTGAGGAAAGGCGCTTCATGCCACCGGTCCCATTCCCCCAAAGGCTCGCTAAGGCGAAAATGGAGAAGAGGCTAGCAAAATTTCTCGAGTACCTAAGAGGAGTTAGCCTTAACATCCCCTTCCTCGACGCCATCGTCGAGATCCCCACGTATGCTAAATTCTTGAAGGACTTGATTTCGGGGAGGAAAAGGAAGGATAAGATAATGCTAGCCGAGGAGGGCTCTTGGTTCACCAAGAGAGAGAAGGAGCCGGCAAAATTTAAAGATCCGGGGAGTTTCCGGATTCCTTGCACTTTGGGCGGCGTGCCTCTTCAAAAGGCGTTGGTCGACCTTGGGGCTAGTGTGAGCCTCATGCCCCTCTCCATGTTCTTAAAGCTTAACACCGGGACAAAGTTGAAACCCACCGACATGCGCATTCAATTAGCCGATGGACGGATAACAAGGCCGGTGGGGATCGCCGAAGACATCCCACTTCAAGTCCCGGGTGGAATATGCTTGCCATGTGACTTCGTCATCATGGACATTAAGGAGGAGGGAGACACCTCATTGATACTTGGACGCCCATTCCTCGCCACCGCCGGAGTCATCGTCGACGTGCGCGAAGGTACCTTAACCTTGAACGTCGGAAACATTGAGGTGGAGCTCCACATTCCTAAGGCTATGAAGCATATGCCTTATCACGAGGAACTCGACTACATGGACCTCCTCGATGAGGTGATAGAGGAGGCGATTCCTCACTCAATTGGTGCCCTTTTTGATGAAGAATTTGATGAAGGCCCGGATTTAGGCCAAGATGAAAAGATTGAAGACGATTCCCCCGACTTCTCCGCTGATGAAGATGAAGGCGACGCTGATGTCGCGAGGATTCGAGAGCTCTGCAAGCTCTCGAAATTAAAGTCTCCAAAGAAAGCTCCGCCGGCACGGAAATCGGCATCGCCGGTTAAGCCGTTGACCGGGGCAAATGCTAGCTTGGGGGAGCCTCCCCCCAACACTATTCGAGATAGGAGACCACCGCGGGAGAACACTATGCCGCCACGTTCGAATCCAAGCGCGCTCCCCGGCAAGTTTGACGGGTGCATCTCATATGCACCAAACATCCCGCATTGATTGAAAATTATAGGGGGTCGAGCTCACGACCTAAAACGAGCGCTTGTCGGGAGGCAACCCGACGGTTTTTGCTTCATTTTTACTTTTTCTTTATTTTCGTTTTAGAAATTTTTAGTATTTTGAGTCATCCGACCAAAAATTTCGTGATAACGGGTCCGAATTTTCTTGACAGGAGAGGAGATAGGTAGATCCGTCATGAGGAGGATGAACGAGACGACGAGGAGCGCCCCAAGAAGGCGCTCGACGCTCAGGAGGAGGAGGAAATCGACTGGAGAAAGAAAGACGGAGTTTAGAGCCAAAACGAAGATAAACAGCAGAAATTAAGGCTCACTCGGCCGAGTATACTAGTCACTCGGCCGAGTCCAGAAGTTCGTCCGGCCGAGCCGCTCACGAACGAGGGAAGTCTGATGTACCCAACTCTCTGTCTATTTTCCTCATTTCATTATAACTGCTACTCGGCCGAGTATATATATTCACTCGGCCGAGTAAAACGGATACCCTCCTAGGGCGAGTCATGCCGAGTAGCTTGAGTCACTCGGCCGAATGGACTTACTCCACTCGGCCGAGGCTGGCAAAGCCACTCGGCCGAAGCGATATCGGGGAGAAATTTTTATTTGCCTCGCTCGGCCGAGTGACTACGTCACTCGGCCGAGTCGTAACTTTCTATTATATAAGTGACGAAGGGGGCGCGGATTTCGAAATCGAAAATTCCCAAATCCGCCCGCGCCCCCTCGCCTACCCTCGCCCGAACTCGCTTCGTTCTCACCCCCACTCGCCCGACCAAGCCCGCGCGCACCGCCGCTCGGCCTGCCACCGCCGGCCGACCGTCGCCGGACCCCGCCCGAGTCGCCGCCGGCAGCCCCGTCTCCGATCACCTCCGGTTCGCTTATTTTCACCGTTTTCTCCTCTTTTCGTGTATTTTTTGAGGATCCGCGTATTAATCGAACCCCAAACCCGAATCAATTCCCATATCTATCTGTTATACCCCTATTGCTCCATACATTTTGATTATTACTCGCTGATATCGCTTTTCCATGCGCAGGTTGCTTTTTGGAGCTTAGGGGAGCTCAGGGGAGCTTCTACGGGCTGCTCAGGACTTCGTGGAGGCGCGGACTTCGCACGCTTCCACTACTTAGCACTCGCGGCGTGTTTGGGTATACTCTTTCCACTCTTTGTGCACACGCCGCACTTTTCACTTTTCGGCACGCGCTCGGGGCCGATATGCCGCCCCGGACACGGCCGCGGTCGAAGAGAGCTTCCGCCAAGCGGAAGCGGTCGAATGATGTCGGCCCCTCCCACGAGTTGGAGGACTCTCCTCCACCGTCCCCCATACACCCCGCACACCCAGCACAGCCTGCAGGCCCCACACACCCCGCACAGCCTGCAGCGCACCCACAGCCCGCACAGCCTCTCCCTGCCGATCCACAGCCACCACCACCGGCTCCACTGGTCGGGCCGCTCGGGATTACGTTCCGAGACGATGCACACCGCGCCGTCTTCGACCGTATCTCCCAGCGCTCGATCGTACCCTCCAGGTTTGCACACCTCGCTGACCTAGGACGCCTGGGGGTACTTGAGGGGATGCTCACGTTGTACGACAACGTGAGCTGGCGCGACTTCCTTCAGGTGTCGGCGGATACTTTTACCCGTCCGACACTTGAGGTTTTGAGTTCGATCGCCCGGACCGATGAGGGATGCTCATTCCGGTTCATGGATCGAGAGTGCCAGGTCACTCTCGATATGATGAGAGCATTCTTCTCATGGCCCGCAGTCCCCGGAGCCGATCGCGGATACGGCCCTACCCACATCCCCCCACCTTCTTTTGACGCCGGCGCCTTCTGGGCCCGGATTACAGGCCACCACGCCGCCTTTGACCCTAGTAGGGCCAAGGCCTCGGCCATTGTCCACCCCTGCCTACGTATTGCCCAGCGCCTTATGGCGACCACCTTTCTGGCCAGATATGAGCCGGGCACGATGTCTACGCCAGAGCTCTACATGCTCTATGCGATGACACGTCCCAGAGCTCTATCTAGGGATGGACACGAGCTTGTCCCCGCCGTCGTGATCGACATTGCGGCTTGGTTTCTAGACCGTATCATTGTGTCGGTGGGCGCTCGCTCACCGATATGCTGCGGCGGTCTGATCACCTTGCTTACCATGATGACCGGCGAGGACCTACCCGACGACCTGCGACGCGTTCCGGGCCCCACTTCCTTGTCGATAGACGTTATGGCCCGGATGAAGATGCTGCGTCCGCATGGCGAGCGTCACTGGGTCTGGTTGCACGGCCCCTATGGGGCCGATTACATGATTCTCCCGAGCCCTGCTCGGACTCTGATTGCACCAGCCCACGTTGACTGGATTCCGGCGATGGATGTCCTCATCCCCGCCGCCTACGTGCTCGAGGCCGAGGAGGCCGAGCAGGCCCACGCTGCCCACGCTGCCCAGGCTGCTCCCGCAGACCCTGCTGCACACCCTGCCGAGCCCGCTGCCGACCCCGTCGACCCTGTGGCCCCTCAGCCTGTTCCTGACGTTTCCGCTGCTCTTGACACTTCTGTCCCCACCTCTGCCAGTGTCGAGAGTACTCTTGCTGAGCCCACTTCCACCACTGTCACCACTTCCGAGGCTGTCCCCACCACTCCCGCTGCCACCTCCGGCCCTCTGTCCGTCGAGCCTCTTTGCTCCGCACTCCCCGAGCGCCCGCAGACCTTTGTTGAGAGTGGAGAGCCCTCGTTCGCCGCGGTCGTGGAGACCATGGCTAGCATGATCTCCGCTGGGATTGCACCTTTTGGTACACACACTTCCACCCCAGCGGTTGAGTCCTCTGTCTCCACAGCTGCCGTATTCTCCGAGAGCGTCGTGGCGTCTGTCCACACTTCTGGGCCACTGACCTCTCTTGCCACCTCGTTGCCACCTTTGCACGCTTCTTTTGCTGCCGCTGCCTCCACTTCTCACCAGCCGGTGTCCCGGCCTCACACTGAGGCCAGGCCCACATTTGCTGGCGCGGCACCTTTTGTCCCCTTCCCTGCTGAGCCCGTTACATACTCCACTCGCGTACGCCAGCCTCGCCCTGCGCAGCCTAGACCGGTGCGTCCCTCTGCACCACCCCCGCCCGACACTGTACTGCAGAGCATACGTGCTCTTGAGTTGGCGGTGAGTGGTCTTAGAGGAGACCTTAGGACCCTGTCCTCCACCGTCTCTACGATGGCTGGACGCTTCGAGCTGATCCCCCAGATCCACTACTGCCTTACACAGGTTCTGGAGCGTCTCCCACGCGTACCCCCGCCCACCCAGTAGGTTCCCACACACACTTCCGCACACACTAGACCTGCCTCCACTTCCACGCCCACCCCAGCTCAGCAGCCTACACCACCACCACCCCCTCCGCCTCAGGACGGAGACGGCGCGGCACCGCCTTCTTAGGCACTCTTGATGCCTTTATCCATTCCTGCCGTTGTGCTGCCCGTCTCTGCTGGGTCCTGTTGCACTTTTGTCCACCCCCCTCCTCTCACTTATTTTGGGATTATATTTTTGATCATATCTTTTTGTGCATATCATATCATATCTACTTGGGATTCTCATTTTGATCACATCTATATATATCTTTTTGGGAGAGAGGGAGCGTTTTTGGTGCCGTATTTATTTTCATATCACTCCTGTTTGTGCATGCATCATTTCCGCATCATATTTTCATTTCTTTCTTTTTTCCTTTCATTATCTTTTTTTTTCCCATCATGCATGCATCCTCACTTGCCCCTCACATTACTTGTCTCTCTGGGTGCCACACTTTGCACATTGAGGACACTGTGCCGTTTAGCTTGGGGGAGTGAGCTCTCACGTTCTTTTTCGATTTGCCACCTTTATTTTCAGTTTTTCACACCGCTTTTCACTTTTGCACTCATTTTTCGTTATTTTCCTTTTGTTTTGCCATGCATCACGTTTTCCTTACTTCCCTGTGTGCCGCATTGCATAGTTCTATTTTCCTTTTATCTTTACTTCTTTCTTTTTCATCTCATGCTAGAGATGAATTTTCTGTGATGATGTCTACGTGGAGTTAGCTTATTCTATATGCATGCTATATTTGTCGTGTCTTAGATTTAATTTCTGATATCATATGCTATGACTTGCTTTGCATTTAGGAGTAGTAACCCACACTTTTTCCTCATGAAAATGGATGAAATTTTATTATTAGCTGAGCCTGAATATTCATATGTATGCTATCACAGAAAACACACCAAGATTCACGCATTGAATGCCTATATCTGGAGTACTGATTTCTTTTCCTTTATCACTTCTATATGCATGAATTGTACACTTCACTTCCGGATGATTGAATGATGATTAGCTATGATATATCTGGATTAGTTAGCTTTTTGTGATCGAAACTGAGTAGATTAGATTACCCTGCTGAAGTTGTCGTGCATGTCTTATAGAGTGAGCCGAGAGTTATATTTATTTCTTTCTCCACAAATCTTGAACATCATTTCTCTACTTTTAAAAATCATTGGTGAATCTCCCCTTAGTGATTCTATTTTATGGCATTTCCCCCGCTATTAATTCCTAGCTCCAAATCTCTTATTCCAAAAAAAAAAGAGAAGAATAAAAGAGAGAAAAACATTCTTGTATATCATTACCTCTCTCTGAGTTGGGATCATTGTATATATATTGCTTATTGCAAAAGAAAAGAAAAAAAGAAAAAAAAAGAAAAAAAAAGAAAAAAAAAGAGAGAAAAGAGGAAAAATCCTCAATAAAAGATCCCATCTCGCTTACTTTCTTTCTTCTTTCCCTTCTTTGCCTTTGGAGCTATATAAAAATGGGGATGTAAATATTTTTGTGCCACCACGCTTATAGATAAGCTTGGGGGAGGAGATCCATTGATGTGTGAGAGAGCGACTACTTGACATTGCACGACAACCTAGGCTAAGTAATATTCTATACTCGGTGAGATTGTTTCTAGCTTTACGAAATCCAGAAATCTAAGCCTAGCATTCATTTCATGAAATCCATACTTTTCTATTCTCTCTATTCTATGATGTGATACTCTTATACTCCAGATAGAGAGCGTTCAATTGAAAAGTGTGTGATCTGAGATTTGTATACCGCTTTAGATGATTCAGGCGATGTTAATTTTAAAATCATTCCGTTTTTCATGATTATACCGTTGTTCGTGGGTTTTCTATTTTCTACTTGCACTATTCTACTATGATATCAAAATGAGATTCTTTGACATGTATTTCTCACTCGGTGCATGCTATAAGAGTAGGTGAAACCCACGTCCTGAGAAAATGATCTAGCATCCTACCTCTTCTTTCTTTCTTTCTTTATTTTCGTTTGGTTTTCATTCTTCTTCGTTTTTCATTTTTTTCGTTTTTCGCCGTTTTCGTTTTCCGAATCCACCGGGTTCGCTTTTTACTTATCTTCCTCGAGGACGAGTAAGAGGCAAGCTTGGGGGATTTTGATCACTCCTTATTTTACACCCTTTCCCCGCATGTTTGCATGCCATTTTGATCGCCCAAATCATGTTTTTTCACGATATATCGATGATATTGCGATGCTTTTCACGATTTGTTGTTTTTGTCGCATTTCAGGTGATTTGGCGCGATTAGGAGTGATCTCGAGATGCGCGTAATCTAGACGGCCACCGACGACCTCCCCGAGGGGTATTTTGCTGTTGGAGAGGAGCGGAAGAAGAATGGACGTCGCAGGAGCGACGAGGAGGCCAAAACAATCAGATTGGGCATTTTTTGTGTCCCACTCGGCCGAGTGGAGGAGCCACTCGGCCGACCAGCGAGACACTGCTCGGCCGACCCGTTCAGACACGTTTTCCATGTGTACTCGGCCGAGCGACGGAGACCACATCGGCCGAGTGACGATACCACGTCCGCCCGAGTGGCGCCCAGACGAAGCCCCTCCTGAATATCGAAGTTACTGTTTTTCGGCCATCTGAGCTTCAGAAGACCCACTCGGCCGAGTGGCAAATCCCGTCCGCCCGAGTGAAGTGAAGCCATCGGCCGAGTGACGACAACTCACTCGGCCGAGCCGCCCCCGAACTGAAGACCCCTGAAGCCCCCGACTTACTGGAAAATTGACAGGGTTTTCACTCGGCCGAGCGACTTTTGTCACTCGGCCGAGTGCGATGCGCTGCCTGTAGCGAAATTTGCGGAAAACAGGCTGTGCAGGGGCGTTTTGGTCAGGATTTTTAGACGATTTTTGGGGCTATTTAAGCTCTGTTTTTACCCTAGTTTTGGGAGCTATCTCTCAGATTTTTTGCAGCTTTTTGAGTCTACTTTTTAGCTTTATTAATTGTGATTGGAGAAGAGAAAAACTTGGATTTTTGTTGGATTAATTGAAGATCTACATTGGTTTGCATTTCTCTTCCCCAAAAACTCTATTTTTACTGTTTATATCATTGTTGTGATGAATTCCATTGCCTATTTCATTGATTATTTTTGTGCTATTGCTATGATTTGTGAGTAGTCTCCACGTCTCGGGGCGTGGGGATGAACCCTACAAGCCCTATTTCCTATTTGTGTTGAATTGGTAGAAATTGAGCTAGGATTGTTATTAGGGATTAGATTGGGATCGAATTACTACGGATGGCTAGGTATTCATATCAATTGGGATTTGCAAGAGATTGGATCCCAATTTGATAGGAAGCCCTAGAAATCCGAATTGGGTTGGAGTCGGATTTTCGAAATATCGGTTTGCAAGAGATTGGACCGATACTAGGACCTCCGGTTGCAATTCCGTGCCGATACCCGTTTGCAAGAGATTGGACGGGTAGGAACTATCCTAATTTAGATTGTGGACCGAGTTTACAAGAGATTGGGCTCGGTGCGCAATTGGACGATGATGTTGATCCTAATGCTAGCTTCCCTAGGCTAGGGTTTGCAAGAGATTGGACCCAAACCTAGGATAGCTATAGACCGGCAACAGCGCGAGAGCGTGAGCTTGGTTCCACATTTAGTTGCAACTAGTTCATCCAAATTCTCATTCTAGCGATTTCGATACCGGCAAACCACATTTATGAAATACGGTGAGTAGTGGGGATTCCCCTTTCCCTAGACGTTCTTTATTTGATTTGATATTTCGCAAATTTGTCTGACGATTGTGACAGGATCGCCCAAGGCAATTATCCCTGTTCCTAAATAGCCAGGTTGATCAGGAGCAAGCACGGTCTTTCGTCCTCCCTGTGTTCGATACCCGCTCGCCACCATACCGTGCGCTTGCGGTAAAACTACAACCGTCGCCTCGGGACGTGTATCCGGGGTGCGATCAGGTTGTCAGATGCATCCTCCACAAGAATTCCAATGAGGATCTCTGCAATCCTCTAGTAAAGAGAGGAAGTGGCTGGAAACCATCCCACACATAGTTTGACTCCGTTTGGAACATTCCTAAAGCTTAGTCGAACCTGTAAAAGGCTTCCCTGAAAGATTCTCCATCAGCTTGATTGAATGTAGCAGCGAGATATATGAAGGATTGTATAGAACCCGGTCGCATCATATTTGGAAGCACCATCGCTGCATCAACTGTACCTGATCAAGCAAAGTAGACAACCTGAAAAAGACGTCAGTGGTACAAAGAGAGATAAAGATAATAATAATAGCAGGTGGTGGGGAAAATCTCTCTCTATTTTTTTTGCTTTTTTTGTTTTTTAACGCAATCTAATCAACTTAATTGTGGTAAATAGATAATATGGCGGAATGCCTCCCCGGCAACAGCGCCAAAAACTTGACGCACCCGGCACCTACACCTAAATTCCACTTAGCAGTGTCACGATCGCTAGGCGCAGTATGGCTTCTAAGTGTCAATTCCGGGCTCTATCCGCAAGAGGACGTGTCAAATTATAGTATAAAAGATGTCGGATCCCACAAGGACGATGACAGTGTATTTGAGTTCACATATTATTTTTATATCTCGAAGTGAGATAGCTGTCGGGTTGAAAGGATTGGTTGTGGTATTGTTGTTGATTCAATAATAAAAGGAACTAGGGTTTTAGGGATCACCGCTAAGACTATTGGAGATCGATGTTGGAATAAGATCCTTACGTTGCATTAGGTTTAGGGGATTAATCTCTCAATTCATACCACTCTCGTGGGTTAGAATTGCGAGGTATTCCGGTGGCTCTCATTGACGCAATGGCGGTAGCCGTCAATGTAGCGATATAGTTCGTCGGTGGATCCCCTCAAGGCACGAGCCGGGCATGGTCACGAGCCTTGGTTGTATCCACCGATTTCCCTATTCAAATCCCTAGGATACCACTTAAGCTAATCAATTCCAAAGACTGTAGGCATGATCTCAGTGCGAGTTATCCTATGGATCCGGTAGGATCGACCGAAATACTCCCCTTTATTCCTAATTCAACTTAGAGACCCAGATCTACATCTCCCCCTCCAAGATCTTAAGGTTAACCCATCAACCCTAGAAGAGACTACTCACTGACCGGCGCCCTGCTTGCGTTGCGGCGGCGCGGTGTCGTTTTACCGCAAGTGCACGGTTAGTGTAGGGTGCGGGTTTATCGAACACGGGGAGGTGGATGGCTTGAGTGGCTACTAGCCTCGCCTAGGTCGTGTGCTAGCTACGCGGATAGTATGGGTGGAAGTGTAGAAATAAAAGAAAGAAATGAAAAAGACACGAAATGAATCCCCGCTAACACGGGCTAGAGCACTCATGACACTCGGCATTAGACTTGATCCAGGGTGAGACATTGCCCCAAAAGGTGGTACCTAGCGTCCATGGCCTGATATTCCGGTCGGTACCAAGCACGCTAGGACTACCCGGTTCCGGACGGTGGGCATTCCCATGTCCATTAACACCTTCCGCAACCGGGAGCATTAAGGCCACAATGATAACTCCCAACACTTCGTCCAAGCCGTTCCCACGCGCGAGGACTCGATGTCTACACTAGGGGCGTGAGCTGTGGCTAGGGAGTCAACCGCCAAGTTTATTCCCCCTTGGCCCGACGGTCAGAGGGGGTCTTTCTCCCGCCAATGACAATGAAACGCCCCCGCGTAACCCTAATGGCCAAATAGGTCGAATGTGATTTCTAGCAATACATCGAAGCGGATCTTGACAGGACAAGCACCGGACCCCAATCCCCAACACAACTAGTGTGTTGTCGTACGAATTGGACTCAGATTGCTAGAAATCCCCATTGACACATTTCATCGAGCACGTGCCATGCAACCAAGTCTAATGTAAATTTCCAAGCATCAATCCTACCCTAACCCGTATTAGGGTTCATCGAAACTACTCAATGGTGAATAACATAAAAACCAACAACACAAAAGACATATAAACTTTCACCATCAAGCAAAATAAACACAATACAAACAATGGAGAAAAAGAGAGGAGAATACTTATCTTGAGTGAATCGTCAATCCAATACAAGACTTATTGAACAAAAGACCTAATCTAAAACTAACCTAGAACTTCCAAGAGAAGGGGGGCAGAAAGCCCTAAAAACTCCAGGAGATCCCCCTCAAGTCGGCCAGCCTCGTGTATTTATACCCCCACTTCGAAACCCTAATGGTTCGGGTCCAAACCCGCAGGAAAAGCGCCACCCGATCGGTTGACAAGTCAACCGATCGGGTGATCTGTTACAAATAGTAAACAGAAAACGGCGGACTTTCACCCGGTCATATGAACCGGTCGGGTGAGTTCTTGAGTGACCGGTTGGATCTTAGCGCCGTCGGGTGAAACGATCGGTTTGGTGCCCGTGTCTTCAGCTCCTCATCTTCAGCTACAGATGAACCGATCAGGTGAGAGTCACCCGATCGGTTGGCATTTTGCTCGAAAAGACAGAGAACAGGCCCCCGCTGAACCGGTCTGTGAACCGGTAGGGTGACTTCCATGTGAGCTCCGGCTGAGACCGGGTGGTGCACGCGTGCATCACCCGATTGGTTAGAGATGACCAACCGACCGGGTGAGGGGCTGAAAGATGTATTCTTTGGCGTATGACCCACTGGATCACGCGTAACTCCTCCCGTTGCTCCGGGGACTTGAGATATCGTCGTTAAACGTCCCCTACACGGTCAATCTCCTGCAAACATGGACAAACAAAGAAAAGTGAAAGAAAACGAGAAAATACAAGAAAACGAATAAAAGCCGGCGGAAAAACACAGAGAAACACAAAAGAAAACGTGCGTGAATATATGAAATATAAACGCACGTCAAAATCCCCCAAGCTGAACTCTTCCTCGTCCTCGAGGAAGACGAGTGAGAGTAGGAGCTCGGAGGGAGAAAATAGAGAGGAAGAAAGAAAAATAGAACTCTATATCCTAGATCGCCCATAAGGGTCAACAAAATCAAACACGCCACACGAAGCAAGCATACGACAAAACACAACACTAAACCAAGGAATGTGAGTCCAAACAAGTGCCGTGGGCCCACGCGGTGAAGCGCGAGTGAGCGTGGTCGTGTGCTAGCAAACGGTATCACTATCTACATTGTGCAATAAAGCTCGATATACACAAATCCAAGATATGACCCAAATATCGATTCGAATTGAATTAAGCGGTGAATATATGGTTCAAGCATGCATGAGAATAGAGAGAGAATCGAAACATATCATGCGTTAGGGACTCCACAACTAGGGTTAAGGAAATCACCACACTAAAGCCTAGATAATAGCTAAAAAGTTCCTAAGCCAAGTGTTTTCGAAAACGATGGGGGTTGAGATGATGTGGAGTAGAACACTCGGTGCAAATTCTCGCCTTCCCCTTATTCACGGCAAGTAGGAAAATATTCACACTGGAATTTTTTTGGGTTTTGGGTATTTGTATTTTTTTTTCTTTTCTTTTCATTTCTCATCTTTTTGGGTTTTTCTTTTCTTTTCTCCTTTTTTGGATTTTTGGGAATTGGGATATTTACATGTGTACTCTCCCAAGTGGAAGAACGGTACACGACGAGGGGATTTGCACCAAGTAAAATAAAAATGAAATCGGATTCTAAACACTTGGACAAAGGAGATATTTCTCGCTAATCAGAGCATAGGCTAAATGGGTTATCCTAGTCCTTGTTTGTGGAATCCCGACACATGCGAATTGAAATATACGATATAAATATAGCATGCCTATAGAAGCAGATAGTAGAAGCAAATACCGCATATTCAAATCGAAGCATGATAATCTAGGGGTCAACCAAGGATAGGTATATAAAACATAATCACAAGGTAGAAGCACACCAAACAGCTAGGCACGACGCACGACTCACAAAAAGCTAAGTGGACCCGCGATGCATGAAATGCAAGAGGACTCGATATCCTAGGGTTAGTGAATGTGATTATCGAAGCTGTGCAAGGTGCGCGTGTGATTTTCGTGGCAATTCATCATAGGGTTCATCTCTAGGATAAAGAGATAAAAAGAAGAAAAGAAAAAGAAAAAGAAAAACACGGAGAAAAACGACTCAAATAACGAAGAAAAAGAGACAAATGACGCACGAAGTGTGACTCCCCCAAGCTGAAACTTGCATTGTCCTCAATGCAATAGTAGTGAATACGAGAGGGCAATGAAAATGGGGGGGAGTTACGCACCGACACAAAAAATGAAAAACACGAAAAACACACGAGCGAAACAAAAAAAATTAAAGAAAAAGAAACACTCAAATAAAAGATATAAAACACGACAAAAGAACACATAGACACAGACACACAACAACGACACGCAAAAACATGCACACAAAAGTCGATTTCCCCCAAGCTGAACATGACAATGCTAGCAAAATGATATGATCAATGTGATGCAGAAATATGCTAGGGGAAAATCGGAAAAGAAAGAAATCAGAATGCAGGAGAGACAGTCTGCTCGTTCTCCTCGGAAGAGGATGAGGGGTGAAATGATAGAAGGGCACGACATGAAGGGTTATTAAGATGCAAAAGCAAACCCTAGATACACTCCCCTCGCTAATGAGAGGAGACGAGATTATTCAAATCTAAACTAGAAAGCGGTAAATTTTTACACTACTGGATTAGGATACACCTGAGCATAGGCGGATCCAAGATCTGAAGTGGGGCAGGTAGCTGCTCTAACTGCTCCTTCTGTGGCTCCGCCAGAAGCGCTGTGCCACGTGTGCCAATGGACCCAAGCAATGCACCTCCAAGCATCCCTCGTAGGTGTCCACCTGTGACCTGCAAAGGACGAGGTGCATTAGTCCATGGCAAGAAATTATTTCCCAAAATAAATGTATCCCAGAGATAATCGTCAACATGAGATGGAAAAATAATAAAAGGGTGACGAATACTCCCTGAGAATGGGTCGCTATCCTCTGTACTAGCGACGACCAAATCCTCGCTCTCCATGTGAAGTTGCTCTCCAGGTGGTGACACACCGCAGCATACCTCAAGGGAAGTCGATCCTGTGTCCTGTGAGAGATATGGTGTGTCAAATATAAATGAGTCTAAAGAAATAGGACGTGAAAAGCGAGACTCAAATGTGGAGTGAGAGTGAGTATGAAAATCTCCCTGAATAGGGACAATATGCTCAAGTAGATGCTCAGCTGCAGAAGAAGTGGAGCGTGACGGTAGAGGTAGATGTGGCTCGGGCTCCATGAAGTGGACGATCGTATCCAAGCCCTCATGCACATCCTCCTCGACGATATGCTCATGCTCCTCCATCTGCCCGATGTCCTGAATGACATCCTCATGGTTGACCACCGACCAAGGAGGAAGCTGTGACAGAGATGGCTGTGGAGGTGGATGTGGAGCAGACCACTCGTATGTGGTCGTGGTGTCGTCGTCCTCACGCACATCCTCCTCGCCGGTATGCATAAGCTCTGTAGTCTCCTCGGTGCTCTCATAGGACTCATATGGGGTATCCAGATAAAGACGAAAAGTCTCTCCCACAGATCCTAGAGAAATCTCCCCATCCTCACTATCATCATCAAAAAATGATTCGTCATCCAAGTGGTAGTGTGGGAAAATTGGGGCATCGGCATGAGATGTGTCTATGGTGGCCGATGGTATGGTGGTCTCAACCATGAAGGTGGGTATATCCTCTCCTTCATCCCCTCTCCTCGGTGTCGGCTCGGTGATTGGTACCATCAAGTTTTGTAATATTTGGCCTTGGTTAAACATGGCACTTTCAAGGAGAGACACGAGGCTTGATTCTTCTTGTGTTTGTGGAGGGGTATAAGGTTGAGGAAATGGATGGGAGGTGTTTGGGCTAAGGTTGTGGGAAAATGTTTGGCCTTGGAGTGGGGGGAGGCTCTCAAGCGTAAATGGGCAATCATAATACACGTGCCCCGCCATCCCACAAGTCTCACAAACCACAACTGGATAAGTATCGTATCCTCCCATCTGAGCATCGAAATTTGATCTCCACATGGTAATATCAAAGATACCTGGACAACAAAAATAAGAAAACTAGAGAGGAGCGTCAATAGTACAAGAGAATAACAAAAAGATAATATAATGGTGGGGAAAAATTTCTTGGTTATTGAATATATTTTTTTTTAAAAAATTATAAAAAACAGAAAAAGAATTTTATTTTTGTGTTTTTATGCGTAGTCTAATGAACCCAAGCTAAGCTAATATCAAACCGAACGCCTCCCCGGCAACGGCGCCAAAAACTTGACCGGCGCCCCGCTTGCGTTGCGGCGGCGCGGTGTCGTTTTACCGCAAGTGCACGGTTAGTGTAGGGTGCGGGTTTATCGAACACAGGGAGGTGGATGGCTTGAGTGGCTACTAGCCTCGCCTAGGTCGTGTGCTAGCTACGCGGATAGTATGGGTGGAAGTGTAGAAATAAAAGAAAGAAATGAAAAAGACACGAAATGAATCCCCGCTAACACGGGCTAGAGCACTCATGACACTCGGCATTAGACTTGATCCAGGGTGAGACATTGCCCCAAAAGGTGGTACCTAGCGTCCATGGCCTGATATTCCGGTCGGTACCAAGCACGCTAGGACTACCCGGTTCCGGACGGTGGGCATTCCCATGTCCATTAACACCTTCCGCAACCGGGAGCATTAAGGCCACAATGATAACTCCCAACACTTCGTCCAAGCCGTTCCCACGCGCGAGGACTCAATGTCTACACTAGGGGCGTGAGCTGTGGCTAGGGAGTCAACCGCCAAGTTTATTCCCCCTTGGCCCGACGGTCAGAGGGGGTCTTTCTCCCGCCAATGACAATGAAATGCCCCCGCGTAACCCTAATGGCCAAATAGGTCGAATGTGATTTCTAGCAATACATCAAAGCGGATCTTGACAGGACAAGCACCGGACCCCAATCCCCAACACAACTAGTGTGTTGCCGTACGAATTGGACTCAGATTGCTAGAAATCCCCATTGACACATTTCATCGAGCACGTGCCATGCAACCAAGTCTAATGTAAATTTCCAACCATCAATCCTACCCTAACCCGTATTAGGGTTCATCGAAACTACTCAATGGTGAATAACATAAAAACCAACAACACAAAAGACATATAAACTTTCACCATCAAGCAAAATAAACACAATACAAACAATGGAGAAAAAGAGAGGAGAATACTTATCTTGAGTGAATCGTCAATCCAATACAAGACTTATTGAACAAAAGACCTAATCTAAAACTAACCTAGAACTCCCAAGAGAAGGGGGGCAGAAAGCCCTAAAAACTCCAGGAGATCCCCCTCAAGTCGGCCAGCCTCGTGTATTTATACCCCCCACTTCGAAACCCTAATGGTTCGGGTCCAAACCCGCAGGAAAAGCGCCACCCGATCGGTTGACAAGTCAACCGATCGGGTGATCTGTTACAAATAGTAAACAGAAAACGGCGGACTTTCACCCGGTCATATGAACCGGTCGGGTGAGTTCTTGAGTGACCGGTTGGATCTTAGCGCCGTCGGGTGAAACGATCGGTTTGGTGCCCGTGTCTTCAGCTCCTCATCTTCAGCTACAGATGAACCGATCGGGTGAGAGTCACCCGATCGGTTGGCATTTTGCTCGAAAAGACAGAGAACAGGCCCCCGCTGAACCGGTCTGTGAACCGGTAGGGTGACTTCCATGTGAGCTCCGGCTGAGACCGGGTGGTGCACGTGTGCATCACCCGATCGGTTGGAGATGACCAACCGACCGGGTGAGGGGCTGAAAGATGTATTCTTTGGTGTATGACCCCCTGGATCACGCGTGACTCCTCCCGTTGCTCCGGGGACTTGAGATATCGTCGTTAAACGTCCCCTACACGGTCAATCTCCTGCAAACATGGACAAACAAAGAAAAGTGAAAGAAAACGAGAAAATACAAGAAAACGAATAAAAGACGGCGGAAAAACACGGAGAAACACAAAAGAAAACGTGCGTGAATATATGAAATATAAACGCACGTCACTCACTCATGGTGATTTTCACGAATAAAAATGTGATTTTTATAAGAGAAACCATCGTAGCAGATTAATCGAATAAAGATTGAATAGCTTACGTGCCGAAGACGAAGAAGAATAGCAGCAAACAATTATCCGAAGAAATCCCAAAGATTCCAAAATGCAAATCACAATAGAGCTCCAAGAATAATTCAATAATCTTCCAAAAACTAGGTTTAGATCTAACAAAATATTTCTAATCTCCTCCTCTCCCAAAAAGTAATTCAAAAACTACAAAAGAATCGACTCCCACAAACACACAACCCAGATCCACTCTTCACTCCCAAGCGCGCATCAGACGGCCACACAAACTTCCGAAAATAGCATTCATTGTCGTCGACCGAGTCAGTGACTCGGTCAAGCAGAGGCTTGCTCGGTCGGGCAACCCTCCTACTCGGTCGAGCACTTCAGTGAGTCGCACTTCTCCAAAAATTTCCACTCTGTCTGCTCGGCCCAAGTCAGCTCTGCTCGGTTCAGCAGCCAACTGACTTGGTTACCATGAGCCTTGCTCGGCTTGAGTAGGATGTCGCTTAAGGTTCAGAGATTGGAGCTCCTCGACCGAGTCATTGTACTGCTCGGTCTGAGCAGCATGCGTATCAGCCTGCTTCTGTGTCTTGCATCTACTCGACCGAGCAGCTACTCTGCTCGGTCGAGTCGCCTGGGAAAATATTAGCTGAAGCTCCTGATAGCTTCTCCTCTCTTCATGCACTCTCCTCCACTCCTCCCATGGCTCCCAAAACTCGACGAACTCCTGTAGAGCTTCGCCAACGGGCCCACTGACATGTCAGATGTGTCCATATCCAAAATGGGTCCCGAATCGCTCCAAAATCCCTGAAAATACATAAAACACTACGAAACTCGAATATAATGTTAAAATTACAATATCGTAGGAAAATATGGGATTTAGATGCAAAAATGGCATGAAATGCAATGGCATGATGCTATGAAAAGATATAAAATATGGACACATCAACGTGCACAATCACCTTTACATTATGCATTACATGCACTTTACTTACCACACTTGAGCAGCCACCAGTACCTTACTTTTTGCTCGTATATGCATGTCTATTCTTACTTTACTTTTTGCACCTGTAAGATCATCTTTTGGTTACTATAGTCTGTTCCATACTTTTTCACCACTTCATTTATATTGCTAGAATTATTGTGACTTACCTACGGTTCCATCTTCGTGGCACCGCAGACGATGTACATATGGAGGTAGATGCTTTTGAGTTAATAACGCCTGAGTTCGACCCTGAGACCGTAGCTTTCAGAGCTATTTGCACTTATGTACTTCCTTTCTTTCATGTATAGTCGGAACAATATGTACAATATGGATTGTAATAATTGGACACTATTTGGGTATTTTTGTACATCTCTGCATCGTGGCTATTTTGTTTTCACTGGTTAACTGCAGGACCTGCGCAAATATCAAAAAGTAACGGGCCCCAGGAGCGGGTCGTTACACTCTGTGCTCTATCGGCCTCTTTCTCTACTAACTCAGGGGCATACTTACTGAGTTGCAAAAATTCAGCATCATATTGGCCAACAGTCCTTTGACCCTGCTTTAGCTGCTCGAACCTCTGACGCAACTCATCCTTGGCGGTATCTGGGAGGTATGTCGCCTCAAACAGCTTCCTGAACTCTTCTCATGTCAACACTGCCCCTTTAAGGTGCCACTGTTGGGCCCTCTACCAATCCTTTGTCGCAAAGGTGAAACATCTGCGTGCTGCATCCACCCACTCATCTCGAGGGGCGCCTACCAAAGTCAGGCAGTCCTCCATGTGGCTGAGCCACTCATCAACCTCTAGGCCCTCCTCGTCTCCACAGAAGGACTTAGATGGGAATTCCTTGAACAATCTGTAGGTGGAAGTGGAACTCGACACCGGTGTATGACCCTGCTGGTGCTCCGCTACACGCTCAAATACTCCGGTCAAGATCTCTATCATGGTAGCTGCGTCAAAAGACGTCGCCCCTGACTATGGACTCTGTCCCATCGGAGCACCTCCCGTGCCTCCGTTGGAGTTGCCATTCCCATCATCCATCCTGCTTCATGAGAATAAGATACAGATTAGTACCACATATTGATATGTCAGAGCATAAACTGTGTAGTTCTTACGTGTGTCGCAGTGTTAGTGGACCTGCATGGGCCACCATAAAACCTGTCACGCTCCAGTCACCCTAATACTCAGGGGAAGAGAATCTAATTTCAACTCCCCGAGACAAGAGGAGATGAGTCACGTGACGGGCCACGGTCTTAGACTAAGCGTAAAAGAAGAGTAAGGCTCACACTGGAACAACACATAGACAACACAAAGTGCATGGAAATAAAAGTGCTCGAACAATCACAGAGACATGATTTACATCTACAGAGTGGTACTAAAGTAAAGCAGGAAAAGTAACTACTACTACAACATCACAGAGCCACAACAGAGTACAACAGTACACTACAGTCACAGTCATATAATATGTACAGAGTCTACTACAAAAATATGAACACCGTCCTGTTGGGACTCAAAAAGTACAAAATATCATCTGACTATGACTACATAGCCAGCATCAAACCACTACAACAGGGGTACATCGTATACAGAGTACAATTGTAACTGACCAGAAGTACAACAAAACAAAACAACTACACTCGTCACTGGAGTGACTACGAGTACAAGCTCGTCCCCCACCATGCCCACGTACACCAACAACATCGCTCTCAACAAAGGGAGACACTAGACTACGCTGGGCGCCTGGCTGGGTCCTGCTCTGAAGTCGAAACTTGTGTTGTACCTAAACCACAGAAATAGGTCACGTCAACGGTGACCAGTAGAAGAAACTCAACACGCTAAAGGAACTAAACACACATCACATTTTAGCATTAACAAGTTATTGATTTAAGTTTGATTTCGTTATGATTTGGAAAGGCCTAGACCAAGACTCAAGTACGAGGACTAAGACGTGTTCCACAGTTGGAACGGCTATGGCACCCGCCAGTGGCACTAAGCATTGTGTGAAGCTTAACAAGACCTCCCACCCCAAAGAAAGGACAGTGGGTCGACATACCCCAATCGTCAGGACAGTATGCCACAGAATCAACAACAACTCCAACAACAACAACAACAACAACATAGTCCGTCCTCGTACTATCACTTTTCTCGGGCTTTCCCCTATACCCAACCCCTGCCTAGAGGGCCTACCCGCTTTGAGCGGCATGGACACCACTGGCCATATTATCACCTACCTTAGGGTCTAGTTGCTCCATATTCCTTTTCCAATCAAGTATTGCAACACCATCACCACTTACACAATTCATAAACCAAACTTCATTCTCAAAGCAAGATGGAGCCACTCACTCCAAAGGGTGGAGATTACCATTATCAACACTATCAGAGGTTAATCATCTTCACTAATCACCATTTACAACATTGCAACTTCAGAAATCATAGTTAAATAACGACTACAACACAATCCAGGTTCGGGCTTCAACAGAATGGGCACTTAACAACAGCTGTATCTCAAAATATTTGTACTGAACATGAAAAATATTGCATTATGAGTTATAACCTTACTCGTCTACTTCAGGCATTTCAAACCTCACCTTAAAATTCCAACAAATGAATTTTATATGAATTAAATACTGAAAGTTGTTCCAGCAGATTTCAGGCAGGAAAACAGAAGCTGAAAAATCCATGTATTTAAAATAGTTGGGGGCTGATTTGGAGTTTTGCCAAGAAGGCAAAGTTTTAAACCTAGGTCTTAGGTTTAAAAAGAGATCAAGAATATGAAAATCCATCCAGTGGTTCAAAGGATTTGGACTATTTTGTAAAAAGTGTCTGGGCTAGTAAAATCTGGACAGTTTGTAAAGCTCGAATTTTTAAAAATACTTAGAGTCAAAATTAGACTTCGGCCAATTTGAAGAAAAGTTATAGGACTTATCAAAGTACAACATACTAAAATTTCATAAGTACTTACTTAGAAATTCGTTGGGAAAAACCTCTGAAAAATTTGGGCTGAGTCTCCCCTGTTTGGGTGGATCTGCCATGTTTTTATAAAATGACTTAAAAATAGAAATTGAAACTTATAAAAGTGGAAAAATTTCCAAAAGCATAAAAATAACATCTTGGGGGTATGCAACAAGAACCAAAGCATAAATCAAAGTATAATAGAGACTAACAAAGAAAGTTGACAACTTGAAGCAAAATTTGCAACATAGGCATAGATATACATTTATAAGTATCCTCACAAGGTAAAAATTGATGAAGCTTCAAACTTAAGCATTTCTGAACCCTAGTACCTCATACCATCCAAATTGAAAGCATGCATACATGAAAAATGGGAAAAGATATCGTCTTGCATAACAATTCCAACATGCTTAGCAATTTTAGCAAGAAATTAAGTGAAGAACCAACATGCAACGTAAATATCACAAAGAGGTTAAAAGAAAACCCTAGCATACATCCATCCTAACCCTTAGAGTGCTGAGAGACTCTACCTTGGGTGCTTGATGAAGATGAAGCCTCCTAGCTTGTGCTTGAGCAAAAACTCCAAGTGGAAGTGGTCCTTGGCTTCCTCCTTGGCTCAAAACCCTAGCATGCAAGCTCTTCTTCCCTCCAAGCTCCTTCTTCAACCTCAAGACCCTCCGCTCACACTCTCTAGCAGGTGATAGCCACGAAATTGGGTGGTTAAGGGTGTAAATGGGGTGACTTAGAGTGTTTAGGGTGCATTTGTAATGAATTAAGCTGTATAAAAGCCTCCAAGGGCATTCTAGTCAATTCACCCACCCCACCAACCAATCTTCCAATGCATGTTGAGCTAAGTGCCCCACTAACATCCATTATCATAGCCAAAAGACTAATTTGTCTTCTCCTGACATTTTACATAAAACCCCTCCTTTTTTGCCTTATTGCGATTTTACCCGAAATTGGACCAAATTGCAAATGTGAGGGGTTTTAATGCAAAACTCTCCAATCCCCAATTGTCTTCTTGCATAGTTGCCACTAAGATCTCATTTACGACGTCTCAAGATGATCATGATAGCCACTGGACACTTTTCCATGCACGCATCCCAATGTGTGGGGATCAATCTCAATATCTGCGTGCATGATTTGAAGGACGAGCGTGCCCAAGGCTAACTCCATCTTCTAAATACTCATAGTGAGTCCACTTATTAACCCTATCCCGTAGTGGACTAAGGAGGGTTACATTACGAGTTTGTCATCGCTCTTTTTCCACCTTGCACCGTGTTTTTTTGCACTTTAGTCCCTGTTATTGTGCCCCTGCGATGACTGGCCCGGGGTTTCTTTGTTGCTGGCGGTATTGCACCCCGGAGATTGTTGTTTTGTGCGTCAACTTTGAGTTTTGGGCTAGACACGACCGTGCCACTGTTAGCACGGTCGTGTCATCAAAACAGAGACTCGGTATGCAGCACGGATGGCAGCACGGATGGCAGCACGGCCGTGTCACCTACGTACACTGAAAACAGAGTGCAGTTTTCCAACACGGACGGCAGCACTGACATGTCACTTTCTAGCACGGTCGTGTCGCCTGTAGTCGGCCCAAACACAAGATTTAGGTTAGTTTTTTGATCTAAAACCTGATCTAATCGGACGGCTGAGATTCCACATGACCCATGGAGTTATTTAAACCACGCTTAGGGTTTACTTTGGATAGAGCGTGTGTTGTCATCAAGTTTCTTCTTCCTCGCGTGTCTTGGTGCTTTGGGGCATGAATTGGTGAGCGATCTTCTTGAGAATTCTTTGTGACATTTATTGTAATCTTCTTCTTGTTATCTCTCTTTTCGGGTTGAGGGATTTTGGTGAGAGCTTTTGTTTTCTTCTCTTTTGGTGAGATTTGAGATCTCCATTGGGTTTGTGAGAAGAGTTTGAACTCAACGCTTGGAGTTATTGGTGCTCTCGTTTGTTGAAGAAGATTGAAGGAGTCGATGTAATTCTCTCTGATCATATTAGTGGAAACCGTCATCGGGAAGTTGGACGTAGGCCGTTAGTGGGCCGAACCAGGGTAAACTCTGTGTTGCTTGATTTGTGCTTTCCTGCTCCCGTTACTTTTCGTATTACTTGTTTTTGGTTGGATATTGTGCTATTGTGGTGTACCTCTGAAAGATCGCAGTGTAGCGAGTGTTGGGTAACCATTTGTCTTTTGAAGGGGACCTTTTGATTCCGTTGTTCGTCACCCGTTCGCATGATTCGTATCCCAACAAGTGGTTCAGAGCTTTTAGGTTGTCAGAGGTTACACAATGGCAGAGACATATTCAACATCTGGATACAAGATCGAGAAGTTTACAGGAAAGAATAGCTTCACTCTTTGGTGTATAAGGGTGAAGGCTATGCTCAAGCACGAAGGGCTTTAAAGGATATTCTTTGACAAGAGATTTATTCCAGAATCTGTCACAGGCTATATGAGATCAGAGCTAGAGATGAAAGCACACATCGCTATTCAGATGGCTCTATCAGACAAGATCTTTTACAAGGTTGCAAAAGAGGAGACTGTAGAGGCGTTATGGAAAAGGCTTAAATCTTTGTACGTGACGAAATCACTCACATGAAGACTGTATCTGTTATAGAAGTTGTTCATGCTCAAGATGAAAGAGGGGACATCGATATATGATCATCTTGATTAACTGAATCAGTTGGTATTATATCTGTAAGCTATGGAAGAGAATGTTAGTGATGAGTACTGTTACGGCCTTAAGGCCGGCCCAGAGAATAAAAGCCCATATATTTGAAGCCCAAGAGAACAGCTTGTTGAGTATTGGTGTTTCATACCAATATTATTTTGATGATGATCACAACATTATGTTGTTGCTACTGACTTCTTTGTTTTAGTCTTATAGTTAACATTTCAAGAATATCATTTTTGGAGACTAAAACACTTGGTATAAAGATGGACATCAAGTGGAGAAGGACCAAAGCTTGGACTCAAGGGGTGCCAAAGCTTGGAGATGATGGGGAGCATCAAGGCATCAAGATTGAAGCCATAGACTCTAAGGAAAGCATTGTAATCCATGTAATATTTCATTTATTGCTTTATCTCTCTTTGAGTCTAGGTTTAATGTAATGCCTTGATAGATGGTCTACTCATTCACGCATATGCATTTAACCATCTTAGAGAGCCTTAGGATAATCATAGAATCCAACCCAATAGGCTCACCTTGCCCAAAGACTCTTTTGGAGTCTCTGGCTCTCCTACAGTCGCCTGCTGAAGGTTTTATAGTCGATTGGATGATTCCAGTCGCCTGTCGAGCCTTCTACAGTCGACTGTGGTGCACTGCTTAAGTCAAATTTTTATTGAATCTACTTGAGCTTTTTGCATCATTCGACTGATGAAGTATTTACAGTCGTCTATATATTTACAGTCGCCTGTGAAATGGTTAACAGTCGTCTGAAAGGCGTACGTGCGAATATTGTATCTCTATGTTTTTCTCCATCTCCTGCAGCAGTCGACTAATGAAGGATAAACATTCGCCTGTCTATTTTACAGTCGACTGTCATTTGTTCTTCAGTCGCTTGTATACATATTGGGAGAAAGAGTGCAACTCTCTATTTTATTCCATCCCCTGCAGCAGTCGCCTGCTGAAGGATTTACAGGCGCCTATTCTGTTTTCAGTCGACTGTATCTTCTTCACCAATCAACTTTCATAGCTTAGATTATAGCCACTGGTATTTATATAGCCGTTGGACAGTCGATTGTCATTTGTTCATTAGTCGACTGTCAGTGACGTTTCAGCCCAGAAACTAGCCGTTACAGCCTTTTGTTTTTGGCTATTTCCTTGGGTTTTGAGAGGTGATATAGGGTTCCTATATATATGAGAGGGCTGAGTTCATAAGAAATTCTTGATGCTATTACAAATCATTAAAGTTTAATTAAGCCACTCTCAAACTCTCTCATTTCCCTCTTAGAGCTCATTCTCCTCTTCATGCATTGAAGTCAAGCTCAAGGAAAATCATCCAAGTGCTTTCAAGCAAATCTCAACACTTGGAGATCCTCTTCCATGCCTTGCATTCATTTATGAGTAAGTACATCTCAAGTCATAGGTAAGAGTATTTGTTTTACTTGGTGTTTCTTTGTAACACTAATTCTCTTTGTGGGAATTAGTCTCTCTCTTTGTGGGAGAATTTCTATTAGTGGGAATAGGATATTCTCTTAGTGGGAATAACTCTCTTTGTGGGAATAACTCTCTTTGTGGGAGTTTGGTGTCCTAGTGTAGGGCTAACCCTAATTTTCTGAGTGGGAGTTAGTAATTCTCTATGTGGGAGTTTGACCCTTATGTAGGGTTGGTTGGGTCTTGTGTAGGGCAAAGTCCTCTTGGTGTAGGGTTGGTTGGGTCTTTGTGTATGGAAAAGTCCTCTTGGTGAGGTATCTCTTTGTGGGATTTGTATTCACTTCTCTTTTTGAGAATATAGTGAATATTTGGTGTGGCTGGACGTACCAAAGTTTTGGGGAACCAGTGTATATTCTTGTGTTTGCATTTGTTTTAATTGTGGTGATTAATTCCTCTTGCATTTCCGTATTTGCAAGTTTAATTTTAATTGCTCAATTTATTGCCATTACACTATTCACCCCCTCTAGTGTGTTGTTGTTAGTATTGCAAGGGTAAGACGATCCTTACACAGCTCTCCGACCATCCCAAATGAGAACAAGCCTGAACGGAAGCTCGCCGCAACACTGGGAAGCTTGCCTCATTGAGCAACAAGCTCGCCGACAAAGTCAAGAGGAGAGCTCATCAGCTGATCAAGCGAAATGCTCGATATCATAACGAAGGAGAAGCTTGCCTACTCTCCAAACAAGAAGCACAGCCAGAAAAGGATTCGAAACACCAAGCCTGGATGCCGAGCTTGGCTCAATCTGAGGGCGACCTACCCGGTACAAATATTTCTGACATGGTGACGTAGGGCCACCTACGCCCCCAATTAATGCCAGGGGTTAAGAACGTGTCATGCCCTATTTTGCACTATACGTGTATTCTACTAAGCATCCGTGGTATTTCTACCTACGATGCATACGTGAGCATGAAATAAACGTAGATATCGATGTATGTGACGTAGCACAAGGGGGATTGAGCCGTAATACGTGGCTAAGGGAAGTGAATGCGAACTGTGAATGCGAAGAAGTGCGAAAGACGTCGTGGGTGTAAAACAACAGGAATGGGTTAAACGTGTGTGTGTGAAGCATGTATGCATGCATGGATGAGCGTGGATGTGTGTAGGAAGAGTCATGCAAGTGTGAAAGGGGTTAGGAGTCAATGGCAACCCCCGTAAATTTTTAGAAAGGCGAGGGCAAAACGGTCATTTGGACTAAATTTGATGTGCATACATACTTAAGTGGTCGGTACATAAAGTAATGGCACACTTGTAAATTGTGGAAAGTTAAGAGGGTATTTAGGTCATTTCAAAATCTTCATGGCTTATTCAAGAAGCCATGACATGGCTTAACCTTTAAGAAAAGGAGTGTGTAGAAACTCCTTAAGAAAAATCTCCTCTTTTCCTTTCTTTTCTTCCCTTTTCTTCCCTTATCCTTATCTCCTTTCCCCCCCACTCAACTCCCACCCCTAATTTCGTGCTCCCCTCATACCCATCTATGTTGTTCCAAAGAAGAAGAAGAAGAAGAAGAAGAAGAAGAAGAAGAAGAAGAAGAAGTGGAAGAGAAAGAGAAGAGAAGAAGGAGTGCTTCTTTGAGGTAGGAACCCTCTTGGTTGGAATTCCATGAAATTTATTTTTGCTATTATATTTTTAAAGCATGTTTTACTTAATTTGAATGAGGGATGATGAAATTTCATGAGATATGTTCCAATTTCACGAAATATCCCATGAAATTCTTAGAAAAACCAACCCCTTTGAAATCCTGAAATTCTGTTGTATGTTATTGCTTGGATTCTGATTACTGTAGCTTGAATTAGGGTTCGAAAAAAATATGAGATTGTAGATCTCAAAGTTCTACCCCAAAATAATATAAATATTGATATATGTTCAATTCTGAAATTAGGAGTAAAAATTCAAACTATACAGCATGTCTGTTTCATTTCCAGCTTTGACACAGTTCAGTAGAAATGGCTTAAAACCTGCAAACTCAATGGAATTTTGTGTTCTTAGTCTTGTTGAAAAGTTAACAAGTTTCTCTAAAATTTCATTAGAATGCTTATATGTCGAATTTCTGCCTCCAACATGCTCAAAATTGGCTTTCAATACAGGCCCTGAAATCTGTCTGAAAAACAGATTTGACACACTTCACTAATTAAATTACCACAAATCATATAGTTCATATTTTTGCATGAAATTTTATCTGTAAATCCATAACTGCCATATATTCAACTTTTATTTATAAAGTTTTGTCAAATTCCCAAGAGAAATAAATGAACTGTGTTGATCTTTATGGTTGTTCTTGCAATTTCAGCAAGCTGAATTCATTAAGTGCTTTTCTTATTCATTAATTGTGGTTAATTGGCCATCGTTATTCTTGCTTAATATGGTTGTATGGTGAGATGTATGTTCATGCCCTTGGCACATGTAAATGTTATTGTGTTGCTTTGATATGAATGACACCCGTCAGGTGTTTGATGAAATGCCTCAATGAAGGCAACATCCAGTAATTTGAGAAACGTGTATGTGTTAGTGTTGGCCGTGAACCGCATTGATAATTGGTAGAGTTAGAGGCTTGAATGGCATGGATACATTGAAATTGTGAGTGGATGATGTGTTGTGATAGAGGGCGTGTCACGTGAGTGCATGACCCTATGTCTGATGATGGGCAGATGAGGCGATATGTGCATACCCATGCCATCAAGACCCCCTAACGTTTCACTTAAGATGTTAACTTATAAAATTGACTAAATCTCAATCCTCTCTAATGAGGGTGAGTTAGCAGAACCCAGGTTTTAGGGGGATTTGAGTAAATTGTGGATATGAGGCCTGGACTGTGAAGTTGGGAGATGATTATGTGATGTGGAGTTTACACCCACTCGCCTTTACCGGGAGTGGAGGGGTCATACGGAGGTTGGGTTATATGTGGATAGCCTCACTCCTGCCAGGGACGGGGGAGGTGAGAGGCCCGGCGTACAGTGCCCGTGTCCACTGCGTCGTGTGCTGTATTCACCCCACACTTGGGGTGAAGTCCAGGTCCTGATATCACACAGTTTACCCAAGTTCCAATTAACTCAAATATGAAATAATAAAATAAGAATTGCGCATTACTCCTTCTGCTGGCAGCACTTTCCCTTCCCCTTGCCAGTACCTTGTGTGTCTGTGGCATGTCTCTGGCACTTGTACTTATTCTATTAGATATTGGTTGATTAAATACTTTTGTTATTGTTATTATTATTATTATTATTCGTGCTAACCCTTTCCTTGCAGTAACTCGACACTGGACCGCAGGTATGATTCCCTTGTTTTAACTATTTAATTTTCATTATATCACGTAGTTACATGCTCTATTTCTCTTGCTTGACTTGGAATTTGATAACCTTAAACGGAGTTCCGAACCCAAGTTGGTTCCTGCTGGGGCACGCATTGACGTGCTCCTCCACATTTTTCCAGGTAGCAGTGTCAGCTTGGTTGGAGGTGATCATTTCTCGGAAAACAGTAAAGAACTTTTGATCTTACACAGAAGGAGGGATGTCACACAGCTTGTAACTTGTTGCTGCTTTTGCCTCCGAACACTTAACTTGGAAGTTCTCATGAAACTGGAAGAAGACGTAAAAAACCCTGTACCGTATCATATCTGATAACACATCTTCACAGTTTCGACCGTTATTCGGCGCATACATGCTCTCATTGGGGCACAATAAAATACACATTATTGCCCACAAATTCTAGGCAAACGAAACAAAAATCGACAACAAAAACGGTGTTGTTCCGAAATATCGTTTCTATCCGATAAACTATAAACCGTTACGTCAACGTCGCTTAAATCATCGAAATTTCTCCAGCTAATCATAGAGTCTTCGAGTTCTCACTCTCCCTGCCTTCACAGCCTCAACTACCAACTAAAACACGGAAACTAATCAAGACAGCTGCGTCCGATCACCGCCCGGTGACGTGATCGCCCACACTCGATTGGCCGCGCTTCATTCTATAAAGCCAGCGAGCCTGCGGTTGGAGTGGAGCCCTAGATTTCAGCAAAATCGTTAGAATCGAGAGAGAAGAGGAGGGGAAAATGGTGGCGGTGGCGCTTAAAATCGTTTACGCAGCCGTCCTCGTCGCAATCTCCGCTCCGATTTCGTCCGCGATTCCGTTCATCGTCTTTCATGGTTCGTCTCTTAATTTTGTTAAAACTTATTTATTTTGTTTATTTTTGGGGAAATTTCCTGAGGTCTCTGGTTGTTTTGGTTAGGGATTGGAGATCAGTGCAAGAATCGGGGGCTGACGCAATTCACCGAGCTTCTCAGCAACTATACTGGAATTCAAGGACATTGCTTGTACGCTTACTGTCTTGAGTATTAAATTCAAATTTATTTCTTGTCGATTAATGATAAGTGTAAAGAACATTTACCCTTTGCAAGTGTCATTAATAGCAAGAAGTTGAGGCATGTGTCTTGTGATGTACAGTTGCACCGTGCTGAGGCTTTCTACGTTGACTTGATTAGTTGATTATACCATCGCAACCATGATTTTATTATACACTACTAGAGATATGGGCACATGGAAAAACATGATTTCAAACAAAGTTTAGCCATGTATTTTGATTTTTTTTGAGAGGATAAGTATATTGATTTATTGAATGATATACTATAAAAAGTCTAGTATATATTATCTATATGAATAATCTAATGAAAATGTGACATTAGAAATTGAGTGTTATCAAGATCATGTTTAATAAAGATGATGTCATTAAAGTTGCATTGGATTAAATTTTAAAATAAATTTTAAAATAAAAAAAGTGTTATGTTAATCTATGTTATATTTTAATCTATAATTAAACACAGCCTCAATTGGAGGGGGAGGGGAGAGTCGTATTTATAGTAGTGTATATATAGCCAAAAAGGTAATTGGTTGACTAAAATTTGTTTGAGATTTTTTGAATTATGTGTGAGACGTATTGAAATCTTTGCGTAAATTTTTGGCAAATGTTCAGAAGTTTTTGGAAGAACCAATTTGTTTGAGTATAACTTTAGAGAATTGCCTTTTCCTTGCATTAGTGGCCATATGACAAGATCCATACACCAAGGTTTGAGAACACAATTTTGGTTTCATTCCTTCATTAGACTAAGGTCTTAGCTTGTTTTAATGGTTGAAAGGGTTTCACTAATGTTTATATTTGTATCCTTATGTATATGTAATAAAAACATGTATGGTAAGTGAGGCGTATGTTGAATAGACACACAACCAGTTGTATGATGTGATACGAGGACACTTAAGCAAATTTTAAAAATCTTATCTACAATAGAAGTATCATATCTGATACATGTATTTGACAAGCGTTTCTGACCCCTTGTCAATACGATTAGGCTTCAGGTTTGACGTGCTATGCTAGTATCCTGCCTATATGGGGATGAGGCTCCATGTTTGAAGTGTCATGTTACCTAAGTGGTAATAGTCAAGAAAAATTAACTGCTTGTGCTCAACTAGTAAACCCAAATGTTAATCCCAACTAATACGGATGTTGGTAATTTAAATTTAATTCGAGACTATAATCAAAGTTATACCAAATATATATAAAAATCACGATAAGTTAAGATTTATGAGTTTGGTATAGCATAACAATTAGATGAAGATGATATTCTTAACAATTCTAGACATTAAATTTTTGTGTTTCCCCTTCTTTTTTAAATTTTTGATATGTTTTATCTGAAACTTATCAAACTGTTCGATATCAATGTCATTTGAACCTTAGCAACCTAAATTATATGTTAGTTCTGTACTAATACTCAACAAAATCAGAACAAAATGGGAGAGATCACTGATGAAATGGGTGAAACCTTGTTCCTTGATCAATACTTAGGACTCTTGAATTAAAAAAATTATATAGTTTTGTTATGTTTGAAAGGCTTGGCTGATGTTTACATATGTAGCTATTAAGTAGTATTTATGTAAATATGTATGCTAAGTGAGGGATATGTTGCATGCGCGTGCTAATATACATATGATACACCATGACAACACTTAAGTGAATTATAAAAGTTATATTCAAATTAGAAGTTTCATGGCTGATACATGCATCGACAAGTATGTCTGACACTTGTCAACTCGACATGACTTCATATTTGAAGTGTCATGTTACCCAGGTGTGGCTTAGTCAAGAAAAATTAATTGTTGGTACTCAACTAGTTGAATTGTATATTAAACCCAAGCAATGTGAGAGTTGTCAATTTGAAGTAATGTGAGTCCATGATCAAAGTTATACCAAAAATATATTAAATTATGATTGATTAAGATTTATGAGTTTGGCATAACAGAATCGTTGGAGAGATGATATTAACAAGTGCGGACATTCAATTTTCTTGCGTTTTCATATTTTTAATATTTCTAATTTTTGGTATGTTTTATCTGAAACATATTGAATTGGTTGATACCATGTGTCATTTGAAACTTAGCAAACCTAGATTATATATTATTTTTGGACAACGAGAACATGAAAAAATGGTCGAAACTAAGAGGAACCGGTGAAACTTTTTTCCTTGATCAACACTTGAGCCTTAGCTTAGCTTAAAGGTCTCGGTAAGTTTTGTTAGGTTGGAAAGGCGTCGTTGCTGTTTACATATGTAGAGGTTAAGTAGAGTATAATAGAAACATGCATGTGAACTGAAGGCTATATTGCATGGTTGCGTTGACACACGAATAGCCGACACATCAACACGTGAGATAATTCTAAAAGGTATACTTAAAATAGAGGTATCACGCCTGATGATGCATGCATCCGACAAGCGTGTTTGACACTTGTTAACATGACAAGGCTTCATATTTGAAGTGTCATGCTACCTGGGTAGGGATTGCTTAAGGAAACTTAACTGCTAGTATTCAACCAGCTAACAAAGCTATTAATCCAAACTAATATGAGTGTCCATATAAATTTAATTCGAGACTATAATCAAAGCTATATAAAAATATATTAAATTATGATATATTGAGATTTATGAAGTTGGTGTAGCACAACAATCAGAGCGAGATGATATTATTAACCATTGTAGATAGTAGATTTTCTTTTTTTGCCTTTTTTAATTTTTTAAGTTTCGATATATTTTATCTGAAACTAACCGAATTGTCTGAGACCAAATGTGTCCTTTGAAGCTTAGCAAACCCAAATTATATGTTAGTTTTGGAGTAATGCTCAACTGGACGAGGACAAAAGGGGCATAACCAAAATGAAACGGGCAAAATCTTCATCATTGATCAATATATGTTCTTAGAACCTGTATCATAATGGATTATTATTTCTTGAGTTTGGATTATAGAAAGCTACTATGAACTTTCATATCTTATGTTATAACATCTATTATACAATAGAGGAGGTTGTCTCATGTGGCAATGTCACATCGCCACATGGGTACAACCTCTTTCACATCACCCCCACATCACCCCAAACACCCAGAAAAACATCCAAAAAGAACCCAAAACACACCCATGTTCAAACAACACTCAAGAACTCGATGGGCCCTATTGGGGGTGGGGGTTTGAGCTTTGTTTTGGGGTCCTTTTACTCTCCGACGATACCGGCATACACACTCACAGTTCTCACTCCTTTTCGGTTGCGCGCATGTACCACATCTTATTCGTGGGTGTTTTTTACGTAGTGCACTGTGTGCACGAGTTACAATTGATAAGTTTGTCTCATGTGGCACCTTTGTCCCATGTGGCAATGTCACATCACCATATGGGATGCCACATGGGAGCCACCTCACCCCACAAACCCAATTTCCACCCAAAAAGAAACCCAAAATATCATCCCCCAATTAAAAAAAATCACATTTTCAAATAACACCACAACCCCCATCTTTATCCCCTTTTACCCCCCAACGATACCGACACACACCCACAGTTCTCTCTCCTTTTTGGTTGTGCTCGTGCACCGCTTCCTGTTCATAGGGGTTTTTGGTGTCGTGCACTGTGTGCACGGATTATTTCTTGTACATCTTATAAATGAGGACCTTTGTCCTAATGGGACAAACTGTGGGCCCCACCTTTGCTCCATGTGGACACAGTATATCCCATGTGGCATGCCGCATGGCTTCCCCCAACAAAAAAGCACAATCTTTCTTTTAATTACAAGTGTGCCACTCCCTTTAATAAAACCCAAAACCACCCCTCAAACCCATTAAATTGTGTTTTTACCCCAAGTAGTTCTCCTTCACACACACACTCTCTTTTCCTCTTTGCCCTCTGCTTCCATCCGATTTTTTTCAGCCCCGGGCACATAGTGCACGGGTATTTTCTAGTAATATCTTTATTATAGAGGGTGATTTGTATGATACTGAATTTTAATATCACTGTACCTAATAAAGCATTTGGTTAAGGGAATCAGCTAACCTCTCTAATCCTTTTCCAAATTATTCCTTACTATTAACATGTATCAGAGTCCTCGTTCGATTCAATCATTTGTCTCGCAATGCCGAAACTTCGTTTACATAGAACTCTGTTTGGATCATTGTGGCTCAATCTGATCATTAAAACCCAAACCTTCATCCAAATCTCCAGCTGATAAATCTTCCATAATGAAAGGGAAAAAGAAGCCCAATCGTAAGGATCTTGAGTTTGAGGGGAGTGTATTAAGAATAATAGTCCGATGTTTAAAAAATTGAAAGAATTTCATGTTCATAAATTAATATTGGCCGAGTACTCATTAACTTAAGCTTTTATGTTAGGTATGTTTTGAATTATTAATTGTGGGTTCATCAATATCATTAGTTGTGAACACTCTTAATCTAACATGTTCTTCAATGAGTTTTCTGGTCATCTTAACCTTGATGGTATGAATGTTTCCTGCAAAAGGTACTCATAGTTGTATAGCTCATCTCTTAAACAAAACAATATCCTCTATACATCTTTCTCTTGGTTCTTGTGCTTAATGTCTTCTGTTGATTCTTACCGTATTTTTAAGCTTCTGCACACCCAATATGGCTAACAACGACAGAGAAAATGATGTCCTTGAGATCGGTACTTGGGCTTTGGTTATGTTTTTCCTGGTAAGTTTGCTATTGGGTGCAAATAAGGGTACTCTAAATAACTGAATTCTGATGGTACATTAAGATGGTTGGAAGCTAAACTGGTGATCACATGATAGTCTCAGGTCTATGACATAGACTATCCATACATAGTCTCTTGAGTAGTTAAGATGACTTTCGTTTAACGTCTTATCTTGCTTGCTGTTCCCCATCATTGGTTCTTATATTGGCTCAACATCAAGAATCCCTTTCTTCATGCTATTCTTGATGAGGAGGGTTACATGAAGCAGTTATCAAGGTTTGTAGTTTGGGACGAGTCTTTAAAGGTTTGTTGGTTGAAGTGATCTTTATATAGCCTGAAGCAATCTTCACATACATGCTTGCTATGATAATTCAGGAATTTAGACTACACTAACGCCCCGCTCCCTGGGTGCCGCCACAATTGAAACAAGTGTATGCAGGTCCTGCAGGTGCTAGTGAAGTCAATGTGAAGCAGTGCAGAAAGTAAGAAAATACTCATAACAAAGCATGTAAAAACAGAAAAAACTACACTACAACTGAAATGTATATTCTCACCTTCACCTCAACTAGCTTAAATCTCCTAAGTCCTGCACTGAAAGCTTGACTCCTCGTACTCAAACACCTCCGTATAATCCTGTGCGTCACTTAGTAGGCAACAGAAATCGCACTACGACTCAATAGAGTAGACAATATCAAATCCAAACGACAGAACGTAACAGTGCACAAAAGAAGATATGAGCAACCATAATAAATGTACAGAAATGTAACATGGTATGATGATATAAAAAGACCACAACTACTGAAAGATGGTGCTCACTAAAGTGAACAAATTCTAGGCCGTGACATATGAGGGAGAGTACGGTGTGCAATATGAAGACCTTGGACCACGTGGAGCTGCCCCGGGTCGAGTCCATATAAAGAGATCAAGGGGCTCTGGATACCTCCGTCAAGTTAACAGATTTATAATAGGATTCGTGATCCCTCTGACGGGTAACAGATTCATGAGTGCATCCAGACCAGAAACTATTTTGAAGCATGGCTCTAGTTACTCCTGCACTCTCTCCAATCATAAGTTTCCCCAAACCCGTCGAGTCAAGCTGAATTAATCAATTATTAGTTTTAGCGTCGTGAGGTTGTTTAATATTATGGAAACTACGTAGCCAAGGGGGGAGGTCCAAGGAGAATGATCGAATGTAGTAACCAGACATGTCTAGAGTCAACCTCAATTCCACCAGTCGTCCAGTATCGTGACATCACAAGTAACATGCAAAAACTACGCAATTTATCACAATATTAGACTAGCATGTTCCAGGAGATAATGAAATGAAATGAAAATAAAGCTAGCGTAAAGATAAAATAAGGCATGCATATTATCATGATACTCCAAAACTGAACTAATATATTAAAAGAAACAACCCACCAACTCATTCATGCAATGAACCAAGAGACGATGAAAAACAAAAGAAAGCTTGAAAGTCAAACTCACGATGGCGCTAGAGGGTTTAGGCCAGAGGGATTAGATTTGGGGTCTTCTTATCTCGTAGTGGGGGAAACCGTACCTACGGCAAAGTCCACAGGGTTTCTAGTAAGGAACCATGGGCTTACGACCACGACTGCGGGGGAACGTGGCTCAGATCCCAATTAAACCACAATGAAACCCCAAAACAACGAACATAGGATTCAGCTGAACCCAAACAAACAGCAGAAAAGCCCGCCACCACTCAACAACGAGCAAGGAGGCAAAAGCCACAAGCAAGGGACGACCAAAATAGCAAACAGAACTAACCAAACCCAAACAGTGAGCAAGGATAGCCCCTGAACCCAACAACTCAGAACTCAATGCAACAAGTAATGGACAAGTCAAACCCCACGCAACAGCAAAGTCAGCCACCGAACCCCCAAAAACAACATCAAGGAGGTCAGCCGAACCCAAGACAGCCCCGTATCGAGACCCTGGGACCCCACACAAGCAGGCGAGGGCATCCAACCCCACTAGATAACCATAGGGAATCAAACCATGCCCCAATCACCCAAATCATCCTCTCCCGACAAAATAAATCGAAATTAAAAACGAAAGTAAGGGGATACTGTCTACCGTAAGTATGCTGATAATCAGAAAATTAAGAACCCAGAAATCCACAGCAAGATTCCACAGAAATCAGCTCAGAGAAGCCGGAGAAAAGCTCCGGAATTTAGAAAGATACTTATGCTGGGTAATGAAGGAGAGGAGCAGAACTTATAGACAGTCAGAGAGCCCAGAGAAAGGACGCGGGGCTGACGTCGTCGTGTGCGAAGGAAGAGTGAGGCATTGCGTCGCAGAGGACGGAGAGGACGGAGGGGGAACGCTTTGTGTCGAAGCCCCAGAGGGCTTGCCATTGTCGTAGAGAGAGAGAGGGTCGAAAGCCCACGAGGGCTCACGTCGAAGCCCTAGAATGGGCTGTCATTGCGAGTCGAGAGGGTGAGCAAGAGATTACGATCGAAACGAGCCCGCGAGGGCTCCTTCGCTGTGGAAATGAGAGAGAGAACATGGGGAGTAATAAAAGAGCCCATCGGGCTTGGGCTCTGTGGGCTGCGGGAGAAAAGAAGAAGAAAAGAAAATGAAAAAAAAACAGCCCGTTACACATGGTTAAGAAAGATTGTTCAATTTCCTTTCATGTACATCAAAGAAAGTATATCTTGTTGATTGGCTACATTGAAGATATAATGATTGTTAAAGATGTTGCTAAAGGGATCGTAGCATTGAATGCATACTTGCAACGACACTTTCAGACTAATGATCTTGGATCGTTGAGTTACTTCTTAGTATAGAAGTACCTAGATTACGAGAAGGAATTGTGTTGTCACATAAAAACATATACTTGATATTCCCACAAAGATTTGGTTATCCCGATGCTAATTTGTTAGCTTTCTCTGGATCCAAACTCCAAGTTACGGTCAGATCAAGTGGAGCTACTTGATCATCATGTATGGTATAGAAGATTTGTGGAAAAATTGAATTATCTTACAGAATATAATGGACTGAATTTTTAGAAATTACTGGGGAAATTTTTTGTAACTTCTCCAATATTTTTCTAGAAATATTTCCCTATTTTATTTTATTTTTATCCTTTTCTTCTCCTCTTTTCTAATTTTTTTTTCTCTTTTTCTTTTGGCCCAGTCACTCCACCCAACTCACGGCCCGATCACCTCTTAAATTCTATTCTCTTTTTTTTCTTTAGTTTAGCTCAAGCCCACTTTCTCCTAAAAGTTCTCCAGCAACTCTTTCCTCCTTCCATTCTCTTCAAAATCCTTTTCTTTAATTTTAGAGCCCACCAGCCTTTCTTTATGCCATGCTCGGCCAACTCTTTTATCTTTTCTTTCTTATTTTTCCTTCTGCACTCAACTAAAAGCAAGCCCAAAGGCCCACACATTCCCCTTTTACAGTCGGCCCAATTCTTTGTTCCTTCAGAAGTAAAAAGAAGCACACAAGCCCGCTTCACGATTTCTCTATTCTTTTAACAGAGCCCCTGCCTCTCTCTCTTCGAATTGATTCGATCAGCCGTCTCTCTCGGAAAATCGATGAAACCCTAAAACCCTAGCCGCCACCAATCTTCGGCGAGAGTTTCAATTCGAACCAAACTCCTCCACAGTATCCCTCCACGCATTTCTCTCTTCAATAAATATTATGCTATTTTAAGGTTATGGTTATATACAAAAATTATTCTCTTTAAGAATTCTTTTGATTCAATCGTTTGTATTTTTGGGGCTTTCCCATCTTTGGATTCTTGGCCTCTTCAGTGAACGGCAGATTTTATTTTCTCCAAGTTTTCGGTTTATTTATTTCTTTTCCTATTTAATTTTTGAATCTTTGGGATTGAAACATGGTATCCGTAGCATGTAAATTGTGGGATTTTTGGGTGTTTTTGGGATGTGATGATTCACACGGTTTCAAGGGATTTTTCCCTAAACAAAAATTTTCTCGGCACCCATCGTCGTGGCAGCGACCTTCGTCATTGCCGACTCTTTCTTATTCTTGTATCAAAGTATTTTATTGTGATGGTTAGCTGCCAGAGGGAGAATCTTTGTGTCGCCGTTACTTCTTGGCTGATTTTCTTGCATCGTCGTTAATTCTCTTTGCGGGGAGAACTACTTCATTGCTAGTCCTTGTTGGGCTCTGAGTTTCACCGTCACTTTGCTGATGATATTTTCTTATGGACGTTAGTTCGCCGATGGGCTTTTGCCCGTCGATATTTTTGATGGGTTTCTGTTCTGCCATTAGGATTGTGCCTTAGGACGACCATGCTTGAAGGTCTTTGCCTTGATGTGTTTCATCCTATGGGCCTTGGGTCCCTTGGCCTCGTTCTGATGTGGGGTCGTTAATTCTCTTTGCGGGGTGAACTACTCCGTTGCTAGTCCTTGTTGGGCTCTGAGTTCCACCGTCACTTTGCTGATGATATTTTCTTATGGGCGTTAGTTCACCGATGGGCTTTCGCCCGTCGATATTTTTGATGGGTTCCTGTTCTATCATTAGGCTTGTGCCTTAGGACCACCATGCTTGAAGGTCTTTGCCCTGATGTGTTTTATCCTATGGGCCTTGGGGTCCCTTGACCTCGTTCTGATGTGGGCTTTACTGGGGTTTTCGTACGGCTATGTTTGGGCCTGACTTTGTTATTGGGCCTGTGGGTTGGTTATTATTTCTAGAAATTAATCATCAGATGAATTACCCCTCTAGGCTGGTAAATTGTAGAATTGAATCTAATGCAAGATGTGAATCTGATCCTAAGCTTATTTGTTTCTTTTATTGTTTCAAATAATTTCCATATTTATATGTGCTGACAACTGAAACTATTTTAGAATTAGTTCCCTTAATTGAAAGGCATAGCTTAAATAAATAAAATACTTTTGGAATCAAAGTATGCCTTGACACAGATTCTTGAAATGAGTGAGGAATTACTTGGCATGTATACAATTACTTGAACGGTCTAACTATATCAATTACTTGCATAGGTAAGGGGTTGTGTACATTGAAACTTGAGAACCTTTTGACCATTTAACAACATTACACTTGACACAAAGTGACATTTCATTGATAAGATCTTGTTACATAGTTCACATATAATATGTTCATTTTCTATTAACAGTTGACTATACATGGTTCAATTACATGACATGATTGCAATGGATAGTATACAATAGTCACTTGCTTGAATGTCGTACACTGATACACTTTCAATATTGTATCCGTTCGTTGGCTATTATACACCGATCACGGATTCTGGATACTATACATGATTGGGAACTATATGCTATATGGGACAAAGTGCCACGGTTCACCCGTGGCCACCTCTTGAACACATGTGAACCACCTCTAGAATCACTTCCATAGTTTATATTGGAAATCATCACAGTACCAGATGCAATATTATTGGACATATCAACTATATAACAATAGTTACAGACCCGAAATACTACATTTGACACTAATCTGAAAACAAAATCACATTACACTTGACTCACGGGGTTTGAGGTAACTCATGTTAGAGAGCACGCGGAAGCGACTGGAGCCATTCTTCAATCACAGTTACATAGTCATAGTTTCTTGATGGATCCTCGCATACATCTGTTTACCCGACATGTCCCTTTCATGTATCTGTTTGGACCATCAGAGGGATCTAGAGTCCTTTTCTCAGTTTGACGTTTGGACTTGGTCCTGGATAGCTCTTCGCGGTACAAGATGGTCTTTGGTTTGCATATCGTGCTCTCCAATATGAGTCATAATCTCGGATTGGCACAACGATTGGCACAACAATTACATGAACTAGAACAGTTACAACGTAGTAATCTCATATGCATTCTTTTTTCTGTAGTTTGTTAGCAGTTCAGTTCAATAGTTTACTTTATTGGTCACTTAATTGTTTAACATGTTCATCACCTAACACACACACACGCACAACCTGTTACTCTTTTGCACTGTAGTATATTTTTACATGCCTAGTGTTATTGTATTCTTGCTCCGTACATAATCCATTTGCTTAGATTAGATACAATCTACTTTTAATCTAGTGGTGCATTTTTAGGTATAGCAGGAGGCTTCAGAGTTTTATGATTAGCTTTCATCTCTTTGAGCTATGCATAGAGTTTCTGAGGCTACTCGTTCATATATGTTTTATGATATATTTCTATTTCACCTATATTGTTTTCACCGATAAGCAACAGACATGTAGTTCTTAAAAATTGTTATGATATCTGGAAACCGGGTCGTTACGCTATAACTTGATCATATATTACATATGCATTGAGTGTAGTTAATCGGTTCATGTTAGCCATAGAAACAAGTTATTGGGACGTTACCCTAAGGATATTTGTCTATCTGAAAGGTGCACTATGTAGATAACTCATATATTTAGACAATGTATATAGTAGAGATGTTGTCTTTTTAGATGCTGATGGGGGTAGGATCACTTATTAACAAGAGATCCATCAAAGGTTAGTGTATTTTTTTGTCATCTTGTGACATGAAAGAGTAAGAAATAAGGTGTCGTCTCTCCATTGAGTACAAAATCTAAATTTTGGGTCACGAAGAATTTCTTAGGTGAGTTGGTTTGGATCAACGATATTATGATAAAATCTACTGTGATAACAAGGCAACAATCCATAATGCGGAGAATCATATCTTTCATGAGTGTTCGAAATCTATCGAGCTTGATTGTTATCGGGTCTGAGAAAAGGTAGCAAATCTATTCACTAAGCTGTTTGGTGGTCCTATAACCAGTTCATTAAGCTGGATATATATTATATGTATGCTTCATGTAACGTGCACCTTTTAAAAAAACTCTCCACTTCTTTTCCCCCTTTCTCATTCGCCTGGCCCATTCGACAAAAGCCTAGCTCGGGCTCCTAATTCCTTCGACGTGATTTCTCTCTCCTCAAGCCCGCTAGGGATTTTTGATCGCAATCCTTCTTTTTCTCTCTCGCTATCGCATCGACTCGAGCCCGCTAGGTCTTTCGACGACGCCCCCTCACGTCCTCTGTCCTCGTACGACGTCAGCCCCCCTCGTCCTTCTCCTACGAAGGACACGAAGCCATACTGGGCCTCTCCGAGACTGTCGCCCATTGCTGTGATGACACGTGTCCTTTGGGGTTCCTCCGACCTCCTATAAGTCTTCTCTTCTCCTCCTCCTTCATGTTACGCAAACCCTGTAAGTTTCTTTTCAATTTGGAAGCTTTTTCGACTGCTTCCTTCAGCTTTCTCTGAGTTGATCCTTGCGGGATCTTGTTATGGCTTTCGGTTCTATAATTTTCTTTGGTTTATCGGCAGATTATGGTAGACTTTATCTCCCCTTACGCTTTAGTTTTATTTCGATTTTTTGCATGCTTAAATCTGAGTGGAAATCGTTGGTTATTGTGCGGAAAGATCGGATTTTTTACGAGATGGGAGAGGATGATTTGGGAGATGAGTTAGGGTTTGATCCCCTTCGAGTATTTCGTGGGGTTGGTTCCCTCACCTGCTTGCTGTGGGGTCATGTAGTCTTGGCGTGGGGCTGTATTGGTGTTTGGCCGTCCCTTGCTTGCTGTTATGGGCTCCCTTGCTTGCTGTTATGGGTTCCCTTGCTTGCTGATTGGTCTCAGTTGGCTTTCTTTACTTGTTGTGGGTTGCGGCTGTCTTTCCTGCTTACTGTTTAGGTTTGGTTGGCCTTTTCTGCTTGTGGATTGGGTTCGATTGGTTCTCTTGCTTACTGATTTGGGTTTCGGTGTGGATTACTTGGGATCTGAGCCCCATTTTTCTGCTGTCTTGGTCGTTAGCCACTGGTTTCTTGCTAGAAACACCGTGGACTTTGCCATAGGCTCGGGCTCCCCCCACCATGTGATGAAAACACCAAATCTGATCCATCTGTTTTGTAATTTTCAGCAATACTAAAGATTTCAGATTTCAGTTCCTTTTAAATAAATAGTGTTGCATCTATTGTCTAGTTGTGCTTCTATTTCCAGTTATCACATGTTTAGCTTATCTGATAGTTAGCATGGAACACTCCTTTTGGGAAGTTTTTATGCATGCGAGAAGTTTAATGTTATGTTAAATTGCGTAGTCCATGTGATATTACTCGGGATATCACTGATAATGAATGACTGATGAGGATTGAGAATTGGCTCATGACATGTCTGGTTGCTACTACGTTCGATTATTGATTATGGACCCCCTTTGGCTATGTAGTTTAAATGATGTTAAACTTAGGCTATATCACGACACTAAAACTATTAACTAATTAATTTAGCATGGCTTGCCGGGTTTTGGGGAAACTTATGATTGCAAGAGTGCGGGAGCGACTGGAGCCTGTCTTTCGGCCCGTATCTAGGAGGATTTCCATTCCATGTTCTATTATTTAAATGGATCCCAAGTCCATGTCACATTTCCTTCTTTTTCGACTCGACCCGGGGTAGCACCCCGTGGTCCAAGAGGGTCTTCGGGTTGCACATCACACTCTTCGTCATAAGTCACAGCCTAGGATTGATTCAAATTAGCAGATACCACGTTACAGTAGTTTGAGTACATTAAGTGAGCATAACATGTTACATCTTTGTACCGTACAATTATAACTGTGACTATCATATCTCCTTATTGTGCATCATTACTATTTCTGTCGTTGGTTAGATATTGTTTATTCTATTGAGCTGTGGTACGACTACTGTTGTCCCGCTAGGTGATGCACAGGATCATACAGAGGCATCTGAGCACGAGGAGTCCGAGCGTCCAGTGCATTACTTTGAGCCTTGAGCAGGCTGAGTGTGAGTGTTGTATTTACGTTTCAGTTGTAGTGTGAGTTTATCCTGTTCTTTCCCTATTCAGAACTGTGTTAACATGTTATGATATGAGTATCTTTATTCCTTTCTGCTCCACATTGACTTCACTGTCACTTGCAGGACATGCATGTAATTGTATATATTGTGACGGCACCCGGAGAGCGGGGCGTTACAATTCAGCTTGATGTGGAGTATTAAAATATTATATTTATATTATAAATGATGATTTGTGTAAAATTGAGTTGTAGCATGACTTTATACAATACAGCATCGGGTGTCGAGAGGATTAATTAGCCTCTCTAACCCTTCTTCCAAATTCATCATCTTCATGTTCTTATTCTGTAAAATGGTAATGAATTATCGCAAAAACTTTATCCTTGTCCCTTTCTGAAGCTATTGCTGGTCAGAAGATCATGTTTCCAGTATAAATTTACGTTAAACTAGTGACTATAACTCTATTGCCATTTCATTCACAAATAGATAGTGGTTTACTGGTTTTTTGGGGGCCATGGTAGATTTATATAATAAAATAAATCTGTGGTAGTTTCTGCCGATGAGGCATACCCTCTTGGTGGTTTTATGTCACTTACTGATTTCCAAGGGCATGTTTTAATACTTGCGTCTTCAACTTCAATCTCTCATCAACTTTTGGATTGGTCTTGCATTCTGGTATTGTTTTTCTCTTGCTTAATGCATATTACTTCATGTTGGTAACAACAGTAGGTTAATAAGTTGACAGCACTTACACAGGACAATAGATCTTTCTAAATGCATATGTAAATGCACATGCCAATAGTTCAGGCGTAGGATTGACGGTTGCTTGGGTCTTCCATGTAACTTCAAATGTTATCATGGCTTGTGAAGGACCGGATTTTCTAATCATTCCTTCTGCATGTTATTATAGTTATTTGATTAGCTAGTAATTATTGAGTGTCAAAGAAAGTTTTGCTTCATTAGAAGTTAACTTTGTCTTTTGGGGGAAGAAAAAAATCATGCGGAACCCTTTCTGGCATAAATAGACCTTTTTATATGCAAACATGGTTTTGTAACATTGCTTCCCCCTTATAGAGAAATTGGAGATGGAACAATGGACTCTTGGTTTATGCCCATGCAGGAACAGGTTAGCTTCAGTGCAAACGTATTATTTCTTCTTCGTGTCTTTTGGTAAAGCATCAATTCTTAACTTTCTTTGTTACTTACAGACTGATCGGGCCTGTGAAAAGGTGGCAATGCTGTTCACGCGACTTCTCGTTGGCCTTTTGGGTTTATTTGATTTTACTCTTCCAAATTCTTTTTAACAGATTAAATCAATGAAAGAACTAAGCGGGGGTTACAACATAGTGGGGCTTTCTCAGGTAAAATGCGGTTTCTTGATTCTAGCATGATAATGTACCTTTACTTCATAGATGCATGCTGCTTTTATATGGAATAAAGTATCTTTACCAAGGATTGAAGTATTAACTGTAGCTCATTTCAAGCATACTGATCCAATTTGGCTGACATAAGCTGATACTCTGATATTGATTCAATAACAACTGATATAGATGGAGATGTTGAGTCTGAAATATCAAAAGTTGAAAACACTTGACTTCTTCATAATCGAAAGAATTGTTATTTTACCGCCAAAATTTTCGAAGTCAATAACCGTTTTGTCAACAGTTGAGAATCGTTTTTTCCTTGTCCAAAATATAAATCTAATCGATTGGAGTAGCGTCTTGAATTTGGATTTCAAGGTAGCTGAGATGTTCACGACAAAGTTGTGGGCCAAAGTGGTAAAGGAAGGATGCTAACACATGACCAATTTCATGGAGTTGCTGGCACATGCAGATATGGAATCTAGAGATGTGTCATATACCTTGGAACGTGTTAGGAATGGGAATTGTAGCCACATGGGTGGCAATTGTGTAGTTTTGGAGCCCAAGGGACAAGTTTGTAATTTGTGGCCCAATGGGCAATTTTCTAATTAGGGGAAGTTGGGCCCTATAAATATGAGGGTGGGGGCTCATCTTAAGACATGAAGAAAATGGAGAAGAAATCTAGGGTTTAGAATGAGGAGAAGTAGGAGTTTAGGAGTAGATTTCTATTGTAGATCTTGAGAGAGTGGTCCTCCTCTCGAATAGAGGCCCCTCTCTTGTATTCGCCGTGTTATCTATCAAAGCATCCCCTTTACCCATCCATATTTCTCATCAGAACGTTTGGTTCTTCAACTTTCTAATAAGTCCAAGATTATAAGAATCAGACATCAAATGAAGTTACAATTTGACAAGAATGTCAGACTGTCCAGATGCAGTTCGAACCTGTACATGACTCTAGTTTCAGCTGAAGTCAGAGTTAGATTTGAGTTAGAATCTTCAAGGCAAGCATGGTTTCTAATAGAATAATTGAGAAGGGTTGATCTTAATAGAATTAGGATTTTGAGATTTGTGAATCAAGAAACTTAGAACTATATAAAAAGGTAGTTGTTGCAAAAGAGAGAGGGAAGAGAGGTAAGAAACATAAAAAGAGAGTTCTTAATTCCTTGTAAGGGTAATAGTTAAACACCAATTTTGATTCTATATTTAAGAGGTTGTTATTGTATTGCAGTAAGTGGGTGGTGAGAGTTGAGAGAAGAGTCCGGTCTTTATAATTCTCATTGATATAATGTAATTTTTATGAGGATAAAAAAGGTACTAGATAATTTATGTATTCTTTATTTTGATTTGTTCTCGCATTTCAAATGGTCCTGGATAGAAATCGAAAAGGTTTGTAGTTCTTAACAAATTATCATCAGAGCTGTGGTGAAGAGTGAAACAGCAAGTACATACTAGATTAAAGATGTAGAAATTTTACTTCTATAAGTTTAGCGTTGATGGGATATTGGTCCAAGTGAAGCTGTTTAACGGTAAAAGAGACTTCAGCCTATGGAAGTATACTATGAAGGATATTCTAGTGTAACAGGGTGGATTTGATGAATGCTCTCTACTACACAGAAAAATCATAAAAGTGACACATGAAGATTTGAAACAGATGGAAGCAAAAGTCATCTCTTCAATTAGATTAGCCTTAGCCCCAAAAATGTGTCATTTGGTTGCGAGCGAGACTTTTCAATAACGTTGTGGAAGAAATAAAAGAACATTTATATGATGCAATTTTTGACGAACATATGTTTCATGAAAATAAGCTTTACAAGTTGAAGATGGTGGAAAGCACAAGTTTGAGAAGTCATTTCAACACTTTCAGGACATTATGTACTTAACTTCAAAGTTTAAATGTAAAAATTGATGATGATGATAAGGCCATATCATTGCCAAAGTTTCGGTCATCTTCTTTTGAAAATATGAAGGCTACACTGTTCGTAGGTTATGAGATGCCAACGGTGGATGAGATGCCGATTGCTATATTAGAGAGCGAGAAGTTTCACATGTCAGTAAAGGTTGAGGGAGAAGATGGAGCAATTGAAGTGGATAGAGGAAGAAGCACTCAAAAGAGTTCGTGCATCATTACATGTTCATAGGGAAATTAAGGGCCCATAAGGATCATATCAAGATGCGTGCTATTTCTGTAAAGAGAATTATATTCAATTCAATTGTGCAAGGATGCAAGGAGGACTTGGAGCTCCTTAGGATCAACTAAGCCCGTGGAAGCACCTTGATTGCGATTGAAGTATATCCTAATGAGGAATAGTGTTCGATTCTAGTGGGTGAAGAAAAATAAGAAATGACTCGTATGAATGATTGGTTATTAGACTCAACATGCTCATATCATACATATTCAAGAAAGGAATGGGTCGAGGGATACAAACTGAAGAAGAAGATGATTACTTTAGCCAATGCTAGCATCCTTAAATGTAAATGACATTAGTGCAGTCAAGGTTTGAGTACTCGGTTTTGGTCGGTAAAATTTTTTAGGTTTTGCACAGCTTTGCACAGTTTCGCCCATTTCATAGGGTTTGTTTTGAGTTTCGGTTTCAGGTTTATATGAATTTATATGTATATATTTATATAGTAATGCATTTGTAATAAATGTTTTAGAATTTTATTGTATTATATAATATAATTATTAAAATTTCAATAAAATTTAAGAGGTTTTATATTTTTTAGAATTTTAATAAATATTTTTATGTATATAGTTTAAATAGGTTCATGTATTTAAACATAAACTCATATTTTATCATAAGAAGTGATGTTTCGGCTGAAATCACTTCGTTTTGACCGAAAACTGACCGAAACTGACCGAAACGGTTTTGGTTGTAATGCCGAAACCGAACAAAACCAAGCGAAATCGAAACCACTTAGTTTTGACCGAAATCAAACGGTTTAGGCTGAAATCAAAGCCGAAAATTTTATTTCAGCCGAAACCAAACGAAACCAGTCGAAACCATAATAATGGCCTTAGCAACCATAATAAATTTTTTCCTATTTCAGAAAATAAACAAACTATTTAGTAGGGAAAAAACTAATGTAAAAATGGCCTTTAGCAACCTTATTAATTTTTTTCCTGAAGACCATAAAAAATAATCAAATAAACAATCATTTAACAATGCAGATTTAGGGTTTCGGGAACTTACATTGGTTGAGGTATTTCGTCGAACATATGGTGTGTTCATGCACGATGAGGGTGTGTTTGCGCTACTGATGGTCATTGTTTTGCTGCTAGAATCAGGGCTGGTTCATTGCCGTTCTGTAGCTACATGCTGTTGTTGCAATAGCTGGTTGTTGTAGCTATTGCTGTTGGGTGCTGCTATTTATCACGACTGCTGCCGCTACAGTTGGTTGTTGCCGCTACAGTTGGTTGTTGCCGCATCAGCAGCTATTGGTTCACAGAAAGAGGAATGAGAATGATAAGAAGAAGAAGATGGTGGTGGTGACGATGACAAAGAGAATGATAGAGTTGAGTGAGAGCGATTGAGAGGGAAGGAGATCCGGGAGTAGGGGAGAGTTGGGTTGGGTTTCTTTTTTAGAATCAGGTACCCCCTGTTGAGAGAGTAATTGGGAAGAAGTTTTTTTTTGTTTGGGTTGGGGGAGGGGGTAGAGGAGGGATGGTGAACGTCGGAGTGATTAAGGGAGAGCAATGGGATAGGGTTGAGGGAAATGAAGGGAAAGGGGTGGTGGTTGAATCAAAAGAGGAAACATGAGAGGAGAAAGTTTAGGGGTTTAAAGTTAAATAGGCTTGACAGTTAAATAGGCTTGACGGTCGGGTTTCCGGCTAATAGGTTTAAGGTTAAAACACTTATAATAAAATTCAGAAAAAATGATGAAAAAATCACCAAAATTCTAAAAATTTATTTGAAATTGAAAGTACTTTTATTTTATTATAAACATAATATAATGGGTTAGGATCATTACACCTTTTACTGAGTTAAGATGGTCCGTCGTTCAATTGGTATCCAAGCAGTAGTTAGAGCAGAGTGTACCTCCTACTTTATACATGTTTATGGGTCTGCTCATAGTTACTAAAGACAACTAGGCTGACTTATATATCCAAATCAATAAACACCGTGTAGGTGCTTCCCCCTTTTCCGTAGTTTTCTTTGTCAAGAAAACAGCTTTCGTTATTACTGTTCATATATAAATCATTGTCAAATCCTTTGTGTAGCCATGCTCCATAGCTGGTCTTATCTGCTCGGGAAAATGTGGCAGGAACGATGACAATTTTGATGAAAGTGAAAATGAATTTGAACTGGTGGTTTAAGCCATTCTTTCCAACCTGCAGTGCATAACAACCGTGCATAATTTCGTAGCACAGTTTGTGAATTTGATTCCATGATAAATTTTTGCAGTTACATGCTTTCTCTTTGTAAACAGGCCAATAATATACATATATCACATGCATTTGGAATTTTGACATATATTAGGGTTTTAATGTTTCTTCAAATTAGCTATGTGACCATTACAACTTGCTTGCTTCTTTGATTTCTGAAAAAAACTTGTCCATGTCATCTGGTTGTGGTGCCTTACATTTTTACATTCCTTTGCAGGGTGTAAACTGGCACTTAATGATTGCCCTTGGGTATAAACTCTATCAGGAGATTAATTTGTTTCTTATTTGTATTTCCCATTGAGCAATCTTGTAATAAGATGGTGGCTAAAAATTTGTTGCTGTCAGATGCATTGACTTGAGTTTCATGACAAGCCAATTTCTCTTATTGGAGGAATAGTGGCACGCTTTTTTTTCATGGATTTATGAGACTATCATGTTTTATATGATTCTGCTGCTTTGGGTGTTTAAGCTATTGCTTAAGATTCATGCGGGACTAGAAAAGGGGCATATTCCGTCAACAGTTTTGAAGTCAATACTCTGTAGATCATGTTCTGCTTTTGTTTGATGTTAGTTAACAGAGGGTGCTATTTACAATTTAGGCATTTAGCACTATTTTTGTGTTGTATTAGGTTGAGTTTAATTAGGAATTAGCATTGTTTGTTGGGTGAGATTAAGAAACTAGTCTGATGCGTTCTGCAATTTGGGGCAGCATGGGCATTTTCGTAAATTTTCAGTTTTCAGGCGCATTTTTGTAATTTTCGGGTTTTAGGGGATTTTCTGTAATTTTGTTAATTTCATATTAGTATTTATACGTGGGTAAGGAGAATTAGGGATTTAGGTTGAATTTTGAGAAAGAAACCATAGATCTTGAAGGTTTAGGCTTTTCATTCGAAATAAAAGCTAGTTCTTCTAGATTTAGGCTTTGATTTCGAATACAAAGCTAGGAGAGTGGCCTCCTCTCGAAAGGGGTCAACTTTTTTTTGTATTTTCTCTTTTTATTTTCAGTATTATCAATAAAAACAACCCATTTCCCTCAAATCTTCTCTTTCTAGCCTTAAAAATCACACATTTACCCTAAAAGTCCTAACCTACCACCAAAAATCCTCTCTTTATCTATGAAAACCCCAGAAAATCACGTCACATTGGTATCGGAACACTATGATCCATGTCGGCTCGGCGGTAGAAATGAAGAGAAGGGTCGAAGTTTTGGAGGAGAAATTCGAAGCCGAAGTAGAAGAACTGAAGAAATCAATGGAAGAGATAAGAACAACTCCGACCTCCATCAGATCTAAAGTGAATGAGACAATCGATGCCGGGATCGATGCTCGGTTCAACGTGTCGGAGGTGAGGATGATAGAGTATCAAGCAAGCCTTAACACAACAAAACTCGCAACGAATTTCGGATCCAAAGATGACCAAGATTTCAGATCTGAATCACAACACCGTTCTAGGGTAAAAGACGACAATTTTGAAGAAGGCGAAGGAAAAGATCGGGAAATTCAAGGAAGAGCTTCTACCCGACGCAGAGGAGGATACCAAAGAAACGAAAATTACCACGTGAGGGGGTCAGACCCCAGCTGGCCTCGGGAGGGACCTGGCGGCTACCGACGCAGAGGAGGATCCTAAAGAGATGAAAGATTATCCCGTGAGGGGGTCGGACCGCAGCTGGTCTCGTGAGGGACCTCGCGGCCAAACGCAGGGCCGCCGGGTCCTAGCAGCCAAATGCAGGGCCGCCACGGGCCATGCAGTCTACCTGCAGGGCCGTGCAGGGCCGTGGGTCCTGCAGGCAGACTGCAAGGCCCCCAACGCCTTACAGGTGGCTTGTAGTGCCTTGTAGGGCACCTACATGATCGCCAAGGCCCTCGCGGGCCCCTGGTGGCATGCTAGAGGCATGTCGAGCCATAGGTGGAACATTTGGGGCCTTGCGACGTCTGAGACCCATCGAGACTTCAATGACGATCTTGGGTCGCTTAAGGAAACCTGAGAATGACGTGGAAGAGCTCCTGGAGTTTCGTGGGCCTCGGTTTGTGGCAGAAAGGTGACCACATCGAGTACTTCCGGCCTACAAGGATTTTAAGGAGGATTGTGACGAGGACTCGGGCTTTGCGGAGGATGTTGACAACTACGCCTGTGATGATTGGGATGACCATGAAGACAGAGGTGGTGGTCCTTTGAGGGGCTATGGAGACACAATGAGGTATGTCATGACACTTATCATCCACCTTACTATAGACATCCATGAGGCAGAGCAATACAAGGAGATTTCAACACCGACAGCAGGGTCAAAAAAATTAAAGATGTATAACTTTAAAGGAGAAGACCATTATAGGTGTATCTACATGATAGAGAGGTACTTTGAGGTGATGCACCTCACTGCAGCAGAGAAACTGAGGGCGGTACGGATTTGTTTGGAGGGTGAGGCCTTGTCTTGGTTTCGTTGGAGAGAGCAACAACGGCTTGTGCGCTCGTGGAAGAAATTTAAGGTTTGCTTGCTACGCCGATTTCGGGACACCTGATGGAGACCTTCACGAGCAGCTCTTTGCTCTTAGACAGGAGGGGACAATCAGGGCATACATCAGGAAATTTGAGATACTGTCAGGTCATGTGCGGAGACTGTTTGAGGAATCCTTAGAGGGGTGTTTTATGAAGGGTCTCAGTGCTAGCATTCAGGCAGAGCTATGCATACAAAGATCTAGAGGGCTATTGGACGCAATGGAGTTGACCCAAATGATAGAGTATCGGGTCACAGAGGAGCGACATGCCAAGGAGGCATGGGGCAGACACACTTTTCGCAGCCAGGTAGCGACTTAGGAGGAGAAGGCACAGTCAGGAGGGATCCAGTCTGGCCAAGAGAAGAAAAGTGAGCTTTCAGCAGACAACAAGTCCAAGCACCTCTTGCAAACAGAGATCCAGGACTGACGCATCAAGGAGCTATGCTTTCAATGTGGCGAAAGATTCGGGCCAGGACATCGTTACCGAGATTGTGCTCTCTAGATGCTGACAGTCAAGGATGAAGAAGACAATATGGTTGAGGATGAAGAGCCAGGAGGGAATGCACACCTCCATTTGGAGTAGCAAGCCCATGGTTTCCATGACACCATTTTAAAAACACGGTGGTTTTTAGAGGATGGAGTAATGATGTGTTCTGCAATTTGAGGCAACATGGGTGTTTTCTTAAATTTTTAGTTATTAGGGCATTTTTGTAATTTTTAGTTTTAGGGTGTTTTCTGTAATTTTGTTATTTTCAGATTACTATTTATATGGGGGTTAGGAGATTTAGGGATTTAGGTTGAATTTTGAGAAAGAAACCATACTTCTTGGAGGTTTATGCTTTTCCTTCGAAGTAAAAGTTAGTTCTTGAAGGTTTAGGCTTTTCTCTAATACAAAGCTAGGCGGACTCCTCTCGAAAGGCGTCAACTAACTTTTGTATTTTCTTTTCTTATTTTCAACATTATCAATAAAAACAGCACCATTTCCCCAAATATTCTCTTTCTAGCCCTAAAAATCTCACCTTTACCCTAAAAATCCCAAATTTCCACCAAAAATCATCTCTTTATCTATTAAAACCCTAGAAAAATCACATCAAAGTCATTTGGAGTAGTTCAATCATGTCAAAAAGAATCAATGGGATATCTAACTTACAGATAAGATGGAAAAGATGGTGCGTATACACGCAAATCCTATTGAGGTGAGTGAAGAATCTGAACTGCACTGGTTGACGATTTTCCTAATAAGGGAAAATTTTGATTTAAAATTCAAGGTAGAGCGGGTTATAAATTTGGATGTTATGTGGGGTCTTTTATAACATGTTTCAGTCTGGAAAGTCATGTTCAAGTCCGTATGATGACGTAATCAGTTGGTTCTGTAAGCATCTTCTATTCAATAATATTAAAATGAATCGAGTTAATAAAAGTCTGTAACTACCTGTAACTGTGATCAATTTTGAGGTTGTAGGAGCTAAACAGTATATGAACTGCAATATAGCTCATACGCCAACAATAATTCATGTTCTTATGAAATTGCTTTCCTGAAGTACTTGCGATATGGCATTGATGCAAATGTCTCTTTGCTTTATATTGTTATTCTTACTTCAGCTATTCTGACTTCACTCTAGCACAAAGATATTAATCTTCTTTCTTTTTCAGGGTAACTTAATAGCTCGTGGGATAATTGAGTTCTGTGACGGGGGACCACATGTAAGAATTTGTAGTATTTATGTTATGTTTTCACTGCTCGTTTCAAGTATTACTTTTTAGCACCCTTTTCAATGTATTATGTCCATCATACTATAGGTTATAAGGTAAGTTATAATGGGCTGTTTTTATACTTCATAGCATGGGGGGAGGGAGTGTTTCTTGCCCACACGCGTGCATGCACACGATTTGTTCCTGCCTCCTTGTGCATGCATGTGGCAGACACACCGACACAGACGGCCAAACACCCATGTGTGAGTGCACTCACAGTTATTATTAACTTGATCAGCTGAACAGAATTGTTATGTCACATTCATTTTGAAATAAGACAACCTTCATATGAAATAATTTGTTGAACACGATCTACTCAATTGAAATTATGACATGCTTGTTATTAATTTGATCATATGAGCCAAATCGTTATCCCATTAGTTTGGAAATAAGATTACCTCATTATGAAAAATTAGCTGGTGAAAATCGATCTAAACCGGTCACCATGTACACTCCAGCTATAGTCAATAGATTTTTTTAAAATATAATCTTCTGTGTCTTTCCACTTTTTTAATAAGAAAAGAATACAATAAATCACCTACAGTCAGTGAACCCTTGGGCATCAGCTTGAGCTAAAATTTTAAAATCAATGGGGAATGAAACTGAAATTCCTCTGTAAAGAGCAAGCCTGATTTGCAAACCAATCTGCACACTGATTTCCTTCGCAGTAGACATGCGCTGTCCTTTTCCGATTGAAGTAATTGTAATGAATGACCAACATCTATTAGAAAATTGTTGTCTGCACTCTGAGGTGGACCACTAAGAAGATGGTTAATGAGATAGGTGGAATCACCCTCAATCCAAACACCCCTTCCTAAAAGTTAAGTCAAAATAATTCGAAGCCATCCATCTATTGACTTTGATAGAAACCTTATCATAATGTTTATTTTTGCTGCTTCATGGATAACCTTATCATCTATGGATTATTGAATTCATCAAAGTAAGAATACCCTATCTATCACACACCCGCTCAGGTAATATCAGCCCACATGATTAAGTAATCATCAACTTTCATGGATGATAACAGTGCAATACACATGGATTGTAGACTCATATTCAGTTATTCACAAGCACATTGATTTCATATGCTTAAAGCTCATTATTAAGATAGACAATAACCAGCCCACCTCCTAGAATATATTCAATCATTTCTCACCTATAGATGCATTGTTTGTGATTCTGCCATTGAGCCTTACCTGTTCTGATGTTTATGAAAATTTTGATTAATCCCTCTTGAAGATTTTTCCCATTTTCTTCTTTTTATTGGATAAGGAAAGAAAGCATGGTACAATTATTTTCTCATAGAATCTGAAGGCATAGGGATATGGTATGATGGAGAAGGAATAACATTCTTCAAAATTTTGAGGGAAAGAAGATCCGAAGGATTTTCAGAGAAACTGAGATTTGAGATGTTGGACTGCTCATTATTTTCTGCATTTCATTTGTTCTTTTCTACTTTTTATATTTTCGTGGAAACAAACTTTTTTAATTTTAAATCATTGTTTCCTTGCCGGACACACTAGTAGTTATTTGATTATTTATAAGAATTTTTTCTAAGTATCATTTATTATCAAACGCTAGCATAAATATATAGGCATGATATGTAATATAGGAGGAAGAAAGACATCACATTGGGTTTGAAATTTATCTTAACTTTCTTCAATGGTTCTTGTTAGAATTTGAAGAAGCCAGGGAGAAAAGATACATCCATCTACCTTATTCATTGACACACACAGAAAACAATAAGCACATGGTACATTGCAAGGTTTGAGAAATCAGTTTTGGCTTTGGTTTCGGGCGGTTGGAGAAAGTTTAGGAATCGAACATTTTTACTTAGTTGTGTAAGTTTCTCATCGAATTTTGGTTTTGGATTTATCTAGTATTTTTATGTATATATTAATATAATAATGCATTTTAAATATAATTTTTAGAATTTAAATGAATTTTTAGATTTTTGTCATAAAATATTTAGAATTTTGATAAATATTTTTTATGTATATGTTTCAAATGTTCAGGTATTCAAAGCCAAACCTACACTTTATTAGACTTGAGTTTTAGTTTCAAATAAGTTTGGATATTTAATCCCAAAACTTGGTTTCAAATAAGTTTGGATATTTAAACCCAAAACCATATCTTATTTAAACCAAACCTAAATCCCAAACCATCTTCAATCTCTCTTCAGCTCAACCTTGGTTTCAGTCGGTTTCGGAAGCTGACTAAAACTGGTTGTAACTGGTTGAAACTAAGATTTGGTGGTAGTTTCTTACCGTTCTTATTAAAAAACGTGACAGCTGAAACCAAGTTATTTCATTAGCACCCTCATTCGCTGGTACATTGAACATAGACAAGGATTTAGACATGTGGTTTAATGTACCTTGGTAATATTTCTGACTTCCGATGGTACATTGGATCTGGACTTATTTTAATACTTTCCCTCAAGCTGGAGCATGCATATCAATCATGCACAGCTTTTACAGATAGATGAGAAAGTGCCTACTGAACCTGTTTTGGTACAGACGAACTGATTTGCTGAAGAAGTGAAACGAGTGCAAAGCAACTTATTAGTGATTGCATCTTATGATGAAATAAACAATTCACTTTGTGTTTAGTCCTTTCATGGAAGATAAGATTATTGGCTACATAGATCGTAGCCTGAGTGTTCACAGAACATTGGTATCTGCTTATCATATTGAAAACTAAGCTCCCAAAGTAATATCTTAAGCTAAATCATTTTGCAGGTCGTATTGGGCGGTATTGGCCATGACTCTGTACTCCACTTATTGCACTTGACATTGCAATAATATTTTGTTTCTTGTTTCTTCACATCACCAAGTTTCCCCCAATATAAGTACAGTAGCAAAAAGTGGACCTCTTATTCCGTTGACTTTTGGGTTTCTCACTTTTGGTATAACTAGAATCGGAATATGCCTCATTCATTAAGTGGTAATGTCTCTTACAAAATAGCACCCTTCTTGGATATTCTCTAACATTCTGTTAAATCATCAATACCATTTTCCAGTGAACATTAGGCTTATGGATGAATCGATAATCCCACCAGCAAATACACTATATGGTCTAGTGATGGTTAAGTAAATAAGCCTCCAAACTAACAACTGGTATGCAAAGACATCCTTAGGCAAAAGACTAGAATCGTCACATAATTGAGTATTAGCCTGAATGGGAGTCCATACTAGATTGCACCTTAACAATCCATTATTCTGAAGTAGATCTAAATTAATGCATAATTCCTTTGGGATAGAGTAATCCCAGTTTTTTTTCTATATGCTACTTCTATCCCGAGAAAGTACATGGGTCTTCCCATTTCTTTAGTCACAAAGTGATTTTTAGGTACTTAGTCTTTTGGATTCCACAAAAAGCACTTTCTATCATAAGGATATCATCAACGTATACATTTAGAATAACATATCTTAAAATTGTTTGTCGAATGAAGATTATGATATCAGAGGGGCGGCACCGTCTGAATCCAGCACTTCTAATGACCCGACCTGACTAAAATTTTCAAACATATCTTAAGGATCTTGCTTCAAACCATATATCGCTTTTCCTAATTGATAGATAGCTAGCAATTATCCATGCACAAAGTGCATCATCCAAAAACCCCTTACAGAACGCAGGACCCACACCCTAGTGTAAAGGGAACAGAAGAGTGAGTGTGAGAGTTGGTATTGTTCCAGGGGCTTGGGGGTTTTTGAGTGGGGGTGGGTGGGTGGCCCCACCTGCATGTCACTCCTTCCCATCAATCTCCATTCAAATCACTCTTCCCCACACATCAACCGACCTCTCTCCCCTTCCCATCATCCCCCGTCACTCTCTTCCTTGCAGGCACCAAATCCAATGAAACCATGGAAAAACCCAGCAAGTACTGATGTCTTGTGGGCCCCAGATGATGACATGGACAAATCTAGGCCGTCTTTCTATCAACCAGTTTGTCCCACGTGGATTCAACCTGTGGAGAGATGTATATAACACCCAAAGTGCACGTGCACCCAAAAAACCCCCTCACAACCAAGATGCGAGCCCTGCATGGGTATTCTCGTGGGTGCAAAATCGGGTGCAAACGGGAAGAGATGGTGTGCGTGTGTATTGTCTTGGGGTTTTTTGATTGGGGGCGGGTTTTGGGTTTTTTGTTTTTGGGTGTTTTTTGGGGTTTTGGTGTGCTTTTTGATTGAAGTTGGGTTTTTGTTTGGGTGTTGTTTGAGTGGGGGTGATGTGACACTGCCACATAGGACAAACCCCCTCCACACAGTGCATGGCTCCCAAAAATCCCATCCCACTAAAACAGCACGCGGGCCGGGCCCCACGTGGGTCTCGTTGGGAGAAAATCGGGTGAAAAGAGGAAGAGTGGGTGTGAGTGTGGGTACTGTCGTGAGGTTTTGGATTTTTGTTTTTTGGTTTTTTTTTTGGGTTTGGGGATGATGTGAGACTGCCACGTAGGAAAAACCGTGGACAATTGTCCTCAAATGTATAATAGATATTGTCCACTAAGCAACATACTCTTCTCGAGCTTACAATTAAGAAATGCATTCTTTAAATTTAGTTGGAGCACATGTCATTGCTGATTAACAACCAATGAGAATATCATTTGAATGGAATTCAGGCGAGCAACAAGAAATGTCTTAAGATTGTCTACTCTAGATGTTTGAGTAAACATCATAGCTACCAGACGAGCTTTATATTTGTTCATTATCCTATCAGGCTTATATTTTATTGTATAGATCCAACGACACCCAATGATTTCGCTACCTACTGGGTAAGGATTGGCTTTCATATACCAATGGACAATAGAGTTTCCATCTCAGCATCCATAGCTTGCTTTCAGTTGAGATGCACCATAGCTTCCTAATAAGATTTAGTAATAGACATCGAGGTTGAATACAATGCAAATTGCTGGAAAGGAGTTTAACAATTATAGAAAACAATGTGAGATGATACGAGATAGTTGCCTATTTTCCTTTATGATGAGCAATCAGTATATGCAAGTCTGATGGGGTTCTGGCGGAGGATCAACTTGGGGGATATGCAGACCCTTCTTATATAGAATGTGGATCATCCGAAGGTAGGATAAAAGAATCTTTTTTTGAACGTTTAGTATACATATGCGATGGCTTAGTGCTGATGGGAACCCTAAGACTAAACACACATTGTGTAAGATGAGATAGAATGGGATCGACATCGGGAGTGAGAGTAAAGCAAGAGACCCAAAAAGGTAACATCAATGAAAATGGTATGCTTGCGATGTACATAATCATAACAACAAAAACCTTTTTGGGGTCTAGAATATCACATAAACATACATTTTAGTGCTCTTGTTACTAGTTTGTGAAGTCCAAGTGTGAGATTCTGTTCAAAGAAAGTATAACCAAGCACACTTGGTGGTCGGTAGAAGATTGGATTGTCAGTAAATAAACAAGAAAAAGGTATTTGATCATGGAGGACATGTAAGGACATTTTGTTGAATAAGTAGCATGCCCATAAAACATCTGACCATAAATACTTGAGAACATTCATTTCACGTGTATATATGAACAATAAAGAAAAAGGTATTTGATCATGGATGACATTTTGTTGAATAAGTAGCATGCCCATAAAACAACATCTGTCCATAAATACTTGTGAACATTCATTTCACGTGTATATATGAACAATAACTAAGTGTCTGTTCTCAGAATGGGCATGCCCAAAGCCCAAATGGGTACCCATTTGGGCTTGCCACATTCTAAATCCTTCATTATGGTCTAGGAAGATTGGCCTCATCCCTAGTTCTCTTTTAGCTATATAATTTTTAATGACGTGTGAGCATACGCAGTTGGATGCAAGATCCTATTCGATTGGTAAAAATTTAAAAAATCTTTTTACACTTTATAGGGCATCATTAGTATGAAGAACAGAAGTAGTTATGATAAACTGTTTTTATTTCATTAAAAAGTTGAATTATTTTAGATACATGTACTTGTCTTTCAGTAAAGAGACCCACATTATTCAAAACAGCCATCAACAAAAACTAAAAAAATAACGAAAACCTTATCCAGAAGGGCATTTACTAGGACCCAAATGATAATGTGTTAGTTCAAAAGGTGGACGACTACGATTATTGACACATCTTGGATAGGAAGCATGGTGGTGTTTTCCTAACTCATATGATTCACGTTGTGTTGATGACCTAGACTCGGTAGGAAGAAATTGATGAAGTTTTTATAAAGATAGATTGTCTAGATGATGATGCCATAGGATTGGGGTCTGTAACGCCCCAGAAAGGGGTGTCGTCACACTCACAATGATTTTGCAGTTCTTGCAGGTACCAGTGAAGTCAATATAGTTTAAACAGGAAATATTCAAGACAATGATAAAGAAATACTCATTTTATTCAACCTTGAAAGGAATTACATCGTCTAGGCAACAACGAAACTACAGCTCAATTAAAATAACGCTGAAAGAAAAATCGACTAAAAGAAAGATAAACTCTCTTGATAACACAGAAGCTCAAAAGTCAGTGTCCTCGACAGGAAAATCGGACTCCTCATACTGCGGAGCCTCCTCTTCAAGCCGAGTATCACCTGATGGAATTGAACCACCATTAATAAAGTAGATTGCAAACCGTATTAAACATTTAATTGATTTATTTTGCAGGAAGTTAAAAGCTACGAAAGGAACTGTAAAAGAAAAGTTACTGACCTGGCATCATTTAAGTGGCAATAAGAATTAAGCAACTAACCAAAAGAATTGTTGTTGTGATGTGACTTATAAGAGGAGAGCACGATGTGCAACATGAAGTCCACCTTGGACCGCGGGGTGTTACCCCGGGCCGAGTATAAGGTCAAACTGTACCGAGAACTCAAGATCCATAAAAGGAAATTCTACCAGATAGGGGCCATAAGCATGTCTTCAATCGCTCCCGCACCCTCTCAATTATAAGTTACCACATACCCGTGGTGTCATGTGTTGTTCTAGTTCTAGGGTGTAATGTGTTGTGTTCATGTCGTTATTCCCTAAATTACATGATTAGGTAGAGATATGCCAATTATGTTCCAGACTGTCAGGTTTTGTATATATATATTAGGCGTACCAATATCATTGTATAATCCCGATGCATAATCTCTTATCATGTAATTTTAGTATAAGCCAGAAACCGAACTTCCAATATTCTGCATGTCGAATCTCATAAGCAGAAAATACTAGAGTTAACAATTAAAGTTAACAATTTCTGAGAAGAGATAATTTAAAGCACAATTTATAAATACGATAAGGAAAGGACGAAAAGTATTTAAAAATTATGGGGAAAACTCAATGGATCAGATTCATGATTTGGCACCTTAATGGGTTGTGGTCTACCTGTCTAGAGGGGTTGCTCGGACTCGGATTTGCTTAAAAGGATACCAATTTAGCTCAAAATCATTGTAATAAAGGAAGTACAGGTTTCCGGCTATTAAAATAAAATTATAAGTGGAACAAAACTGAATTTGTAAGGGAAAACTTAACTGAATTTGTAAGGGAAATGAACAGAATTTTTAAAGGAAATGAACTGAATTTATAAAAGAAACTGAACTTAATATTTAAAGGAACTGAACTGAACTTATAAAGAAAACTGAACTTAATATTTCAAGGAACTCAACTAAATTTATAAAGGAAACTGAACTTAATATTTAAAGGAGCAGAACTGGAGGAACTTAACTGGATTAATAAAGGAACAGAACTAAAGCCTAAAGAAACCAAGAAGATAAGTATATTATCCAAATAATAAAAGAAGACAGATAAGTTTTGCAAGCCCAGGAAACCACAAACACCCCCACGAAGACAAACACCATGCGGTAAGACCCGCCGGTATAAACCGATAGCGAAACTCAAGCCAAGCCTTCCACCTTGGCGGCCGACCACAATTAATAAATTGACGCAATGGTCTAACGAAAAACAGCGAACACCAGCATAACGCCGTGAATCTAATCTAGGTGCCAAATATTCATCGGAGGGAAAATTCCTCTCTAAGAGCTACACGAATCATCACTTCCATAAATAAATAATAATAATAATAATAATAATAATTATTAAAAGCTTAATATGAATACGAATCTACCTCGACCGAAGCTTGCGAGGAAAAAAATAATAGATCCGAAACCAATCAGAGCAAAATCCGTAAACCCTTGAGCAATCCGAAACCAAAGGAGCAAATCCAAAACCAATGGAGCAAATCCAAAAGTCCTAAGGGCAAATTCGTAACCCTAGGAGAAAAACCGAACCCCACGGGTGATGTCGAAGCCCCCAAAAGCAAGATCCGAACCCAAGGAGCAAGTCGAAGCCCCCAAAAACAAGAACCGAAGCCTCAGAAGCAAAGATAGAAAACTTGGAAGAGGAAAAAGATAATGTTCGCATGAAAACGAAACCGTAGAAAATCCATTCATATAAGTAGAAAGGAGAGATGGGGAAGAGATCTTATCGCTTGAAGATCGGAGTGAAGACGTCGAGATCTCTTCAGGAGAAAATGGGGCGGTTGAAGATAACATTTAGGGGTTCGAAACCTTAATCTCTGCCGCCGCCGTGCTCACGTGAGGGAAGAGGAACGAAAAACAAAAGGCATCGGGTTTTTTTATGCTGGGTGCGTGCGTGGTGTGTGGGGAGAGAGAAAAGTGGGTGGGGTTTATTTATTAAGTGGATGTGGGCTTGTGGGCTTTAAACAAAGGGAAGAGAAAATAAAAAAAGAAAGAAGAGAGAGAGAGAGTTTTGGGCCTTTACACCTTATACACCTTCAAAGAAATTCAGTCCTCGAATTTCAAAGGAAACATTAATCGGTGAAAAGGTACGGATACCGCTCATTCATCTCTGCCTCTCGCTTTCAGGTAGCCTCTCCTAGCGAGTCATGATGCCACCTCACTTTGACCAAATCCACAGTCTTGTTCTTGAGAGCCCTCTGTCATCGATCAATAATCTCCACTGGTTGCTGTTCATAACTCAAATCTGACCTCACAGTGATATCTGAGTGATCAACCACGTGGGTTGGGTCTCCAATATACTTTCGCAGCTGAGATATGTGGAACACATTATGCAACCCTTCCAGATATGGAGGAAGTGCAAGTTTGTATGCCACCTCACCCACACGCTCGCGTATGTTGAAATGTCCAATATACTGTGGACTAAGTTTTCCTTTGCGACCAAAACGAATCATGCCTTTATTTGGTGAAATCTTTAGAAATGCATGATCTCCCGGTTGAAATTCCAAATGTCGCCTCTTTGCATCTGTCCGTGCTTATAACTGTCTTGTGTCACATGTAGCCTCTCTTTGATAGTCCGTACAACATCCACTGCTTCTACAATCATCCCAGGCTCAACAAATTCTCTGTCTCCAACATCGTCCCAGCTTAAGGAAGAACGACACTTTCTTCCATACAAAGCAGCAAAAGGAGCCATTCCAATACTCGCATGATGACTATTATTATAAGCAAACTCCACTAGATGTAAATGGTCTTCCCATGACCCCTTGAAATCCAACATGCATGCCCGCATCATGTCCTCCAAAATTTGTATAGTACGCTCTGATTGTCCGACCATCTGAGGATGGTAAGCTGTACTGAACTTCAGCTGCGTACCCAACTTCTCCTGTAAACTCTTCCAGAAGTGCGAAGTAAACCAGGTGTCCCTATTAGAAATGATACTGGGACCCCATGTAGCTTCACAATTTCCTCCATGTATCTCTTGGCAAGAGTCTTTGTAGACTGCCCGACCCTGAAAGGAATAAAATGGGCCGACTTGGTCAATCGATCAATCATCACCCAAACGGCGTCATGTTGCTTCTTGCTCTTTGGAAGACTTGTCACGAAGTCCATTGTGATGTGTTGCCACTTCCACTCAGGGATGTGCAGGGGCTGTAACAGACCGGCAACGCGGTGATGCTCAGCCTTTACCTATTTACATACCATACATCTGGCCATACTTCGCGCTATGCTTCTCTTCATTCCATGCTACAAGTAATTTTGTCGTAGATCTTGGTATATCTTGGTGCCTCCTGGGTGGATGGAATACGGGGAACTGTGTGCTTCCTTTAATACTTCATCCCTGACATCTCCTGATGGTACGCATATTTTACTGCCATATTTAAGAGACCCATCTGCATGTATATGGAATTGTGGTCTCTGTCCCGTCAATGCCATGTTCCTGATCCGCTGAAGCTTTGCATCTCCTGTCTGAGCAGCCTTGATTCTGTATGCCAGCATCGACTGTATCTCCATGTTCATAAATGATGAGGTCAGACCGGGTAACACCACGTCTATCTCCATTTTGCGGATATCCTGTTGTAGCCTCCACTGCGTTGTAAGCGTCATCACTCCTAAAAGCCGACTCAAAGCATCAGGTACTATATTGACCTTTCCAGGATAGTACTGAAGATCAATGTTGTAATCCGCCATGAGCTCGATCCATCTCCGTTGTCGCTGGTTCAGATCCTTCTGCGTGAAGATGTATGATAAGCTCTTATGATCCGTAAATACCTTCACGTGCTCCCCAAGTAGAAAGTGTCTCCAGATTTTCAAAGCAAATATTATTGCTGTCAACTCAAGATCATGAGTGGGGTAATTCTTCTCGTGATTCTTCAATTTCCTTGATGCATATGCGACAACGCGTCCGTGCTGATGAAGCACACACCCAAGGCCTTTGCCAGACGCGTCGCAAAACACTTCGAAATCTCCCATACAATCTGGAATGACCAATATCGACGCTGTTGTCAACCCCTTCTTCAATTCTTGAAAGGCATCGTTACACACCCTCGACCAAACATACATCACGTCCTTCCTTGTCAGCTGTGTCATGGGCTCTGCGATCCTCGAAAAATCCTTGATGAATCTTCTGTAGTAACCAGCTAGTCCCAAGAAGCTTCGAATCTCTGAACTGTCTTAGAGATTGGCCAATTCTGAACTTCTGCAACCTTTTCGGGGTTCACAGAGATTCCTTCTCCCGAAATCACGTGGCCTAGAAATACCACCTTGTTCAACCAGAACTCGCACTTACTGTACTTAGCATACAATTTGCTCCGTCTCAATGTCTCTAGGACCGTCCTCAAATGTCCGACGTGCTCCTGTGCATTCTTCGAGTATACCAATATATCATCCAGATACACCACTATGAACTTGTCCAGATATTCGTATAATACTTTATGCATGAGATTCATGAATACCGCCGGTGCATTAGTCACACCAAACGACATCACCAGAAACTCATAGTGTCCGTATCTAGTGTTGAATGCTGTCTTATGCACGTCTTCTTTCTTGACCCCTCAACCGATGATAGCCGGTCTTCAAGTCCAATTTAGAAAAGACATCTGCTCCTCCAAGCTGATCAAATAAGTCGTCGATACGTGGAATGAGATACTTGTTCTTCACCGTAAGCTTGTTTAGTTCCCTGTAATCGACGCACATCTGTTTGGATCCAACTTTCTTCTTCACCAATAATATTGGAGCGCCCTAAGGAGACACACTGTGGCGTATTCACCATTTCTTCAAGAGATCATCCAACTGCATCTGTACTTCATACAACTCGGATGGTGACATGCGGTAAGGTTGTCTAGAATAAGGTTGGGCACCAGGCACTAGCTCAATTGCAAACTCAACCCCGTGGTCTGGAGGTAACCCAGTAAGTTCATCCGAAAATACATCCACGAATTCTCGAACTACCTCTGGCTTCTCTAACTCAATCTCCATGGTAGTTGCTACTGTCGGTTTAGCTCTGAACCTTGCTGGTCTCTCTGTTCTGACAAATTCAAATCTGGGTTGGTTTGGCATATCAAACACCACTCTACCTTTGCGACAATCAATCATGGCATAATGTACTGCCAACCAATCCATCCCGAGGACGACGTCGAAACTTGGCATGTCGATGACGATAAAATCCGCTGGCAGTTTGTGTCCATATATATCCACAGGACATGAAAAACATGCACTAGCTGTTGTCAGTATCCCACTGCCCGTGTTAACGTCCCAACAAGAATCAAGAGGCAAAACAAGAATGGTGTGCTGATCGACAAAACACTTGGACATAAAGCAATGTGAAACTCCCGAGTCAAATAGGACAAGGACGGGTCTACTGGCAACTATTATAATACCTACGGTCACGGATAATAAGTCTAAGCATATATATACCAATGTATGAAAAATGTAATTAAATAAATAAATAATCAATAAACTGTAAACTACATACCCGTGATAACTTGGCCAGTAACCTGGGCCTCCTCCGCAGTCATAGTGAAAACCTGGCGCTTAGTTGGTGGAGCTTGAGTTCTCGCCTGCTGGTACACCTTTTACTGAGGTGGAAGTGGAGCTCTACGCTGACTGCCCACTACTGGAGCTGTAGCTGTAGCTGGAGCGGAAATTGGTGCAGTAGTTTGAGCTGGGGCAGCTGGTCTCTGTCTCCTATGCGGGCAATCTCTCGTAGCGTGATCCTTGGCACCACAAACCAGACACAAATTTAGATAAAGTCGACATTTTGGCTTGATATGACCCGGTTTGTTGCAGTAGTGGCAGATAGGAGTGGGTCGCCTGAGTTGGTGGGGCTGCTGTGGTGGTGCATGCCTCTTAAACTGTGTCTGATGCATATGCCTGTGAAGCTGTCTAGTAGGAGCATGTGGCTGTCTGTGATGCCCTGTAGAAGCTGTCGAAGATGGAGGTGGTCGTCGTGGGGCAGCCACCTGATGCTCTTGTGCTTGCTCCCGCTGTACATACTCGTACTCTCGAGCAGTGGAGAGCACGTCAGCATGGGTTTTCAGTTTGAACCTGACCAGATTATCACGGATGTCAATGTCCAGGACCTTCTGGAATCTTTTGGCTCGGGCCAGGGGAGTGGACACCAAGTCCTTAGCAAACCTGGAGTTTACAGATTGTTTAGCAGAAATCATGTATCTGGAATAATTAACAGTTATGGGTGAAAATTACGCACCTGCTGAGCTTAGAGAACTTAGCATCGTATTCTTCCACAGTCATAGAACCTTGCTTCAGTTCCATAAACCGTTCCTCGAGCTCCATCTGCGCCTCAGGTGAAAAGAATTGGGCATTGAATGCCTCCTTAAATGTAGCCCAAGAGATCGGCAGTGATAAACGGTCCTCCACAGAATCCTACCATAACATGGCATCCTCAGTCAACTGCAGCCTTGCCATATCTACCCAGGAATTCACAGGAGCTCGTACCGCCTTCAACTTTTGAGTAATGGACCGCAGCCATTCCTCTGCAGCCAGATGATCCTTCCGTCTAGTGAAGATCGGTGAACGTAGTGACCGAAACTCTTGTACTCCCCCTTCTCACATTGGTTCATGCCGCACAGGTTCCTGCCGCATGGCTTCCTGTCGTATGGCTTGAACCATTTCTCGCAATGCTCGGTCAGATATCTGGTGCACCATCAGAGGTTGTTCAGTATCAGCACTGTCATCATTGCTAGCACCGTTTCCATTGAGGCCAGCTTCAGGATTGATATTGATGGTGGGATCTTCATTGTTGGGGATATGGTTTCCATTTCCATTCAAATTCATCTCCATCTCCGCGTTAACAGTATTAGGATTTGTTCTAGCGGTGGTACGTGTACGTCGGTTATACACCTTCAACATTCTGTAATTCAAGGATAGTTGTCAGTTTAATAATTCGAGTATCTTATAAATATTTCCTGTTTATCATAGGTGGTTGCACGGACCTGCATCGGCCACCACTTGTAACGCCCCAGAAATGGGTACCGTCACACTCACAATAATTTTACAGGTCTTGCAGGTACCAGTGAAGTCAATATAGTTTAAACAGGAAATATTCAAGACAAGGACGAAGAAATACGCATTTTATTCAACATTGAAAGGAATTACATTGTCTAGACAACAACGAAACTATAGCTCAATTAAAATAACACTGAAAGAAAAATCGACTAAAAGAAAGATAAACTCTCCTGATAACACAGAAGCTCAAAAGTCAGTGTCCTCAACAAGAAAATCAGACTCGTACCGCGGAGCCTCCTGTTCAAGTCGAGTATCACCTGATGGAATTGAACCACTATTAATAAAGTAGATTGCAAACCGTATTAAACATTTAATTGATTTATTTTGCAGGAAGTTAAAAGATACAAAAGAAACTGTAAAAGAAAAGTTACTGACATGGCATATTTTAAGTGGAAATAAGAATTAAGCAACTAACCAAAAGAATTGTTGTTGTGATGTAACTTATAAAAGGAGAGCACGATGTGCAACATGGAGTCCACCTTGGACCGCGAGGTGCTACACCGGGCTGAGTATAACGTCAAACTGTACGAGAACTCATGATCCATAAAAGGAAATCCTCCCAGATAGGGGGCCATAAGCATGGCTTCAATCGCTCCTGCACCCTCTCAATTATAAGTTACCACATACCCATGGTGTCATGTGTTGTTCTAGTTATAATGTGTCAAGTATCATGTTCATGTCGTTATTCCCTAAATTACATGATTAGGTAGAGATATGCCAATTATATTCCAGACTGTCAGGTCCTGTGTATATATATTAAGCGTACCAATATCATTGTATACTCCCGATGCATAATCTCTTATCATGTAATTTTAGTATAAGCCAGAAACCGAACTTCCAATATTCCGCATATCCAATCTCATAAGCAGAAAATACTAGAGTTAACAATTAAAGTTAACAATTTCTAAGAAGAGATGATTTAAAGCACAATTTATAAATACGATAAGGAAAGGTCGAAAAGTATTTAAAAATTATGGGGAAAACTCAATGGATCAGATTCATGATTTGACACCCTAATGGGTTGTGGTCTACCTGCCTAGAGGGGTTGCTCGGACTCGGATTTGCTTAAAAGGATACCAATTTAGCTCAAAATCATTGTAATAAAGGAAGTACATGTTTCCAGCTATTAAAATAAACTTATAAGGGGAACATACCTGAATTTGTAAGGGAAAAACTTAACTGAAACTGCACTGAATTTTTAAAGGGACTGAACTGGATTTATAAAGAACACTGAACTTAATATTTAAAGGAACTGAACTGAATTTATAAAGAACACTGAACTTAATATTTTAAAGCCTTCCACCTCGGCGGCCGACCACAACTACTATATTGACGCAAGGGTCTAACGAAAAACAACGAACACCACCATAACACCGTGAATCTAATCTAGGTGTCAAATATTCATCGGAAGGAAAATTCCTCTCTAAGAGCTACACGAATCATCACTTCCATTAATTAAATAATAATAATAATAATAATTAAAAGCTTAATAGGAATACGAATCTACACCCACCGAAGCTTGCGAAGAAAAAAATAATAGATCCGAAACCAATCAGAGCAAAATCCGTAAACCCCTGAGCAATCCGAAACCAAAGGAGCAAATCCAAAAGTCCTAGGGGCAAATTCGTAGCCCTAGGAGCAAAACCGAACCTCACGGGTGATGTCGAAGCCCCCAAAAGCAAGATCCGAACCCAAGGAGCAAGTCGAAGCCCCCAAAAACAAGAACCGAAGTCTCAGAAGCAAAGATCGAAAACTTGGAAGAGGGAAAAGATAATGTTCGCATGAAAACGAAACCCTATAAAATCCCTTCATATAAGTAGGAAGGAGAGAGAGGGAAGAGATCTTATCGCTTGAAGATCGGAGTCGAAGACATCGGGATCTCCTCACGAGAAAATGGGGCAGTTGAAGATAGCATTTAGGGGTTCGAAACCCTAATCTCCGCCGCCGCCGTGCTCGTGTGAGGGAAGAGGAACGAAAAACAAAAGGCATCGGTTTTTTTGTGTGCTGGGTGCGTGCGTGGTGTGTTGGGAGAGAGAAAAGTGAGTGGGGTTTATTTATTAAGTGGATGTAGGCTTGTGGGCTTTAAACAAAGGGAAAAGAAAATAAAAAAAGAAAGGGGAGAGAGAGAGAGAGAGAGAGAGAGAGAGAGAGAGAGAGAGTGTTTTGGGCATTTACAGGGGTTTTGACTTGGGTGGCAATTTATGTAAGAGCAACACAAACATCCAAGTAGTAAATGCATCCTTTCTCACGTCCTGAACCAATTCTTATCATAATATGGAGGGTTTGAAAATTACAGCAACAAGGAAAAATGTCACGAAATACTATTTATGCTTTGTAAGTTGACTTATTGATAACAGATTAACATAAAATTTAGAGACAAACAAGACATCATCAAGATCTCTAGAGGAGGTAGCATGAACCCCACTTATCAGAGATAGTGGAGAATGATCCATCAGCTATACGAACATGTGGTGATCTTGTAATGAAATGAAAGTGATAGAAAATGTCTGTAGTACCTGCCATGTGTTAGGCTGCTCAAGTGTTTAAGATCCCATGCTTATGAGTTGAAGCTATGAATGCAGTATATAAGTTCATATCATAGGTAGCTGAGTAGGAAGCATATGGTGACAGAAAGGTCTAAAACTGCAAGAATCTCTCATACTCTAACATGAGATTTGACCTGAGATTTGAATAGTAGGCACATGCCTAGAGGCAAACTCAATAGCAACAGGAAAAGGATCATCGATAGCAATAGTCTGAGCTTAAGTATGATTCCTAATCTTCATTCAATGCTTCTGATGGTTGATTATTTCTGACATAATATATACAATGATATGTGACATTATCGTTACTAGTGTGTTGTCTACAAGTCCTCACCTGCCATCAATATCATGGCCACATACTTGGTTATGTCTACATCTACAAATCATCATCGCCAAACTCTCACTAGTAGATGTGTTTTTAGCAGACATTATTAGCCATACGTTGAGTACAAGCGTGAGTAGTTGAGAGTGGCAGAATAAAATATCCTCTAATGATCTAATCATAGACCTAATGTGCAAGAGAGGTGTCCAATCCGAATAGAACCTTGGCCATAGCAAGTAAATTCAGATATTGTCGAAGTGTGGACATATCCAGAACAAGAGGCTGATGCAAGTTGATTTCATCCAAGACACCCTTCATCTCAGACAGAGAAAAACATGCCTTCCAACTTCAGAATACAACTGCTTATACAACTCTACAATGCTAGAGATGTTCTTCTCATTTCTATACATGTCATTCTATGTTGCTATATATTTTCTTGCAGCTTTCACCAACATGATACTTGCACTCAACTCCCATGACATGTTGTTTAGTTGCCGGGTCATAACGCAACAATTACTAGCAATCAAGCATCATATTCTGTTGATTCATAGTTAGGTAGGTCATCAGTAAGATACTTTTCCTGTGAGCTGACAAATAGATTTAAGGATTGGGCCCAAAGGCCCAAAGAAGGTTATTGGTTCCATTTAACTTAATAGTCTATGGAGAGTATTTGGAGTGATATTGTCTATGAAAGTCGTCATATCATCCGTACAAGCCATAGTATCTGAAATCATCAAGGAGCCAAGCCAAAAAAGCCAAAAATAAAAGATCAAATACAGATCTTAGGTCGCCATTATCAGCCATTAGCCAGAACCAATCTTAAAAAAACATGATAGAAAGAAGAGCCATTAGTAATAGTTAGACAAATCTAAAATCTAATGTAGATCCAAGATAAAACTGAAATGAACAAGGAGGAACGGGGAGGTGGCTTTCATAACTAGTGGTGGCAACAACAGAGGTGGACGGTGGTGATGGCGTGTGTAGAGGAAGAACATGTTGGAAGAGATGGTGATGGTAGTCATTGGCACAATAAACAGGGAAGAACAACCCATTTTCAATTACCGGAATGGCTGTTGGAGGTCAAAGGTTTTGTTGGAGAAAATTGAGGTTCACAATAAGATCTGAGCATATAGACATGGTCATTGACTGATGTTGGCATGGAAGCAATGTGGACGGTGGGTTTGATTGTCAAAGATGACATTTGGGACAATGTTGGACCTATATCGATTGTAACATCGGGATCGATTTGAAGCCCGATGGTGAAGTTGTGGCTGGATTTTGGTGAGGTTTGTGAGAGATTGTGAGGGACTAAAGTTAAAGAGTTCGGGTTGATGGGAGATGGCGTGATATGAGCAGTATTTTTTGGAAGGAATTATGATTAGGGTTTTTTTGGGATCAGAATGCTTTGATACCATGTTAGAATTTGAAGATGTTAGAGAGAAGATACGCCCATCTACCCTATTCATATATATATATATATATAATAATGGTACAGGGTATACTGAATTTGTACATAAGGATTTAGACATGTGTCTTAATGTCTTAGACAATATTTCTAATATCACATGGTACATTGTATCTAGATTTATTTTATCAGTTCCAATCCTTACAAAAAATGTAATCATATCTGTTTCATCTTTTTTGTTGCTAGTAAGGTTGATAATATTTCGTTCATGTAATAGTTCCCCTGCCCCTCTAAATATTGCATCCCCATTATTCCATGTCCATATGTACTGATGCGAGCACTTTCATGGTCTCATTATAATTATATTTCTTCCCTAGTTGAACAGTCCTCTAAATAAGCTGGCTGCATGCTTGTTATTGCCCACAGTAGTTATCTTACATTATCTTCTCCTAAATGATTGAGGTTTCTGCATACTTTGTTAAACAAGAGAAAAAATATGTGTTGTTGTGCAATGTGACAGTTCAGACAAAATCTACATTTTACATTGCTAGATTTATCTTCTGTTCTGCTCAGAACTACTACTACTTTTCTTCTTCTTACGGGAAGACGATACTTAGCCAAATGACTCAGAACCTTAGTGTGTTTATCCATCTTGTATACTTGACTTTTTGTTTCAGATACCACCAAATAATTCATTGGCTGCACTTTCTCGAGTTATTTAGGCTTGAGGGACTTGCTTAAGATACTGGCAATCATGTCTATTGTGACGTCAAGTTGGCTTTAATATCATTTAAAAATTTGCCCTTACTGTTCATTAAATTGATATTTTCTCTACTCCTCTGTCCCATCATAGATATAATCTCATATTGCATTACTGGGACATTATTTCTCCCTTTTTTCAGTATGGCATTTCTTAAAAAGCAAACGAATTGACAGGTTAAGAATTTTGTTTCGTTGGGAGGACCTCATGCCGGAACTGCTTCTGTGCCACTTTGTGGAGTAAGTGGCTTTCTGCTGTACATTCTTTCACGGTTTTGATGTGATCTACATATACCATTTTATAATGAGATGTATTCTACCAAAATATAGATGTAGAATCTGTTCAAAATGGCATATCTGCATTGCTCTTGCTATGTTTTAATTAGCTTGATATACATTGATAGATCATAACCTAATTACAAAAGCTTTGCGTGAAGTGGTCTCCTGACATGGTATTAGAGTACTCGGTTCCAAAGCATCCTGGGTACAAACCCCCATCACTGCCAATTTAAAAAATTATATTATTTTACCCCCATTTATTTTTCCTTTGCAAGCTAACTCAAGCCGGAGTCCTTCCACTTGGCCTTAAGGCCCATGTGACTGGGAGTGTCGAAGTTAGTTCGATGTGTATTGTTATGTTAGCTTACGACCCAACAATAGAGCTCTTGTTTCTTATTCATTTGCTTTGCCTATAGTTGCAAGGAGGAGATTTGTAAAGACATCTAAAATCACAGAATAACCAATGGGTCTTGTTTTATCACACAAACGGGACTGTTTGGAGCACTGGCCTACATATTTTTCTATATCTGGGATGTTTTCTTCTATAAGCAAACAGTAAGTGGGGTTGCCTGATGGTATTAACAAACAGTTGGTAATCCGTTCCGGATGTGCAATGTGCCACTAGCCTACCTATTCTTTACAATGTGCCACCTCTGGTTGGTCAATTCCGGTTGGTAATCCGTTCCGGATTCACATTTTTTTTCATCATTAAACTTCCAACTTGATTAACAACTTGTCAGTTCTGTTGTAAAATAGAATTACAACAAAGTTCATAATGATAAAAGTTATTTAATTTCATAATTGTAGGGATGGTTGGCTGTTTTAGTTCAAAGAAAATTTATAAAAGCACCTGTGATGAGGCTAATGATTTTTCACATATCATAATCTTACTGCAGAAAGGAATTTTTTGCATAATTGCAGACGCTCTCATTAAGTCAGAAATTTACTCTGATTATGTGCAGGTTTGTGATTTCATTTTCAAAGAGAACTTTATGTAAATTAACATTTTTTGCATCAAATTTTTCACTGTCCAAGTAGATCAACGTTTATTTGCCAGTCCTGATTAAAAATGATGAATGCAGGCTCGTCTTGGTCCAAGCGGATATCTCAAAATTCCAACTGTGAGTATTGCATTTTCCCCCTCTTTTGGTCAAGCACATGTATGCATAAAGTTAGAATCGTGCTAGTCATTTATGGTTGATCCTTCTGAATGCAACTTGACTGTGGTTCAAGTTATTTCAACTCAGTTTAATGCTGTATCTTCTCATCATCTAGTGTCATATATCACCGTGCTGAAAATTTTCACCAAAATTGTGCTTCTTAGACACAGGCAATGGATTTGTTTCAGATGTATGGAAATTGTTGCCAAATTTGGGCATGTGATAAGGAATGCGGCATCGTAATGGTTTAAATTTTTAGAGTTTATGGTAGAAATTAGAAAGGACTAAATTAGGATTTTCTAAACCATAAAAATAAAGGGTAGGTGGTTGGGCCTCTCTTCCCGAATTTTGGATCGATTCCTGAGTCCAACACTCCATGTGCAGAAGATTTTTTCGACCCTCAGGCCATGCCAATCACCCATCAACTCAAAACCACGTCGCATTGCAAAATTTTTTATAAGAAACTAAATTTTATTTTATTAGTCAACTTTCTTCACTCTATCCAACAATGAAAGACAAAAGCTTTTCAGTAAGAAAACGAAATTTGGCACCTAAGAAAACTATTCATATTCTAACAAGAATTCTAAAAGAAAAACTTGCACTTTATAAATAAGGTTACAGAAGGACTTTAAAATAAAATAAATCCCAAAAAGGAAACTCAAACTCATATCTTAATTAAACTTAGGCTCTAAACCTAATAAAAAAGAAACTATATAACTATAAATCCGAAATTAATAGAACTATTTTCTATCATGTTGGATATTTTAGAAGTTGCAAACTTCCAACTTCAAAATAAAATAATACCAGACCATAGTTTGTTTTTTATTAAATCTTATCTGATTAGAATTAAACTTGATATTGAGTTTTGAAATAATACAGAATAAAGAAACTTGAGGGATCATCTTATGGCATACACACCAAAAGTAGGATAGTAGGTAAGAATGATCGCAGCACTTATTGACTAGTAGGATGTGAAGAATGTTCAGGAATCACAAACTCAGTGTGCCCTGGTATTAGAACCTATATCAGAAGCGGTCTTATCTCAGAAGGTAGCAAAACATGAACATCATGAACATTCTTTGGCTTAGCATCATGTGGCTTTACCAGGGGTTTGATTATAGGAGTAGAATCGGGCTCGGACTTGGGATAGGGGTCCAATTTAGGCTATAACTTCACTTTTGGTTCTGTAGGCTCTGACTTGGACTCAGATTCTGGATGTCTGCAGATCTGGTTTTGGTTGTATCTTTGTTGTATTCAAATTTTGTAAATATCCGTGTGTAGGTTTCTCAATGGTTCTAATTCTTGCTTAGGCATTGGATGTGATGATGTTTGCGACCAACCACACTTTATTGAAAGTATGGGAAGATATGATGTCGAAGCTTGACTTTCATTCTTGATCAACTATGATAAGACTGGAAATTCTCAATCCACTAGTTCTCAATCCACTATTCTTAAGTTCATCTAACATATATTTGGTGTATGGATTCTTTTATCTACTACTGTAATGACCCGGTTTCTAAGGGCAATCACAAACAACAATAATAAGCAGATCCTGCTGGGTACCGGTGAAAATAGAATAGGACAAAGTAGAAAATAATACCGAATTTAGAATCATGTACGAGCAATCTTAGAAACTTTGTGCATGGTCCAGAGAGACGAAAGCTAATATCCTCAAATCAAATACTGAAAAATCCTCCTATACCTGAAGAAGAAAATATACAACGGAATTAAAAAGTAGATTACGTCTAGACTAAGCTAACAGTTTATATGCCAAAAAAGACAGTTTTAATATTGCTGTGCAAGGAAATGATCTACTCAACTGAAAATATAACTTAAGCGTTGATTAAGGTTTAACTAACCATTATAAGCCTTGACTCATGTCCAGAGGAGCGATGTATAGTAACAGGTTTTGTAGTGTAACCCCGCTATTAGTGTGAATAGTGAAAAATGAATATAATAACCCATCATTCTGTAAGAAAGGAAAAATGTATATGACCGCTCTTCCCATAAAAGGAAGAGGAAAAATTGAAACTTATATTATAACCCACTTCCATACATGAGAGTGTAAAAACGAATGCATTAAACCATTATCGCAACCGCACCCTTTGGACAGTGAGCTAGTGTATGTCATTATGGACGTTGGTTTGATGTTATGAACTGTTAATGTCAAGTGTTTGCTTGTGGTCCCCCAGAAATGTTTGGTTAATATTACGTAACGGTCCCGTGCATCAGTCAATGTTCCAATAATGATGTCAGCATTATATCAAGTCATGTATCAATGTTTAATTTCAAGTCATGAATGGCTATTCTAGTATCGTTATGTGCAGTCCCTAATTACATTTAATAATGTCTTTCAACGATTCCAAATTGGCATGCAGGTTAAACAATCAAATTCATGTCTAAAGATAAATGTTCACATAACAATTTAACTATAGCTAAAGGAAAAACCGAAATCAATTACCTATGATCAGAAATTATTTTAGAACTAAAAAATTAAACAATTTATAGGAAAAGCATTATTTGCATGAAAACATATTTAGCATGGGATTAGATCCACCTTTCGGCGTCTAGGAATAGTCGTTAGTCTATCAGCACGATCGGAGGTAATTGCCACAACTCTACAATGAACAGTGACTAGCTTATGCCCAAGACTAGCGTCACCATAGTAAGGGACCAACAACCCATGCAACCATCCAACAGGCTGAACCCAAAAACTAGACAATGCATAATAACCACAAAGTAGGCCACAGATCAAAGCATCAGATCAGCAAGGCCACGGGCCTGTGGAAAGGAAAAAGAAGAAATAAGATTTTCGAAACAGAGAGAAGGGCCCAACATCATAACCAGTAAAGATATGAGAAAGGAACAGCAGCGGTGCAACAGCCCTCCCCCGGCGGCTGACCAACACTAAACAAAACCCAACCAAGATGTGAACGATGGGGCGACGGCGAGAGTTATCATCAAGCTAAAAAACGTTGCTGAAGTTTGCTCGCAAAGGGAAAGACACCTCAATGGTCGGTGGATCATCATATCCTCACAATGACTCAAGTGACTCCAAAGCCATACAACAATCAATCCCATGCTTCAAGCACCAAATATAATTTCAGAAATTAAACAGAAGAAGAAAATAAACCAACAGCTTTGTAAAAGTATATAATCTACCTCGATGGCCAAGAAATCTAAGATGCCAAAAGCCACAAAATCCAAACTCGAAAGAGATCAGAAAACCCCAGATCGGAATCAGAATTTTAGAGGAAGAGAAAAATGATTTTCCGTATGAATAAGATCCAAAATCCATCGAAATTTATAAAGAAGAGAAGACGCATGGAAAAGAGTTTGAATCGAAATTAAAAACTGAAATTTTGGGAGAAATCCGCTCGGATTAGGGTTTCAAAAGGGGACGACGGCGGCTTGCTATGTTCCTCTTGTTCGAAAGAGAGAGGTTTCTGGGTTCGGGTTTCAAATCGAAGGCGCGAGAGGCGGGGGAGGCTATCGAGGCTTCAACAAGAGTGGGGAAATTCCAACGCCTCTTTTGGGTATTCCATCTTGAGTACAAAGTGGCTTTTTGAGATGAGAGTAATGATACGATCGCATACAAGAGACGGTGGCAAAAAGGAGTCAAGGAGTGGCTGCGTCAAAACTCTAGAGGGGAGTGACAAATCTGTAATTTCTGAGCAGTGGCAAATCTGTAATTTCTAGGTGTAGTGGTATTTTCGTAATATTTGGATAGTGGTATTTTCGTAATTATTGCGCCGCGAGAAAAGCCCTAGGTTAGGGGCAGTATGGTCATTATTTGCAGGTGGCTCATTAGAGAGAATTAATATAAATAAGAGGAGAGAGTGTGTGGGAGGATCATCGACGAATATTGTGAGAAAGATTATTAGTGAGTTGTTAGTTTGGATTAGTTTATTGGAGAATGGCATTTCGCTCGGATTGAGGCCATTGGGAGAGCGGTTCTTGTCTTGAATTGAGGCCAAACCATTGTATCTTCACTTATTATAAATAAAAATCTCACCCCTTTTAAAATTCCATCTTTTCCTCAAAATCCATTTAAAATCATATCAATCCATGCTATAATGCCAACTCTAGAGCCTTTATTTGGGACAGTTCTTAGCTTTGGTTTCACTTCTGGTTTACGTGTTCTAACTTGGAATCTGACTCTGACTCTGACTCGGCCTCTTGGTTAGGCTCAAGATTTGGTGTTGATTAGACAAAACCATGTATTTGTGGAGTTTTAAGAAGATATCGATATGAAAACTCGATTTCTTGTATTGGCTATTTGACAACCTTCACTTTACTCCATTCAATAAGGTTATACCTTTCCAACTAATTTTAGTTTGACAAATAATCTTCTCATCACATCTAACAAGTTGACGCAAGAGAAGACATCTTCTAAAAATAAATTCTCTCCTTTTATTTATATCCATAATGGTCAGCTAATCTATGAAAGGTCAAAGTATCATCTTTAAACTTAATAAACCATGCCCCAATGATGGGTAGTAGTTCCTATAAAAGTAACGGTTGGATCTCCCGGCACACCAAATACACTAAAGGGAGTGAATAGTGTATATCACGACGAAATTGCAAAATTAAAAGTTACTAAATTTTGCAATAAGAGTACAGAAGTAAATAATCACAATCCAGAGAATTAGCAAACGTAAAACCAAGATTTATCCTGGTTCGGATCCTTGTGATCCTACGTCCTGTCATCTACTCCCCATAGAGACTTTCAATCCACTATAACTACTTGCTCCCCGCAGGCAAACAACATACAAAGATGCCAACACTCCCCGTGTTGCAAACTTGTATTATCTCTTCAATAAGAGATTCACCAAATAAAGAGAAAAAGTAAGAAACAATATCACATATAGCCTTGATAACGTAGGAATTGAATTACAAGGAAGGTGATGGTATCTTCAAGGTTTCTTGATGTGAAAATGTAGTAGAACACACGTGGAAATGAACTTTCTATTGAGGCAAAATTTCTGCAGAGGTTCCCCAATAAAAATCTAAAAAACTACTCTCTTTAGAGTGAAAAAGAGAAACTTTAAGAATGCGAGAGTGAGAGTGATTTCGTGTGTAAAAATACTGAGGGTTTCGGGTCTATTTATAGGCCAAAGGAACCCCCAAAGAACCGTTTAACAACTGCCTAAAACGGTTTTTAAAACTGAACTGTTTTTCTCTAAATTAGTCGACTTTGCCAAAGCATTGGTCGACCAGGAAGTAAAATGAACTAAAATTTGATCGTTGAAATTGAAGCTAGTCGACTAGACATAATTTGGTCGATTACAACTGCAAAAAACGATCATATTTATAGCCATTGAAGGGAGTTATAACTATCATTAGTCGACTATAAAAGTTGTTGGTCGACTACACAAAGGTAAATACTAAACGGTCAGAATTATAACCGTTGGAACAATTGACTAGTCGACTAGGTAAAACTATTAGTTGAATAGGATCAAAAACTTAGGAAAGTAAAAAAACATGATCCTTATGACTAAAGTATGAGTGTGACCAAAAATCGTAATTTTTGTAAAATAGGTGAAAATAAATTAGTCGACTAGTAGAATGTGTTGGTCGACTAATTTGGTCTAATATGGTCGTTTAAGGAAAGACCCTAAATGACTATGATAGATCATCATTATGACTTTCACATATGCTAAGTATATGCAAGAATAAAAGTAAAGATTACATCACTTTTCACAAGATATAAATATTCACCTATTGAACATCGTCTTGCTTTTTAATGCTTCTTGCAATGTATATGTTGACTTGATGCTTGACTTATCTGAATATGAAAATGTTGAACTTTATAATCGGCATACACAAATATTAATATTTATGTGTTTGTAACATCAAAACTTTATGGAGATAGAAAATCAAATGTTATTTTCCAACGGTAATCACCAATTTTTCTTACAGAAATAGGTTTAAACTAATTTTATTTTTAATTATTTACCATTGATTCTTAAAATCAAAAATAAAACAAGCAAGAAGACGATGAATATAACTAGTGTTCTTTCTGAATTTTTTCCATTTTTTTTCTTGATTTAATTATTCTATCAAAATTTCTTTGCTTGCTAAACCAAAATAAAAAAGGGGGTTTGCCAAAAAAAACTAAACTCTGAACTTTTTATAACTAGAGAAACTAAACCTAACCCTAGTATAAACTAGATAAAAGAAGATGAAGGAATAAGAATTTTGGGTTTGATACCAAATGACAATGATGCGAAAGCGTAGGGTTTTGTGGTCGGAATAAATTTAGGATTTGAAAAATCTAAACAAGGCAGTTGTCATAGAAAGGATAAAAAATGGATGCTCACACCCAGGTAAATCGCTCGCTCACTCTCGAACCCATTATGCAAAGAGATTCAATTTGCTATCTTTCTCACAAATTAGTTAGAGTTTACGAACTCAAATTTGAATTTACTATTCATTAATCTATATAACATTAAAAGGCATAAAGGTCATTTATATGAAAAGCATAACTTGAAGCCTTAGAAAACTGATTCTATCATAATATGAATTATAAAATTGATTGTTATGAATAATGCTGCAAAAAGACTTTTTTCAAATAACTAAAGGTTTAAAAAGGAAAATTCCCAACTTGATTCAAATTCTAAACAAAAAGGAACTCTAAAAATAAGACTAAAAATTTCAAAATCAGTAAAACCAAGGAATAAGGTTTGGCCATTTTATTTTGGTTTAAACGGTGGACGAGATGAAACTGCTGCTCAATCGCGGTTTCGGTCGGTTTTGCTCGGTTTCAATTGGTTTTGGTCGAAACATCACTTCTTACAATAAAATATGGGTTTGTGTTTAAATACATCAACCTATTTGAACCATTTACGTAAAAAATATTTATTAAAATTTTAAAAATTATAAAAAAATCTAAAATTTTATAGAAAATTTAAAAATTATATTATAAAGTTCATTAAAATTCTAAAAATTATTACAAATACATTGTTATATAAATATATACATAAAAATTTATTTTAATCCGAAACTGAAACTCAATACGAAACCTAAGAAACTGACAAAACACAACTGTGCGAAACTTAAAATTTTCCCACGGTTGAAATTGAAACCGAAATCATGTTCTCAAAACTTGATTAAAACTTTTAATTTTCTTATCTTTGTGTAATTTTAACCCCTCAATGTGGCGGGAAAAAGAGAAAAAAAAGACAATTTCTGTTTTTTTAACCGTCTGGGGTAGGGAAACAGAATTGCCTTCTTTTGGGTTTCCCCGAAAACAACCTTTTTTGAACTCATTTTTAAAGAACTTGAAAAAAAAGGAGAAAAATGAAAAAGCAAAATTTTCAAGTTATAAGGGGTTTTTAAGAGAGAAGAAAATGGTTTCGAAAAGTGTCATATTGTTCCTCGTGGTCATGGATCATTCAACATCAAATGGGGTTGGATAGTGTGCAGGCAAGGGTCTTTCAGGATGAATTGTGGGAATCTGTAGCTTTCTTGTAATCACTAAAAGCTTACTTGGATCCTTCCACATTCCCTCTCTCTTCTTCCGCTCGGTCTCGCTCATGAGCCTTGCACTGCAACAAGGCTCCAATGGCCACAATGAGCTTCCAGCATTGTAAGATGGATCTCTGGCCAAAACCCAAAGTAAAAGGTTAGAGGAGAGAGAGCGAGAGAGGGAAAGGGGAGGAGGATCTAACCTGAATAATCATCACGTTTGACCTAGCTTGCTTAATTCTTTCTTCAGCTTCCGGCATGCAGGTGCATGCTCTGCTGTAGGAATGGTTAACCCGGTTGGATGGAATTTGTTTGTTTTAAACTATAATTAAACCCAAACACACTTGAGAGTTGAGACGCACATGTGCAATGGGTTAATTGGCCTGAATCATGCGACATGTGGCAGCAAATCCTTATTTGGCATAATAATACGTTTTCCTTAATTTAAAACCATTATCGTACTGACCTATGCAGTAATAAAACTAATTATATATAGAAAGTTATAAAAATACATATGTATCTAATTATTAAAGTAGAAATATATAATTGTATGCATTGTCATGTTGCAGTGTCCTAACTTTTACGAATTTGTATTGTCTGTGTCCGTGTCTGTTTTTTGTGCTTCATAGTCTAGGTGAACATTGCCAACAAGTAATTCTTACAATGTCTCACTGTGAGTTTTATTATCATCAATAGCCAAATAATTTGCATAGGTCAACTAGATTAAATCCCTTCTTGCAACTCTTTCAGGTTGGCTACATTAATCTGATTTGTCCATTCATCTCTAGTAAGGGTTACCTACTATGTTAAATTAACAGCTAATTCGTCTTCTTAAAGCCTCGTTCCATGTTTGTATTGGTCTCTGTTGCCCATGTCCAACTCAGGTCAATGGGTCTCATAAAGTTTGACCTAATATGATGTGTCTATTCCTATGAATGCACTCATTTCCTATAATGCCTTTAGCAATTTTCCATTTATCCAGCTTATCATTCTCATTTCGGAACTGTTTCTGGGAACTGGTTTTATACTACCCTAGAGGGGATCTACAAAGCCAATATAAGAAGACCTAATGACCTAACTCGTAAGTGGCCATAATAGGTCCGTTTTGCTCAAGAAGAGGCACATCCTACAAATGAAGTTACTAAAATACCATTCTGCTACTCCTATAAATATCAACTTAAGGGAGGAGACAACATATTCTATTCTATTCCTCTCTTTACTTTGATGACTATATTTTTTATCTTTCAATTTCTAATTTGAGCATCGGATGAGTTGAAGTTGGGACCCCCATCCTGGGTTCGACTCGCTAACTTCAGCTAATTATGATATGCAGATTATATGACAAGTATGATAAAGGCTATTCAATTCACACAGGTTCATATGCACACTAGGTCATCATTGTGGGAACATGAAAATCATTATGTACAACATACATAACACCTGAGTAATGGCCCAAGCAAATGAAGAGGATCATGCTGTCATAACCCTATGATGTAAGAGAAAAATAGCAAATAAAGTGCTCCACCAACACCTCTAACCAATGTATGTGATGTTGGATCGTAATCTAAGCCTATAGGAGAGTGAATAGACTTATGAAATTTTTTCACAAATTAAAGCTTTCGCCTACTCAATCAGACAATCACAGAGCAAATATAATGCATCAAAAATAAAGCGGAAGCAATCATATAGTGCACACAATATTTACCCTGGTTCGGTCACCCCAATAACCTACTTCAGCCCCAAAGTAATAACTAAAATAATAATGTCAATGGTACAAACACTCGTAACTTCACGTCTTAACGCTCGGCTCACCAAGTCTATACATCACTCTCCAAAGTGTCGAACAATACTATCCTAGTAAAAACTTTTTCTTGACTTTTTCCAACTAGTCAAGTCCCCAAAATATCCCCAAAAAGAAAAGTGTAAAATAATACAAAGATCAATCAACTCAACCACAAATAATAATAAAATAATGAGTTTAGAAAGCTCAGTTTGTGATGGTTGGATAATCCATGTCGATAAGCTCGTCGTCAGCTTCGTGCCGGTAAAAACGTGTCTGGAGCTGAAGATATTCACCTTTAAAATTATGGATCCTTTTCGCAAATTCTGAATTGTTCTGGAATTTCTTTGAAAGATCGGCTTTGAACTCTGTGCAGTTTTCTCGTTCTCTGTGCGCAACTGCGCTGTCTGCTTCGTCGCTTCGCTTGGCTTGCGTCAGCGGGCTCGTCCTCTGCCACGAGACAATCTCTGGGTCGTGTGTCAGCATCGGCTTTCAGAGCTTCGAATGGCGTGCGGTCGGCTTCAGTCGGCTGCTTGCTTCATATTCCATACGTGGAGCTCTTCATTTAATGGCTGCTTGCTTTGTATTCCATTGGTGGCAGAGCTCCTCTCTCTTCCTTTAATTTTCTTTGTTGTGCACTTGCAATTTTTCTCAGCCTTCAATGCTTCTCTATCTTCTCCAATTAAAAGGCCTTGCTTTAAGGTTGATGGTGATTTTGGCCGGCCCCTGCTCTAAGAATTTTTGGTGGCTTTTCTTGCGTGAGTTTGTTTTCCTTACCCCTTTTTATTTGGCCGCAATAAAAATTTTATGCACACCGAATTAAATGACCGTCTGTGCTCTTCTATTTTTTTCTCTTCGGATTTTCAGCTTTGAGAATACAATGGTATATATAGGATACACACACCCAAAGTCCTTGTTGCAATTAAACTCTTGTAGCCCTCATCTTAGAGATGAACTCTAATTAGATCCATTGCACTTGGACAATCCTAGATCCATTAGAACTCCTTAAATTGCTTAAAATTCAAATTTGATTAGCAAATCTTCCCATCTTCAATGTGCATTGGACTTGGACAATCCATGATTAATTTGAACACATTATCTTAGTCACAAATTATTATTTGCACCAATTATCATCTCCTTTCTTTGACTTTCTAGAAAAATGTTTTACCAAGTCATTGCACAAATTTCAAGTTTGCCACTATCACTTATATTCACAAGTTTGCCACTTGGTTCTTTTGCTCACAATTTGCAACTTTGCCACTATCGGTCTCCTTGTTCATTTGCACCTTAAAAATAGGTAACAAACAAATCAAAAATATTCTTATCAAATAAGAAATTATAGATCGTTGTATCCAACATATCGTTGTATCCAACACTCAACGCACTACAATGACAATTACAGGGACAGTTTATCATGTTACATGCACAATAATCCATGTATTACATCAACAAGTCCATCCCATTACTCAACATGCTACTTAGAAGCAAGAGGCTCATGGCTTCGCCAAGATGGAGGCATACTCATAGTATGCTCTTGTCAACCATCCCTCTTATCTCCTAAGTCAATCACTAGTTCGCAAGCATCTTCCCACCAACTTAGGTGGTGAAGGTTCTTCTAGCATCTATCGATATACTTCAAACCTAGTGACTGACCTTCTGCATCTTATGTCGACGTGGAGCGTTGTGATGCGGAGGGAGCTGAAGTCATTACCAGACAGACTAGATGAAATGGAGAAGGGGAAGAAGCCAGGAGACCTCGGCATCTATCTTCGTGAACCACCATTTACGAGAGATGTACTGGAAGCCTATATGTCACACGACTTTCACCTCCCGAAGCTTAGAGAGTACGATAGTGTACGATGATACTAAAGATCCTGTACAACAGAGGCGACATGATGTTTCATGGACTCAATGATGTAAACCAATATCGCGCCTTCTTAAGCATGCTGTTGAAGGCAGCACATGACTAGTTCGAAAAGATCAAATCAAGCAGCATCTCCATCTTTCATGAACTTACTTCTTTACCCATCAGTTCAATGCAACAAGCTAAATGTAATACTCTTCCATCCATTACGCGGACCCATTACGTAAGTATATAAAGCGTGTTAGTAATTCCATTCTCAGTATGAAGGAGATAAGTTTGGACGATGCCACCTCAGCCTTGATGAATGGAACTACCACCTTAGACCACAAGCTCCACCTGGTAACCAACCTATCTGAGAACTTGGATGATTTGATAACTAGTTTTGAGTTTTATATCAACGTTGAGGAGCTCAGGGGTTAAGGGATTTACACTAGACCCGCAATGAGGTGGGTACGAAGGAAGATGGCAGTGGTCATAATGATCGTAAAAAAGTTGACTTCGAGGATAAGAGGAGAGTCAGTGGACTCCTTCCCCTGACATTTCGAGCGTTTCACCTTTCTTAATGCGCCTGCAGTCATGAATGCGCAACATGATGAGTTCATAGGCTAAGCACCGTCGTCTGTATGGAAAGAGCAAGAGAGAAGGGATAAGAAGAGGTACTACTAGTACCATAAAAATCACGAGCATACTACCGATCAGTGCATACAACTTAAGCAGAATTTAAAGCATTGGTGCAACAACACCAAAGAATTGGAATGTCACGTAAGACTCATAATGAGAAATGTGCTAGAAAAGAGCGTGGTCAATAATGATATACCAAATGGAATGTGGTGGCATCACCTTCTCTATAGTAGATAGAAAGGGACATGAAGCCAATTGTTACCATTGCATACGCTTCCTTAATCGCCAGGCAAAGGCAAAGGTACGATTGAAGCATCTACCGTTTTGCATTGACAAATGGTTTTGACAAAACCGTTACTAACACATGCATTGCAGTAATAGACAAGGCACAAAGCTCCACTGCACATTTCCAGGGTACTCTACCAATACATCTATGGGCAGGAGACAACCTCAGGCAATGTATCTCATACTTAGCCCCCACTCTTGAGCATTGATCATGTGGAGAGGATCCTCAGACAAAGCACGTCAATGGAAAGGCATATAAATGATACATATGCCTATCATAATGCAAGTTGGAAGAAACCCGTTCAACGACATACTGGTAGAAGCTTGCTTTGCAAACAATGCTTGTCAGAAGCCTACCAAACAGAAGCCTACCATTTAACAAGTTGATAATAAGCGGCCAAGCATCAACCTGGTAGACGCTCATAATGCAGAAACACTTACCAAGCAGAACATGACAAAAGCTGCTTAGAAATCAATTTGGTAAAGAGATTGCCATGCAGTATGCCTAACAATATCATGGTAGAAAACTTCTTGATAACAAACTGGTCGAAGTTGGTTAGACACCAACTTGGTCGAATCTGTCTGGTAGCTGGCTGAAGCCTCTTATACAGTAACCCCCCCCCCCCCCCCCCAAAAAAAAAAAAAAAAAACCCCAAGTAACCTCACGGAAGTTCACCAAGCGAGGAAGCATGATGATGCCTGAAGGTGAGGACTCAACTATCGTTGGTGTACAACACTACCAATACTAAATGGAGAAGGAAAAGCCATTGGATTGAGGGTCAAATGAGCTAGGATGGTACACAATATGCTTCCGCAAAATCCTCATCGATGCGTTAATTACCACTTTCACTTTAAGAAAGCTGTATGTGCAATAATGGTATCAGTCGAAGACACTACCTATTTACACAATCCGTGCCAAAACAATATTTGTCAACCAACCATTTATCAAGTGCATAAAGAGATATCCCTAGCCATAATACTTTCCCATCATACTTGAAGTACAAGCTCCTTATAGAAAAAGCCTTCAAGGCAAATAATATATGAACTTGTCAAAATATCTTCATGCATATATGGCAAGAGGAATACAAGTTTTGGTGCTACATCAAGTCAACTAGATGTGTCGATCCACTTACAAATGTCAACCCACATGTGGGTACCATGATCGCATGTGGTGCCTCATGTACATGCATTGTACTCACCTATAGGTGCCATGATCACATATTGAAGCAATGTTTGGCCTCACAACACGTGACGACTTGCACATTAGGCCAAACAAAAAGTACAGTTTAAATCCTTGATGTCTTTACTATATAGGTGCCTTTAGGTCATTAAAGTGATCATTAAGGGGGAAATTGACTTTGCATCTTCTTTTAGCTATTTAAAAACCTTGAGGTCCTTGAATTAACTGTCAGCACATGAAGTGTCATAAAATGGTTAGGTGCACGAAACTGGCACTATAATCATGTCACCATTAAAACTGGCAGAGTAATAATAGGTTTAGTGTTACTGTTCTAATCCTTTGGAGAGAGCTTCCAGAAGTGGGATGCAAATACCTATAATAGTTATTGATGTGAGTAAAAAGAAGTTTTGTTGCACTAGTGGGAATGAAAATCATATGCTAGAATGATACTTAGGTGAAAATAATGTTTTCCTGTCCAAAGGAAATGTCTTCTGCTTATTCCTCTTTTTTGATTTCGAACTCTATATTGTAGTGCTATATTTTATGGCAATATTTACCATTTAGTGAATGAAGGACTTTCCACATATGGAGTCAAACATTTGCTTTTATTTGCTATTGAGTGCTTATCAAGGGGGTTGTCATTCTTGATATCGGCTCACAGTTATCATGATTGAATCAATTGAGATTAAACAAAAACGTTGTAGAAAAATGCTTCTTGCAGTAAAGCTTCGGAATGGGTGGTTCCGAGGTTTGTATTATGCAGGATGCACTGACTTTGTTGCTAGGTGACACAAGCTAGAATAAAAGGACATACATGCAATTAAATATTGAACTAAAGGATTATATATACAATGTGATAACCATGTCAACGTTAGTTGTATTTGTTGTCTGTCACATGACTACATTGCATAACCTCTCCGAACATGTCTTCATGACTTGATTGCATAACCTCTCCTAACGTGTCTTCATTTTTAGGGTTTATTGTTCTTGCACTATCATTTGTTTGGACTTGTTGAGCTGAATAAGCACTTGTCTTCTAGGATATTCCTGCCTACATGGAAGGATGCAGGTTTCTTCCAAAGCTTAACAATGAAAAGCCTTCTGAGAGGAACCAAACTTACAAGGAAAGGCTCACTAGTCTACAGAATATGGTCCTAATCATGGTTAGTTCCTGAATTCTTTTCCTTTGTTATCCACTATGATGCTTCTACTAAAAATGAGTCTGGGCTTGATAAATCATCCGGGATATTGGGTGTAGATGTTATTTGGTTACTAATAATTGGGATTCATTATAGCTCCATTCATTTTTAAAGAGACTGACATTATGCATTGTGTATTAGTTTGATCATGATACAGTCTTGATTCCTCGAGAGACATCATGGTTCGGATATTATCCTGATGGCGCTTTCAGTCCAGTATTACCTCCACAACAGGTTCTGTTCATTTTTATTTTCATAAGGATCTTTCGCGTTATCTAGTATATTGCAACTTGTTACTGATTCACATAATCTAGTATTTCTCCTATGTTCATCTGATTGCAAGTACAATTATCTTTCTTTGGACAGTCTTCTTATTATGCTCTGAAATGAATGACTCTTGGTTAGACTCATGGTACTGCGTAGCAGACTTCATTATGGATGTGGCCTGATGTTTTCTCGAGTAGGTGCTTCCACAAATATGGCGTCCAATTTTATTGGCACAATTAAAACTTAAAACAACCTTGTTGCAGTGTATGGTATAGAAGCAAATAGAGATGAATTATACTTGGACCAGTAACATGTGGACCCAGCCATCAATCATAAAGTGGATTCCTTGAACATAGTCAATTGCATGGCCTTAAATCCACATTTGAGTGTTATTGAAGTTTTTTTTTTTTTTCATTTTTCCTTTTTAGGGACAATGTCACAGCCCATGTTTATACCATACCTTATATTTTAAAAGGAGTTTAGATCATAAACGCCGGATAAAAATCAACGAAAAGCTCTTGTTTATCTCCAATAAAGTTGTTAAAAATACTTGAGTTATGGTCATTTATTGATTCCCATCATTACTTATTACTGAATAATTTATCAGTATTATCAGTATTAAGTAAACAAATCATCGGTATGGACCTAAATTAGGATTTCATATTCAGGTTTGCCCATCAGACGTTTCTCTTTAACAAGTTCCTCCTCTGTTTACTCACCTCTGAACTTACACATTAGACGGTCTCAATATTGTGCAAATTAAAACAAACATCGACTGCATAACAAATGAAATTAACATTCTTCTAGAATCTTTCTTCAAAAGGAAACTGTCGTTTGTAGAATCAGTATACAATTAAAAGTTTCAGTCTCATTTTGTATAGTTGCTTTAGAGCTATATTATATACAGGATTGTTCTTGCATGTTTTCATAAGAGTTATCACATAAAAAATAAAATGGGGAATTGCAGGCCCCTCCTCGCCCCATCCAAAACAAAAACAAAAAACAAAAAGTAAAAAATAAAAAAAGTATGATTATCACTTTACCCCCTTAGAGTTTTGTTTTGGCAGTTCCTTAGTGCCCTTCTGCTAGTCTCACTAGTTCCATTATTTTTGAAGTTAAGACATGTTCATGCTTCTAACTCTTCTCCTTCATTTCTAATACAAACCAACCTCATAAAACACGTCTATCTACTCCAGTGTTCGCATATACTTTTTCTACCTTTTCTTCTACGCGTATCCCCCCTATCTCGGCTTACCATTTGCTGCCGAGAGCACGATGGACTTTCCATGATACAGGCAAGCTCGTCAAACCCCGCGACTAATACTGTAAAGTTCAATTTTAAGCCTTTTCTGTCAAATCAGACTATATTTGGTATTTGTTCAATTTCACCCAAACTTGGATACCCTCATTGTCCCCCTTCCCCATATGTGTGTGTGGGGGGGGGGAGGTGAGACAACTTTTCAAATGCAAACATTTCACACAAATTTTTCCGTGCGAAAACATTTTTAATTTTTTTCAAATTTTTTTCATCCTTAATTTCATTTCATGTTATACATCCCTCAAAAATAATGGTTAAAAATAATGTGATTTGGCCTTCGATTAATGTATCACAAAATGCTCTATTGTTCTGAAACCGTTAAATTTTGTAACTGGTTGATTGGTGCTCAAATCCTCCTAGCCACCCTTTTTTCCCTTGGGTATATAATTATATGGATTAAACATCAAAAAATTCTTAAAAAGTTAAAATTATTTTCGCACAGGTTTTCATACCATCATTTTCGAACCAGAATATTACTCATACTGTCACGCCCCCGCTTTCCATTATACTTGGGGCGAGAACGCGAGTGGGTTCGCATGTGCTTAACGCAAAGAAGAAGTACTTTTTTTCTTTCTTCTTTGACTTAAGCACAATAAGCGTCTGTGTAATAAGCCTGGCAGATTCTTGCTTGCAAACATCAAAACAACACAAATATTATCATTACAGCTTCAAGTCCAGATTACAAGTACACAAAAGAATTAAGGCCTAGCTTGGCCATTACAATAGTTACACAAAAGGAAAATACCCTGAATGAAATACAACACAGATATTAATTTATTGCAGCACTGCGAAAGTACGTCGTTCTCAGCAGTGGATCTCAGCGTCCTTGTACTCCTGGTCAACTAGCTCAGCCTCAGGTCATGCCCCTCTGTAAAATCTGCCCCAAAACCTGACGTATATTTCACAAGATAGACAACAGGAAAATATACGTCAGCGAGGGTCGTTCGGCAAGTTAAAATGTTAGAAGATGGACCATCAGCAAGATAGTAATATAGTTTGCAAAGTTTTTGAAGATAAGCGACACAATGTGATTACAACAAAGTAAAGCCTATGCATCGTAAGAGTACATGTGAGCATAGCAACGTGCGCTGTATAAAGTAGTGAGCATGGGAGGTGTAGTGTGCAAATTGGTGAGCAGGCAAGGTGTGGTTTGCAAAGCAGTAAGCATAGAAGTGTGGTGCACAAAGTAGTAAACATGGCAAGTGTGGTGTGTGTAGTAAGCAAAGTAATGCGTAGTAAGCATGGTAAGACAAGTTAGCAAGTTACACATTTATAATAGCAACAGCAGGAGTAAAATAGTGCATCATTCAATCTCCTATCTAGTGACAAGCCCATTGTCTGAGAGTGAAAGAAACTACAATTACACCCAAACCAACTGAAGCTACCTGTGGCTCTGTACTCACTAACCCCATCCAGGCGACGGTCGAATTTACCGGTGGGGTAAAATCCAGAAATTCCGTACTCTACTACAATGGACTACCCCACCCAAAGTGTCAATGTGTCTGTTCAGTTCAATGTATGCCACAAGGGCCCAATATTCCGTAAATTACCCCACGGGTCCAATAGTCTGTATATTCCCCGAGGGCCCAGTACCACAATTCATTAGGGTGTACATTCCACAATTAATAGGATCACAAGCAATGATGGCATTTCATGTACATTATTAAAGTGACAACAACATTTTAATAGTAAGAGCAAACTAACACATCACCAAGTTCATTATTTCAAATGTTATTGAGCAACACACTTACAAAGGTTGTCATTTTAACATTTCAACGATGTGCATTATATCTTAAAAAGGTTGTAAACGATAAAATACTTGCTTGGAACGATGCGATTTGGGTGACCAGACAATCGTTAGAGGAGCATGAATCTATCTGCGTCAATGAATTCGTGATATCAAGCCACAGAATCAAACTTATTACTAAATCTGCATACTATCTGATTACACCTACTGATCTTATAAATATACACTCACCTTTATTAATTCTAACTTCCATGTATATATATACTACTGTTTATAATACTATCAAGTATTATTATGCATATACTAACTTAACTAACTTTTATAACACTTTATATAACAACAATATGTGTTGTTTATGTGTAGGAGCTGACGCGTATCTAATCGGTACACTAACAAATTAAACTAATAGTATATAATTAATATTAATATGATGCGCTATCGTTATTATACACATTACATATAACCCAACAACTCACCCTGTGATAATATTCACGTTTGCATCCCTTGCGAGCGGCGACAGACGACGGTCTAGGCGGTCGTCGGGGTAAGGCGCCGGAGTCGGGGTCTGCGGTGGTGGCGATGTTGTTGGGGTCGTCACGAACAGATGGATAGGCGGAGCGGCGACTGTCGAAGCTTGGGGAGGCAGAGCGACGTGTCGGGGTGATCCTAGGGCATGCAGGTGGCGCCGGGGAGAGGTCGGAGGAGGTGCAAAGGGTTGAGTTGGAGGGTGAGGTCGCCGGAAAGAGGTGGGAGCGTGGAGATGGGTCGAACTGAGGATGGGTGTTCGGTGGCGGAATACGGCGATGGTGGGCGGTTGGTTGGAGAGCGCGGGTGGGGCTGCTGTAAGGCGGACGACGGTGGTGGCGGAGATGTTGGGGTGTGCGGCGAGTGATTGAAAGGAGGGTTGCTGTCGACGACTGGGGAGAGGGTTGTGGCGTTGGAGTTGACGGTGAAGGAATGAAGGTGGGGGTTTGTACTCGAAGGGAGATTGTCGAAGCAAAGTTTCAAGGGAGGTTGCCGCGGCGAGATGATGGGAGTCCGCCAGAGCTTGCTTCGGGGTTGAGGGTGGTGCGGCGACTCGAAGCTAGGTCGCCGGAGCGGTGGAGCTTGGCGTTGCGAGGGAGAGAGGCACCGTGGATTCGTGGGAGGAGCAGGGCTATCGAGGGCTTTGCCGGAGTTGGATATATAAGAGGAGGAAGGATATGAGAGGTGGTGGAGCTTGGGGTTCCTCTGTTTTGTGTAGCAGGGGATGATGGCATCGGGTTTTGGGTTGAAGCAGGGGGAGAGAGGCGCTGGGTCTGCGGGGAGGGGGGGTTTGTCGGTGTCGGAGGTCGATGGTGATGGCCGACAGTGAGTTCGCTGTTGTTGGTAGGGCTTGGGTGACGGAGAAAGATGGCGGAAGGGCGAGGACAACGGTGGACGGCGGGAAGGAGTTGGAGGCGCCGCGAGCTCTTGGGTTTCATGAGAGGGGTTCGGAGCATGGGCTGTTGTCAGGGGTTTTTGAAGGAGAAGGTGACGATGATGACAACGTGCAAGCGGGTGGTTGACATGCCCCGAGATTTCGTGGGCGTGAGTTGAGGGCGTGGAACTCAGGATGAGCGAATGTGGGTTTTGAAGTGGGAGCAAAAGTTTTTGCGGCTGGGTTTGCTTCCTTGTTTGTTTTGAAGGGAAAGGTTGATGGCTGCATGCGAAGAGATAGGGATATGAAGTGGGGTTTGTTGCAGAAAATTGTGGAGAGGTTGGAGATCGTGGAGATGAAATCTCAACTCCTCACGAGATCAGATAGGTAGATGTGTGGCTAGGTGCACAGGTAGCTCAGTTGTTAGATCTGTTAGATTAAGATTTATTAGGAAATCAGTTTATTTAAGATATTAGATTTAATTTGGGAAATCGATATAGTTAAAATATTTTGGATTAGGAGAATCCATTTAGAATATTTAGATATTTGCGATTTAGATGTGATAATTTATTCGGTTAAAATATTCTGATTAGAAGATCAATTTGGTTAAGATAATTAGATTATGAAAATCAATATTGTTAAGATATTAGATATTGGTTAGGAGAATCGGTTTAGCTTGATTGTATTTGGTTAATGAATATATTTAGTTAAGATTAGACTGGTTAAGATTTGATTTGGATAACATGATTAGATTTTGGAAAATTAATCCAATTGAGAATTGATTAGAAGGAATCAATTTAGATAATCGAATTATTACGAACTCGTCCCTGCAATCAACGTCAACCAAAAATTAAAGAAGACATTAACGCGATCGTGAAGTCGTGAGGATCACGAATAAGGAATCTGATCACTAGTTCAAGTCACGAGAAATTATGTAGTAATTACTCAAATAATCAATTTATTAATAACATACGCACTAAATACATACTCATAGAAACATGTCGTTACATATACATATATACATGAATGATCCAGGGTGCCTCCTTAGATAAATCTAAGGAGGCGTCACATTTTCCCCCATATCCCACATTTTTTGGATTTTTAATGGGGTTCACATCATGGATGATCAACATACTAAAAATCAAGTGATTCTAATATTTTTCGAGCCCACATCTACCCTTTGCAACTTCAATGGTATGAAAACGTGTTAAAATCCCCCATGAAGTTGCAAGGGGTAGATGTGGGCTTTAAAAGTAATAGAATCACTTGGTTTTTGGTATGTTGATCATACATGATGTGAATAACAATCCCACGAAAAAAATCCAAAAATGTGGGAAATAGAGGGAAATAGGGGCGCCTTCGTAGATTTCATCTAAGGAGGCACTCTAGATCCCTTTTACCATATATATATGTATGAGAATAATGAGTATCATATGACATATGAGACATCTCCTCATATACAATACACAAAAAGTGGGGTGGTATGAGCCCACATGTGCGTGCACTTGTTGTATCACCCTACTTTTTGTGTCGTGGTATATGAGGAGATGCATCACATGTCATATGATACACATTATTATATATATGAGAATAATGGGTATCATATGGCATATGCGGTTATGCCTCATATACCAAGACACAAAAAGGTGTGAAGTACAACAAGTACACGCCCATGTGGGGCTTGCACTTCCCACCTTTTTGGGTCTTGGTATATGGGACATAGCCTCATATGCTATATGATACCCATTATTCTATATATATATATGTGGTAGTTTTTCAAAGTTGAGATAGAAGGTTTCTAGTATTGACGGGGAAGTTCTAGCTTAATGATTGGTTGCAAAGAGCTTGTATCAGGAAAATAAACATGAAACAAGACGTAGTCGATCAGAGAATGGTCATCAGTTTCCACATCTAGAAGAAGATCAAAATCAAAATTTTGGTTGAAGAACATTAGATGCCACCTCGCTAAGCAGAAAGGATACATGAGTATGATTACTCAAAGAATAAAGAACTAGTTAACCTATGTGTTGATGGCATTGCCGAAGAAGATTCTGATGATGAGGCCAATGCATGTCTCTCTCTTACAAATCATGCTCTCTAGGTTAATGGCTATATATTGTACTTCGATTGTTCCTTCCATGTGTGTGTCCTTATCAGGATTTGGTCATCACATATGAGATGGATGGTGGAGTTACTCTCATGGGAGACAATGCACCCTATAAAATAGTCATGTGGACTATCAAAATTAGGATGCACGATGATATGATAAAACCTTTGGTGAAGTTTGAAACGGTCCAGAGCTAAAGAGGGAAAGAAAAAATCTATGATGCATCTGAGAAATGAGTTTCTTGTCTCTTTAGGGAAAGAAATGGTGCTAGCAAGCATGTGAATTTTAAAATAACTATATAAAGAAATCATGCAATTGCTCTAGTTCAGTCTAATCAGGAATTGTGCATGAATCCTGTGGTGAGGATGGAGTGTGTGACGAGCAACAATACAACATCACTACTGGTTGAAAGAAGAGGCATATGAAGCCACCTTAGCTATATGCAGAGTTGGGTTATGCGTTGAGCGTGGAAAAGTCCATTATAGAGCACTCTAATTACTTAGATGCCAGTGAAGGATTTACTTAGTGCAATATTCCTTGTAAGTTTTACTCATTGCTTGGACTTGATTAATATTTCGCATGATAGAGGCAGATCTTTGTGAGGCATTGGTGATAACAGAGATGGTAGTTGCTCGATGGCGTTTGAGTTAAGATGGGGAATCTTCTGCATATTTGAGATTATGCAGAGATTTGTGAATTTGTTACTATAATTGCACCGGGGCTCGTGTATCAAAATCCGAGAAAAGAACTTGCATTAGGTTTGTGTTAGATCTGAAATTACTTTGCACACAACAAGTCATGGAGGAATTACTTTGCGCACAAGTCAGAGGGGGAATTAGTTTGTTGCTTTGGATTTAAGTTTTGGCAGTGGATGGTTTAAGTCACCAATAGAAAACAATAGCCATAAGTGATGATCGGGCAAGCATGAGGGTTGTTTTCTACTGTTCTCCTTGAAGTGAAACCTGTATCTTGGATTGCCAACAATGAAATAAGTAAAATAGTACAACTGTCATCTTGGCATGATGTGGTAGAATCAGGTCATGATTCCGCAAGTCTGCATTACTTTGTTTGTCGTTTATAAAAGAAACTTGGATTAAGCCCCTTAGTTTTTTTCCCCTCCAGTGTTTAGTGTAGCTGGAGAAAATAATAGTTTGGTTACGCACTTCAACCCCGAAAAATAAATCAGGGAGAGTTCATGCTGTTAATAACTAATCAATATTGAATCATTGCAGACTGCCCTATTCATGGAGGACTGGATAGGCTTGAAGACATTAGATGAAGCTGGACGAGTCAAGTACCTGAGCGTGCCAGGAAAGCACCTAGGGATATCACACGCCGACATGAAAGAGCATGTCGTGCCCTACTTGGTGGATAAACCACCGGCAACCCTGAACGAGGAACCATCGCCTGACGACCAAGGGGGGTTTGTATCGGCATGGGAAGCCGCTGCCAGTAAAGCAGGATCAGGAGACGACGATGTTCCATTGATTTCACCCTTCAGGATTGAGGTAGATGTGTAGGAAAACACACCCCCCTATTTATCAGAACAGCCCATACGTATGATTGATGCCACGTGATATTGAAGTGCGAAAGCCATGATACTCGTGATTCTTCTCTCGCGGGGCTGCGGAAACAACCGAATTTATACACCCATTCTTTAGCCGTCTGGAGAACTCTGGTTGTAAATTGAAAGCTATTATTGCACAAACAATTATACGCGGAGTGGGAGTCTATCTGATGTATAAAAGTTCGTGTGTGTGTTCTTGAGTCACGTATTTTGACTGTATAATATGTAAGATTTCTGCTAAATCTACTCTATCTGTGATTAATCCGCTAGCAATTTCCCCGTAAATGAATACCATCTATCTTCAACCATATTGCTTGGCTAAACTGAAATTATCTCAAGGTATGCTTCACACATTTAGTAATCTATCCAAACGTAACACTCTTTTTCGTGCGGCTGTTCATTGATTAGAGAAGTGTGATTGTAATTAGAGAATAATGGGTATCAGTTGACATGCGAGGCATCTCCTCATATACAAGATACAAAAAGTAGGGGTGGTGCAAGCTCACATGGGCTTGTACTTGTTGTATCATCCCACCTTTTGTGTCTTTGTGTATGAGGAGATGCTGATGTTATATGATACCCAATGGATATACAAAGGCCCAACAACCCTAGAAAGGTCCAATCCCGCCATTGTTCATCAATGCTACCCTTGTAATTAGTAGGCTAATTGTAAAATTATTAAAATACTCATTGACCTAATTCTATATATACTTCACCAAAAAGGAAAGGCAATCATTTCTGTACTCCAAATGGCTCTTTCACTTGCAGGTTTCACTGGATGCATTTATCAGAGACTAATTTGAGTGTCGGAAGAGACAAATCCGACGGGCCACCACCCTTCCTCGGCTGATGTCCTTTCAACTATGGTATGCATGCTTACGAGTGAGGTGGTCTACCACATTATCTACCTTGAAAACTGGTTCAAATCCAACGATTCACCAACCTAGTACAATTGAGTACTTGCATCAACATCCTATTTGAGATCGTGTAGGGAGTTGCTATACACACAGACCTAACCGCTGAACACGCCATTCAAAATTTAGAGGTTTGCCGTTAAAATCTTTTCCTCTTTTACCCTCCACTAGTCTTCCTCCTCCCTCGTCTCCCTCGCCGCATCCCCGCAAACCATCCCCCACACCCCCGTGCTGCCAACCTCTTCCCTTCATCGTCCCCATCCCCACTTTTCCTTCCTCGTCCCCTCATAGCTTTCGCCGTTGCTGCCTCTATCGCCACCGCCACCGCCGTCGTGGCACCCCGTGTGTGTGTGGGGGGTTCGAGGAGGGGGGGCACTTCGTGAATGCGGCTGTTGCGGCGACGGGGCAACAGCGACAGGGAAGTGGGAGATGAGGAAGAGGAGAGGGGTAACGTGATTATATGAGTTGTGTAAAGTTTTTTAAATTTCTTGGGTGGGGGTGTAAAGTCTGTGTACAGGAATTAGGTCCGTGCGTATAGAAATACCCGACGGTGTAGCTTGGCATAAACTGCTCCAGTTTGATTCCTAAGAAATACCAATCGACTTGGCATAAACTGCTCCAGTTTGATTCCTAAGAAATACCAATCGAACAATTTTTTTTAACCTCCCTAGCTTGTTCTTTGATGCGTTCAGCGTTCACGTTAAACCCTACCACAAGGGAAGGCTCTGTTGCTTACAGGTGGGTTTAAGAAATTGTGTTAAATGCTACACACATCATACTCTACATGTATTTTTTTGGTATTTAACATATTTTGAGCAAGACCGGCTTTTGGCTTTTACCGTCAAATATTGAATTTTAAAAAACATAATTAAGAGGTGCCATTAAAGGGCACCAGGGCGAGAACCATCTCCTGCTTGCGCGAAGCAGGTCATAATTAGACAGAATTAAACAAGACATTCAATAAATAACAAAAAATTATTTCAAACATAAACATTCATCTGTGCATGTTTACATGGACGAAGAGTAGTTGAAAGACCAAATCACATGAATTCTACAAAACAGTCATCAATTACATTCAAGACTTGCATGAACTCTCATACAGCCAATATGACATGTCAACACTAAAGAACTCATAGCTGTTCAAATCATTCCACAGCAGTTCGGTATGTAAAAGACCAAATTAACTTTCAAACACGACCAACACGCGAAGAAATTATTGTCCCAAGACCTTCATCTCAACTGTTTCTAAGATGGCCTATTACAAAGTTCACATGCGATAAATATGTAAGAGTACAAAACTGATATAGATACCTGTACTTCTTTATAACAGCCAGCACCCTCTTCTACACACCAAATAAATTTAGAAAAGAAAAGAAGAAGAAAAATGCACCCACACCCTTATCATCAGACAAAATCAAACCAACAAATAACTAATGAACAATGTGAAGAGAAATCCGACCTGGCCCAATATCGAAGTGGTCATTATGATGAGCACCTTCCACATGCGAGGCAGAGGAAGATTCGTTGACAAAGAATTAAGCGTTGCATGGCGCCGAACATGTACATATGTGTGCATCGTTTTCCATTGATGCAGAGGGGGCCGAGGATTTTAGAGTTCTGCATTTTGGCATGAATCCTCGAGGGATTAACTTCTATTGGCCACATCCTATGCTGAAGCTTCTAGCTGGTGATGTTCAAGGTTCCGCAGCACTATTCTCGCAAAGAGTTTTGCTTCTATTGGGGCTGTAGCAGATGCTGCTGCTGCACGCAACACGCGTGCAGCCCCCGCTTTCTGCAGCAGGCTTGCGTGGTGGATGGCATGCCTACCTCCCGGTATGGTGAACTGTATTGTATTCGCGAGTAATTTGTTAGAGATCGAGACATGTTCAAATGTACAATGGCATTGGCAAACAAACTGAAAATAGGGAAGTAGAGAGTAGGGAAGTAAACAAGCTTCATATAATAAGGCTTCTCAAGATGAAGCCACAATAGAAATTCTATCAGACAAATCAAGTACCATAGAAGCTTGGATCTTAAACATGGAAGTACATGGAGCTGGATTCAGTCATCAAACCCATCAAATTCAAATGTACAATTTTAGGCTACAACTAGATGGTAGAATGCAACACTAGTTACAGCAAAGACAAGAGGATTCAAAGCAAGCCTTGCACGATGAGATCAGCCAGGAATAGCATCATGAAGTATTTAATCTATGTGAATATCATGGAACTTCATTTTGGATGCAATTTATTTACGACTATATGTCAGATCAAGTATCTTATTATAGAGGAAAAGAGCATGAGAACAGAACTGCAACAAGAAAATCACATGTTCATTGCCTCTCATACCTGGAGCAAAGCAAAAGCAGCGCATGCTCGGAGAATGGAAGAAGCATTTCGAAGCATCGCAACAAATCGTCCAATTTCAGCACCACTGAAAATTCGGTTGAGAAAAGATTATAAAATTGCAAAGTAATATTCATCTCTAAAGAATAAATAAAAATGTATATGGAAAGTAAAAAAGAACTTGTGTGCACCATCTGGGACATTAAATACTGAAGATACAAGAAATGAAAAAAAATACCACGAATGTAATGAACAGTAAGACCAGATATGCAACCAAAATGCATAAACACGGCAAGGTAACTACCATCACACACTATATGGGCGAAGACTTATAGTTGTCAAGCATGATGATTGTCATTTTTAATAAACAACTATTTCTCTATTAGGTCCCTTTTTCCTTATTTAAAAAAATCTGTATGCATTTAACAAATATATTTTTATAGTAACAGCAAATATATTTTTCTTTTATTTTTAGATCAACATATTTTAAAAATCAATAAAAATAGGCAAATGGAAAACCTGCATCTGAGATGCCCAGCTTCTTGTATGCGCGCTGCTTCAACCACTTGTGCCAAAGATGCAGGAGCTGAAGAGGCGGCAGCGGTGGCAAAGACTTGGGGATCAGAAAAGGTCATGACAAAGCTTTCAATGTACTTCAATGCCATCCTTCTAGCACCATCAAAGTTAACACTCTTCGAGGTACCTTCAGAAGATGACCCAACCAATGCAAATTCATCCATTCTGTGCACATATTTCAAGTCCAAGAAAAGTCAATAGTAATGTATATAAGATATCCGTCACTTTGCAGCTACTCACAATATAATTGACATTTACCAGCAAATAAGATTGAATGTGCAGAGTACCTAAATTTGCGACTACCTTGTGATATCGACTGAGTTCTATGATACAAAGCAAAGGCCAATCTACACCATAAGGGTTTATACAACTAACGCAGAATTGTCAGTTTATGTAATCAAATTATTGATGGAGCATTACAATATCAAATAATATCATCCACATAGATCTTTCAAATCTATGGGCAGAAGTTTCATGAAACCTAACTCAACTGCAGTCCTCTGTTCATCATATTAGAACATTAAAAAGAAAAATAAAGAAAAGCAAAAAAACAAAAAGGTCAAGTCCAAAACTGCATCATCAAGTGCAAATTCATCCACTCTGCACAGAGAATTGAGACCCACAAACTAAAAGCAGCATTACACACAATTTTCACACTTTGACATAACAGTTTATGCATGTTACTGACAATTCACAAATCACGAAAACTGCGTAAGATCTTCTAGATAACTTCAGCAAGAACAAACAAACACAAAAGGTAACAGCATTTTATCTCAACGGAGCAGTACTTAAGGCAACCACGCATACAAATTGCAAGGATTCACGCAAACAAAACCTAGATTAATGGATTACATCCAAGAAAAACTTCTGGTCATGAAAGCAGCCACCAAGGGACTTGAGCAGTTCTTGGAAGATTTTCTCCAGTCCACATTTAAGTGATTCTCTTTGGAGGTTAGAGCCTAGGAGATTAGATGGTATTCTCTGTTTGATTTTTAAGAGAACCTTATGATTTCACCAGCTGAAGTACTATTACAACAACTGCTTGGTTAATTGCATAATATAGTGTGTGTAGAAGCTATATATGGGTTAATTATCACATCAACATCTTAAACGTTCCAAAACCAGCCTCTGCTTTAAGCCCTTCAGATTTCAGGGCACCAGACAAGCAACGCTCATGATGCTGAACCAGATGGAATTGCTCCCCCACCAGTGGATCACATCCACTTCCATCCCCAAGAGGTGATGAACCAACGTTTATGTCAATTAGTTTTTAAGTTTTCTTTTCGTTATTTCATATATTTGTCTCTTCTTTCTTTCTTTTTTATTTACTTCCTGTGTCTTTCTTTTCTTTTTCTTTTCTTTTGAAATTATGCACAACACACATTTTATTTTAAATGCCAGTTTAATATGCTTATTGCTTGTCCTACTTGTTACTAAAGCTGTTTAAGAATAATTTTTACCTAACACTAATAGTTCATTTGAAGTGTAATGGTCCAGAATTTTAGTAGGCCTAGTCGAAATTTTCTGAAAATTTTCCATAAATTTTCTAACTATCTTCCAAAACACTTTATTTTTGTTTCCTTTCGTTTCTTCTCTTTTTCCATCCACTTCCACCCCCCACAGGTGATGAACCAACTTTTATGTCAATTAGTTTTTAAGTTTTCTTTTCGTTATTTCATATTTATGTCTCTTCTTTCTTTCTTTTTTATTTACTTCCTTTGTCTTTCTTTTCTTTTTCTTTTCTTTTGAAATTATGCACAACACACATTTTATTTTAATTGCCAGTTTAATATGCTTATTGCGTGTCCTACTTGTCACTAAAGCTGTTTAAGAATAATTTTTACCTAACATTAATAGTTCATTTGAAGTGTTAATGGTCAGAATTTTAGTAGGCCTAGTCGAAATTTTTCCATAAATTTTCTAACTAATTTCCAAAACACTTTATTTTTGTTTCCTTTCGTTTCTTCTCTTTCCTTAAAATTTTCTTCTGTTTCAAAGCCCAAATCACCCTGCCCAATTTGGTTCCTCAACTTATGTCCTTCATATCATCAAGTCAGCCCACTTAATATTTATTTTCTTCGCTCAAACAAAACCCAAAGCCTCACCCACTTACTCCCCCCTCCACCGATCAAGCCGAACACAGTAACACGTCCCCCCCGGCAGTGAACATGGCGGAACCAACTGACGAATTAGAAAATCTAGCTGATGAAAACTTCCAATAAGATTGGGACTCCGAATTCTCAACGCGCAACAGAATTACTCCTCTACCCCTCTTCTCCTCTATTTAAGTGTGCTTACTCTTAGGGTTTGATTTCATACAAAAAATTGTTCTCTCTTCTTCCGGCTTTAATCGGTCAATTCCTGGAATTTTCGGTTGATTTTTGGGCTTTTTCTTGAAGTTTTTGTGCGACTTCGGTGAACGGTAGATTCGAATCTTGCTAAAACATTCGGTTATTTATTTTGCTGAAATTTGTTTGATGTTAGGTTTCGATTTGGGATTTGAGATGATGATTCATGGGTTTATTTTGGAAGAGGGCTCATCCCTCTAATGACTGTACTTTTGGCACCCCTCTTTAGGGTTTCGGTGACCCTCGCCGACGCTTTATTTTTGTTCTTGTTGTTTGGGGTTTGGGAGATGACGTTGAGAATTGTTGAGGTGTGTTTCCTCAATGACGCAAGACTCCGAAAACTCACGACTTATCGGCGACCCACGCCATTGTCTCCCCTGTTTTCAATGCTTGTTTTCTTTTCAAATCTATGACGGCCGCCGGGAGGAGTGTTGCCGTAGGATGAGTTCTGTCAGGCTGTGGTTCTTCTAAGCATTTCGAGATTTGTCATGTTGTGTCTTGTTGGGCTTTTCTGTGGGCTTGCTGGCACTGTCCTGTATGGATTTTCTGTGGGCTTGCTTGGTAAAGTCATGTAGGTTTTCTGTGGGCTGCTAGCACTGTTCAGATTTAGGCTTTATGCATTGATGTATGTGCTTATTAAGTTGTTAATTATCAATCGTAGCAAATCCCCCCCCCGAGCTGGTAGGCTATAGATTTACGATCGGTTGCCGAATCTGATCCTCTGCGTCCTAATTACTTTTATTTATTTTAAAATCGTTGGTTATAAATTGTTTCTGAATATTATTAGTTTTTATACAGAATACAAAAATTAACTGTTAAATATATAATTGCCTCTGAAATATGAATTTGGTTATGTTGTATGACTGGAACATTGAGCCATTAATGTACCAGCTAAATTGCGTTAGTTAAGGGCTATGTATGATCCCGATATAACTGTCTATGACTTAATACTTGTACCTAACACATGACATGCTACAACTGAAATATTGAATCTATGGATAGCATCTTAACTACGTAATTTAGGGACTAGAAACATTAACACTTACGAACTATTAACATGGCATCTAGAGAACCCCAGACAACTGTTATAGAAGTCGACACCTGACATAAGCTAGAACTAGAACTGTACACTTGACACATGACTCACGGGGTTTTGGAAAACCTTATAATTGAGAGAGAGTGTGTGTGATTGAACCAATACTTTCGGCCCGTATCTGGGAGGATCCTTTTTTCCTGTCATCTTGTCATAAGGATCTGGAATCCCTCTCATGTTTCTTTGTTCTTGGACTTGGCACAAGATCGCACCCAATGGTCTAAGGTGAACTTCATGTTGCACACCGTGCTCTTCATTATAAGTCACAACACAATTGTTAAATTAGTTGTATACCTCTTTACCTGTTGTTAGACTGCACGTAGCTTAGTACTCCTCTGTTTGTAGCCTTTCAGTTGTGTGTCTATTATTTCCTCCATGATAGATTAACTGAAATGTTTAGTATAGATTTAATCGACTTTACTTAGTAATAGTACAATTTCTATTGTCTTCGCTAAGTGACGAACATGTTTACGAGGAGGCACCACAGTACGAGGAGTCTGAGTTTCTAGTGGAGAACGCAGAGTTTTGAGCTTTAGGACTTAGTAGAAGAGTATGATGCAGTTTAATTAATTATTTCATTTTAGTCTTTTGTATTCGAGAGATTGTATTCCTTTTCTGCATTAGACATAGTACCCTTCAACTTGAAGAATGAATAAATGAGTATTTTTATTTTATAATATTTCATGTTCTATCTCTACGTTGTTTTCGCTGGTACTTGCAAGACTTGCATATTACTTGAAATTGTAACGACACTCAAACATGGGGTGTTACATGAAGCTTTCACGTTAATGCATAGTTTGAAACTCTGCTCGTGCCGAAGTGTGTTGCTGATATTGTATCGGATTTCAAACATGCTAATATGACCCATCGAAAACTAGCCTATACCAGTGATACTAACTGATAAGAACTAAAACAAGTGAACATACATCGCTTGAAGTAGCAACAAAATTAAAAAAATGTCTTATTCCATATGGTTCTTGAAAAAAATCATTTAACAATTAAAATTAAGGTACAAAAAATAGTAAATACAACTATATATTGGCAGGTTCAAATAGGATTTGCATGGGTGACATGAAAGGATTTGTATGTGTGACATGAATCAGACCCTGCTTAAGTTTCACATTGATACATTCATACATATAGCATTAAGCCATTTCGATTACAATGAGGATGAAAATAGAACTCTACTATGAAAGTAAATTCAAACCAAGCTGATTGATTAATATAATAGAATTCATAATGACAACCATTCTATGTAAGAGAAGGAGAGGATGCTTTCTTGGAGTATACACGTGTCATACACTCCGTACTTTTTAACAATTCCAGACCAATATTTAGCATATCTATGGGTTAGCATAAAGAAAGAATGACCCCTAACACATTAAATAATGTATGTAGTAGACTATGCTTGACTACAGAAAAATTTATTCCCTCCTATACCGTCGCTGAAAGCTATGCCAATTATTTCATGGAAATTAACAATTCTAATATATAGAATTAAATGATATACGTAAAATCTATAGATCAACAGTAAATAGAGAAAAGGCTTCTAATCCCAAGCTTCGTACCGTATTCAATAGTATGAACGGTCAGGTTATAATCATTGGAACACTACAGTTTGTTCATGCTATCATCATGTATATGTCAAATTACAATAAAAATACAATTACATAGAATTGCTACCATTTGTTCATTAGAAACTAGAGAAAAGATGAATTGCAGTTTCAAAATCTGCCCTACTCAATTAGCAAACTGATAGATACCAAGATTTGAGACCTTGGTGAAGTCTATGATCTCGGTTTCTTCCAAGAAATCTTGTTTCAGTAAAGTCACAGCAGTTTCGGTCAGTTCTAGTACTTGTTTCAGTTTACAGTTTGTTTATGCAGTGGAAAAAAATTCATCTGCCAACTCCCTAAACTCAGAAAAGATGGTCCATCCCTCCCTCCAGTCCATGTGCAAGTCCTTTAAAACAAAATTTTCATTTTATTAACCTGATATGCAAGATAATTATATACAAAATGGGAATTTTGATGGAACTGTTTACCCAAGCTTCTTATTGAAGTTTTATGTGCATAATCTTTTCAAATAGTCGAAGTGAGTTGAATGTTTACACGGAAATAACTGGGTCAAACGTAAAAGATCATCTTAGTACACCACTGGATCAGTTTTCAGTTCCTGTTTATAGCCTAACCTGAAGCCCAATTATACTAGAATATAGATACCAAACAAGAAGTTTGGGTGGGATTGGTGTTTAATCCATCATGATGTAAATTGTATACAGAATAAACTCCACACCTCCCATCCATAACAAGAGAGACTGGAAGGAACAATGTGGATAGCTGCATGACCACAAATAGCAGCAAGGGCATGACACATGGCAGAAACGTCAATGTGGCCCAGGTGAGTCATTCATAACCTCACACTCATATCTCCTTTCCTTTTTATTCCTTCCTCTAATGGCTTTTCCGTGCATCTCTTTCAAATTTGTTTCTTTGTCACCTACTATATATTTTTTCACCTATTATATATTTTTCATCCTGATTTGAGGAACTTTACTAGAAATTGTTTTTTATTTCAGTTTTTTTCGTCACTTCTACAGTGCTTTTCCTACTTTGAGGTTTATCATCTTAAACCAATCTTTTAGCTTATCAGTCAGCTGAAGTTCCAAGATCCAGGAACTTAGTAGTGAATGAAGTTTATGAACCAATTAAAAACAAGATTAAGATGATATGGAACTTCTTTTACCTTCCATCAAACATGTAGGCAAGGGCCAATGCAGCCATGAAACGAGCCATTTTTGAGCCTGACGATGAACAAAGGTGAACAAGGGCAGGAACACCACCATCTTCAACTATACGAAGAGCATTACCAGAATTAAAAGCAAGATTCCATAATGCTCCAGCAGCTGTCTCGTGGACATCCTGATAGAAGTCATCATACAAACTTCTCATCAAAATGAAGTGCTACTAAAATAATTTTTGATATGAATGACAGAAGAAAGGGTTGCATGGCAAAGATTGAAATAGTTTGCTATAAAAAACTTATGACATGAATAACAGAGAAAGGCTGTCACTGTGCTAAACATCATCAGATACAGAACACCCTTCCCTTCACCCAATACGTGTAGGCAAATTATGTGCAAATCCCTGGTGAGCAGAACATGTTTTTAAGAAGAAATAATACATAGTTAACCATTAATGATTATATATTTTTTAAACATCATCAGATACAGAACACCCTTCCCTTCACCCAATACGTGTAGGCAAATTATGTGCAAATCCCTGGTGAGCAGAACATGTTTTTAAGAAGAAATAATACATAGTTAACCATTAATGATTATATATTTTGACCAAAATGCAAGAAATTAACCCAAAAAACTGAAAATTAATCCAACAATCAATCTTGACTAACAACCTTAACAGGAGCACACAGTGTCCCTCACATTCTCTGGATGCAGAGGGCATTCAGAGAGGATATGGAGCAAGCATAGACATTAGTGTACTTTCTTTCCATTAGCAGAAATGGATATTGTTCAAATATTGAACTCAACAACCATACTTAGCGAAATCAAATTGGCACATGATCAACTACCGGAATTTGATGTACATTAGCTGTGCATTACAGAATACATAGTAAAAAATAAACTTGAACCTTAATGTCTACTCAATTCTTGAGTATAAAACATATTAAGGATAAGCTTGACTTGTTTTTAATAAAGATGTAACATACTCTATATATATATATATATATATATATATATATATATATATATATATATATATATATAGAGGAGGGATCAAATGACCCCCAAAAATAACCCCCTATCAAAAATCCTATGCCCCCCATTTTTTCGGAAGATCCGAACCATTCATCTTGATCTCCACCCTCTAAATATCTAACCCACCAATTTTCAACCCGATCCCATGTGTTTTGCCCGTTCAGCAATCATTCGCAAAAGTTCTGTTCATGTGAAACCGTTAAATTTGGGTCGGATGGATGAACGGGTAAAACATATGGGATCGGGTTGAAAATTGGTGGGTCAGGTATTTAGAGGGTGGAGATCAAGATGAACGGTTCGGATCTTCCGAAAAAATAGTGGACATAGGATTTTTGATAGGGGGTTATTTTCATGGATGATCAACATACCAAAAATCAAGTCATTCCAATGCTTTAAAAGCCCACATCTACCCCTTGCAACTTCAACGGTCTGAAAACGTGCTGAAAACCCCCTAAAGTTGTAAGGGGTAGATGTGAGCTCTAAAAGTATTGAAATGACTTGATTTTTGGTATGTTGATCATCCATGAGGTGACCAACAATCCTATGGAAAAAAACTTAAACAAAAATGTGGGAGATGTGAGAAAATGGGGGCGACTCCTTAGATTCAATCTAAGGAGTCACCCTAGGAACACTTTACCCTATATATATATATATATGAGAATAATGTCTATCATACGCCATATGAGAGCCTCTCTCGTAAGCCCTCTCACATAAAGCACCCAAGTACAACCAAGTACAAGCTCATAGGGGCTTGTACTTGGGTGCTTTATGTGAGAGGGCGTACGAGAGAGGCTCTCATATGGCGTATGATAGCCATTATATATATATATATATATATATATATATATATATATATAATACATTTGACAACGGTTTTTGAATTCTAGGGCTGACTAGGACAAGATAAAAAGTGGCTGAGATTTGATCTTGGTAAATCAATGGTTGAGATTAGATTTTGTGAAAATTTTAGTGGAAAAACTTAAATTTTGGTGGGAAAAGTGTCTTGGGAACCAAAACTTTGAAATAAGAAGTGTCTTGGGAAAGATTGTGGAGATTAAATTTGGGGGGAAAGCGCCTTGGGAACCTAAACTTTGAAATTAGAAGTGTCTTGGGAAACATTGTGGAGATTAAATTTGGAGGAAAAAGTGCATTGGGAACATAAACTTTGAAATTTAAAGTTCCTTGGGAAAGATTATGGAGAAGCATGATCCATTAAATTAAACAAAATAAAAAATTAGCGTAAAACAATTTAGCGGAATAACAAATTAGCGTAAAAATACACTGAGCTTTGTTGTTCCGGCGCAGCCAGTGCCGAAGGCGCCCGCTAATTTTTTACGCTAATTTATTGTTCCGCGTCGAAGGCGCGTCCACCAAATTTGTTGTTCGACGCCGAATTTGTTGTTCCGCGTCAAAGGCGCCTGTGCCGAATTTGTTGTTCCACGCCGAAGACGCCCGCGCCGTAGGTGTCCGCGCCGCTAAATATTTTTACGCTAATTTATTATTGTGTTAAATTTTGGCTGTGGAAATAATTTTTCGGGGAACAAAGATTTCGTGGGGGAAATCTTAAATGAAACGTGCCCGCGGGCACGGTTTATGACTAGTATATATATATATATATGTAAAGGGATCCTAAGGTGCCTCCTTAGATTCAATCTAAGGAGGCGCCCCCATTTCCCCCCATCTCCCATATTTTTTTTGAAATGTTTTTTCATGGGTTTGTTGGTCACCTTATGGATGATCAACATACCAAATTTCAAGGGATTCCAATACTTTTTTAGCCCCCATCTACGCCTTGCAACTTCGTGAGTTTTTCAGCACGTTTTCAGACCGTCGAAGTTGTAAGGGGTAGATGGGGGCTCAAAAAGTATTGGAATCACTTGAAATTTGGTATGTTGATCATCCATGATGTGAACAACAACCCCATGAAAAAACATTTCCAAAAAAATTGTAGGAGATGTGGGGAAATGAGGGCGCCTCCCTAGATTTCTATCTAAGGAGGCACCTTAGATCCCCTTTTTCCTATATATATATATATATATATATATATGAAAACGATAAAATGAGATGGTGCGCTAAGATCCTTATATCATGAGCACACCCAATCTATTTTCCTATGCTGATTGGTTGCCGTCGCAAACATCGAGAATGAGGGAGAGGGAGGTCGGTGGGGGAAGAGGAGGTCAGGGGGATGATGTGGAGGATGGAGGGGAGAGGAGGGGTGCCCGGAGGAGAATGCCTGTTGGGGGAGGTGGAGGTGTTGGTTGTTAACTATAGGGAGGATGTGCTGGGGAAGGATGAGCTGGGGAAGGATGAGCTGCGACGGCTGGGGAGCGGCAACGATAAGGGTGGTAAACGGGTCGAGTCGATTTGACCCGACCCGGATAGGGATAAACACGAACCCAACCCGGATTGGATACAGGTCAAGATTATAAAACCAATACCCGACCGGGTATAATCCGGGTCACCCAAACCCGACCCGGCTTCATTTAAATTTTTTAGTTAAAAACTATTTTTTAACACAAACTGCTTACAACAAGGCTTGAACATATGACCAACCCTTAATACCCAATGCACCAACCAACTTAAGATACAGACCATCATTTAAATTATTTAATGCCATTCAGAATTAAGATTTGAAGCATGTGCTAATTTTTCAATGTCAGTTATTTATTACGCAGCTGCAGTAATAATAAGCAGCTGCAGTTAAATTACTTAATATCTATTTAGAATAAAATTTTAAAATTAACCAAAAAGTGAAGATTTCAAGCATTGAACCCGAGACATCTTAAAGAATTGGTCTACAATTAAAACCCCTTAACAAACATTTCCAACTGCGGTTCATTTCGAAGTTATTATATAAATATATATACAAATATAAAGTAAACCGAATAGAATTCGGTAAATCCGGGTTGTCGGGTCAAACCCGCACCCTATCCAGATTGTATCTGGATCGGCTGGGTCAACCCGGATTCTACCCACCCCGATTAGACCTCTATCCATATCTGGTTAAGGAGGCCGAGTTCGAATCAAGTCAGGTGAGGTTCATTTTGCCACCCCTACGCAACAATAGCAAAGATGGGAAAGTTGAAGTGGTTTTTTTGCAATTTTGTGAGAGTTGAAAAACTAGGTGTTTGGCAAAAATGCCCAACCAACCATGTCCCGCCAAATGGCTATCAACATAGGAAAATCATGTGTTGATATGACACACACACACACATATGAAAATGATAAAATAAGACGGTGAGCTAAGATCCGTGTATCGTGAGCTTGCATAATCTATTTTTTTCAAATCAAAAATTTGAACCATTCATTTTGACCTATCTATAAAGTGATTTCTATGTACCAAAAATTTTGTTGTGTGAAACTTTCTATTAAATGCATCAAGTCTTCCCAAGATGGACGGCTAACAAGTTGCTTGTATATGTAATAAAATTGGACCCGTTAATCCATAGGTTTTTAGAGTTCAAAATAAAGAATTTTTAGGGTATAGATCTATAAGTATTGTCGATTAAGCTAGCTCATGATATCTTAACTCTCCATCTAATCATATCATTATTATATATATGCATTCAGATATACACCGTGAAAGGTTAAACCAAAACCCACCAAGACCTACCCCAAATATACGTGTTTTGGGAAGCTTGGAAATATCTTCCCCACCACTACCGCACACGCAAGGACGGGAAAGCAACAAGGCACCATTCATACTTTTAGGGCTAAGTGGTTAAAACGTCATGTTGATTTTTAAAAATATACATGAGTTGTAAAGTTATAGTGATAGAAAATAATAGAAATAAAATAAAACTTGAGAAATTGAATGTCTATTATAACAAATAAAAAATTTATCACTAAAATCATAATAGCAAGAATAAGAATTGACATAAGAATATTCATACAATGTAAAAAATTTCAATATTATGCAGCAGGGACTAAAGTTTTCATAAAGCAAAAAAGCGAATGTGGAACTTAAGCTGGACTTTATAAGACTTTTTACAATAATGCACAAACATGTGTACATATAACCATGCAAAAAAGCGAAAGCGATGACTTAAGTGGGGCTTTATCATGCTTTTTACAATAATGAACAAACACATGAAAATAAAAATTGACATAAGAAGAAGGTGCATACAATGTCAAAATTTTCAATATTATGAAGTGGGGACTGAAGTGTTCATAAAGTAAAAAAAAACCAAGGGCAAGGACTTAAGCGGGGCTTTGTTATGCATTTTATAAGAATGCACAAACACATGTACATATACATAAAGCAGAAAGCAAAAACAATAACTTAGGCTGGGCATTGTTAGGTTCTTTTACAATAATGCACAAACATGTTTTCATAAAGAAGAAAGTGAAAGCAATGACTTAAGCGGGAATTTCTAAGGCTTTTTACAGTAATGCACAAACACGTGTACTATACACATGATATTCAAAAATCTTTACAAAGTTGGTGCATACAACACTGCTTTAAATCCCTAGTCTTCAACCCCAAATATAAAGACCTCAAGTCCGTATACTAATGGATGAGTTTGCTTGCCCGAATATGTATATGTTTATGAATGTAACTTTGCATGCAATACCCTTTTACTGTGTACATTGAAGTCTACAAACATAGATATTAGAACTTGTAGGCAACAGCAGTCATATAACCCAAATGATGATGGTACAGAAGACATCACAAAAATAAACATTTAGTTTTTTATTATTACTGAAACAGTTTTTTGAAGTTCAGATCGGATCATATCTTAACTAATCTGAGTTGACCAAAAGCTAAGAGGCGCAGACAGGAGTTGAAGATGAAGTTGAAGAAGACATGGAGCTGAAAGACAAGAAATCCAAGAGAACACAGAGAGAACAAAGGTGCTCAAACAAGCGGAGAAGGGTTATGAGGGCTTGAAAAAGATCAAAAAGCCTCCCACATCACTCGATTGCGATTAGATCTGGCTGAAGGAATGTGAAACTTGGTAAAGAAGCCATAACATCACTTGCAGCGTTTGGATCTGGTCGAATAGGTATGGCGATGCTCGGATCTTCTTGGATATAGTTGAGGGATGATAATATTCAGATCTTGTTAGAGCCGCGATGACGATGATGAAGGGAGATAGCTGAGGGTTGTTATGACTTTGGTGATGTGTTTCCTTTGATCCAATGATGGCGAGCCTGGTTGATGAGAATTTGTTAAGAAAGAAGATTTTGTTTGTGAAGAAAGGGTCGAGAAAAATGAAGAAGTGAAGGAAATTAAGATTTGATTAGAATGTGCAGATTAGTGTTAGGGTCAGTCATATGCTATGCCCTGCTACCATGTTAGAATCAAAGAATGAAAACAAGATTTTAGGTTAGAGAGTAAGTCCTCATCATCTGATTATCACATATATATAGCAAGAAATGGGTTACAGGTTTACAAACATACATCTACATGCCTAGAACACATAATTACAAGTTCTAACAATATATACAAACGTATATCTATAAATCAAGGTTTACGAACTCGGTTTCGGTTTTGGCTATAGAAAAAATTATAAGTTTCAACCAGGTTCGCGCATTTTGTAGATTTCATTTTGAGTTTTGGTTTCAGATCTATTTAGATTTTTTATCTATATGTATCTATAACAATGCATTTAAAACATAATTCTTATAATTTTAATAAACTTTTATAATTTTTATAATATAAATTTAGTAAACTGGATGTGCTGTCAGTATAAGAGAATTTCTTACATCGACAGTCCAAAAAACCACTTCTCAATGGTTTTTTAAAAAAATTCAAGATTGTTGTGCATGTTCTAAAACCTCAAAACCCCAAAATATAAGTGAACCCCAAAGAAGATTTGAACATCGATCCACATGTTACAAAAAAGTTCTATTGTTCTGAAATCATTAATTTTGCAATGATCAGATCAAGTATCAAATAACATTAGATTTACTTAATTTTGATATGTTGATCATCCCTGATGTGCAAAACGTATCTGAAAAAAAATTTAAAAATTAAAAATGGTGTACATGTGTTCCCGTATTGACAGCATATATACATTATTCTATATAAATTTTATAGTTTTAATGAATTTTAGAATGTTTAGAATTTTAATAAATATATATATGTGTGTGTGTTGACTAGGATCCATTCGGATGGATCAAACATGCGGATCCATCCAAGTGGGATTTAAAATTGGACAACATAAATGGATAATCCGCTCCGTTGGATGTGATCTAACATGACTAACCTACGTACACACAAAATTTCAAGTGATTTGGATATGTTTTGCTCATCTATCAAGTGGTTGCAAAATTAGTCGATTTTATGATTATTCAAAAATATTGATTTTGCAACCACTTAATGGATGGACAAAACGTGTACAAATCACTTGAAATTTTGTGTGTACATAGTTTAGACATGTTAGATCACATCCAACTGAGCGGATTATCTATTTAGGTTGCCAATTTTAAATTCCACTTGGATGGATCCGCATGTTTAATCCATCCGAATGGATCCTACTCAACATCTATATATATATATAGTTCAATAGGTTTGGACATTTAAACCCAAACACAAGTTTTGGTTTCCAACAAGCTTGGGTATTTAAACTAAAACCCATATTTTATATAAACCTAAATCGATATTCAATCTTTTTTCTGGTCCTCAACCTCAATTACAGTCTATTTCGATCGAAACTAGCTAAAACTGGCTGAAACCAAGATTCTGAAGTAATTTCGTATTATCCCTCTTCAAAACCAAAATGAAATGATCGAGACTAAGGTTTCGAACCGAAACATCATTTCTTACTATAAACATTAATATTTAACCGTATATCCATTTTCTTAACAAGCGACCTAAGCGCTCACTGAGGAGCAGTGGCTGCCTCAATTAAGGATAGGCGGTGTAATCAAATACCTACCATAATCAGAGAACTAAAAATAAAAGGAAGGAGCAAAAGGGAGTGAACAGAAGAGAGAACCTATAGACGAATCGTCATTGTCGCCAACTACAACATATATACATACACGGTAAATGGCAAACCCTAACCCCCAGGTAATAGATGAGAGTTGACACTCTCACCCATGGGTTAGGGAGAACCAATCCGCATTTATTAAAAGGGATTAATGTTTAAAAGGAGGTTATGTTTCAATCCTAACCAAATCTCTATATCTATTTCTCCACTTTCAGCTGGCAGCACGTAATTGCATGGGCAACAAGAGGCCGATGTCAACATCTCCATGTTCTTCCAGTCCCGCTCCATCTCCCCCTTGTCCTTCCATTTTTAAATTTCTCCACAACCACCTAGACAGTAATGCGCTAGGTGATAGCTCAGGTGCATGCATCCCCCTGCCTAGCGTCTTCAAAAATATTGCATGTATCATGTCGCAATGTGAACCTATATTTGAAGAATAGGTCTTACTCCTTCCAAAAACATGTTCTAACTTCTGTATAAAAATCCCACGAGCCTGAGGCCCACGAACACCATCTAATTCTCATGAACAATCCATTTATTGTCTATTGTCCATGGTTAAATTGACGGGTATAAGATATCCATATCTTTCTCCAAAAATGAATCTAGAAATTCGGGCTTAATTATTTGAATTCGTTTGCAAACTCAGCTGCAGGTATCCAAGACATGTCAAGGTTATGTCCAACCTATGCTAAGGTTCATGTTTCTTTCCTTGCTATCTGTTGTAGACAAAAGAATGCTTTAGAAAATGTTGATTTTAGTCTTTTATAGCTTCGTTTATGCTAGTTTTGATGAATTGAATATGTTTGCCACAATTACAATCCCAATTTTGTGTTCAGTTTTTATCAACAATATTATATATGAATCTAATGTAGAAAAGGTGGCATCTGATCTAATAGATCAGGTGCCAAGACACAAAAAGGTGGAAAGTACAAGCCCCACATGTGCTTGTACTCTTTGGGGCCCACCTTTTTGTGTCCTGCACCTGCTCTATTAGATCAGTTGCCACCTGATCTACATGAAAACACACATATATAATGAGTAGCATATGATATAGACTAAGGCCTCGTATGCAACCTAGAAAAGTTCACCATCCTAGATTTTTTGGGATGATTGGAATTTGGAACCATTCACATCGATCTTCATATTCTAAAACCTCAAAACATCAAATAAAGAGTAAGCGTAAAGAATTTTTTCCGTTCATCCACCCGTCGCAAATTCATCAAGTCCATAAAAATAGTATTTTTTGTGACGAGTGGACAAACAAGCAAAACACTTAAATTTACCCTATAGTGTTTTAAGGTTTTAGAAAATGAATATCAAAATAAACGGTGCTATGTTTGAAAAATATTGGATGATTGGTTTTTTAATGACGTATATGAGATCTTAACTCATTTGCCATATGATACCCATTATTCTCATATGTGTGTAGCATATAGCTATGCATAATTTCCAGTTGCATTGCATGCATGAATTCTTCTAAAGTATAAACAAAAACATCATTAATAAATATAAACTTTATAAGAATGATTAATGTATAACTGTTGGCAAATGGTTCGATTTCATGGCTTAGACCGCTTTTTCAGGATGCCACATGTATTAATTTTAATATATATTGCATTATTTGAATATTTAAGTGTTTGAGTGCAAATTAGAACAACACATAGAACTGGGACCCATGTTTGTTACCACTAATAAACCTGTTTGGTGCTAATAAATATGGGTTAGCTGGTTATGCCAATTCAGACCGCCGGTGGGTCCTCACTCAACACATTAGCTATGCCTTGTTACTTTCACCTGATCCCCTCAATCCTAGCCAAATGACAGATATATCTTGTCAACAAGAGCACAAGGAGGTAGCAGCAAAAGGTGCTGATAACAAGAGCATGTGAACGTGGCCACCGAATAGCCCTGCAATTGACTAGTGGTGATGCAGGATGCTTGAAGGCAAGTCTTTTCTTTTCTTCTCTCTCTCTCTCTCTGATGCTTGAAGGCAAGTCTCTCTCTCTCTCTCTCTCTCTCTCTCTCTCTCTCTCTCTCTCTCTCTCTCTCTCTCTCTAAGTTCTTTTTTAGACCTTTTTAAAGATTCAGAGTTAAGAAATGATTTTCATATTAGATTGATTAGGGATTTTCCTAAATAGTTGGGTTTAGTTAACATTTAGTTCTCTTTTTATTATTAATTCCCAAATCAAAATTTTCAACTAATTTCCAAATCGGGCCCCTTTCCCCTCGAAACCAAACCTAAGATGTTCAGCAATTACATCGTTCCTTAAGCAAAGTCGATATCAGGTATCAGTCATTAGAAGCGTGCTTATCTGATTTTGTTTTTCTTGTAAGTCGTAACATGAGCACATCATGCAATTATATAGGTTCAAGACAAGTAGGTTATTAAATTAGCCATACTTCCTAGTATAATAAATCCAGGATAGAATTCTTAAATCCAGGTATATCATGGTAAACATATAATGTATGACATGGTTGTCATATCTATAATCATGTTCCCCACATTATCTCAGACATGATACAGCCACATGCTATGCATGCATGTTAGACAAGCACAGAGGCCATATAATCCGATCGCAAGTCATTAAGATAGCATGCTTTCGTTCACATGAAAACTGTTACGCCCGCTTCCCAGGATGTGTCTGTAGGTCCGGCTAGTTAACAGTAAAAACAATATATGTCATGAGCAGAAATATACCAAAATAGTCATACAGCATTTCTCATTAATTAATACATTGAAATACGAGTCTGATGCAGTACAAATACGGATACCACCCTCAAAAATACATAATTACATAAGAGATACATAAGGAAATACTCCCAGGACATCACGATCAAAAGCATGTGTTCACCACAGCAAAGTCAGTGTCCTCAAAAGCAGGGGCCTCCTCTGGTTCCGACACAGCAAAGTCAGTGTCCTCAAAACGGTGAAACCAAAATGAAGACCCGCCAGCAGACAGTGGAAAATTACAGCAATTCTAGAATTTGAAATTAAGCAGTTATATGAGCATAACTAAAAGTGGGTACACAAAATAACCAAAGACAGACATGCAAATAGTTTGCAGTTTAGACCTATAATATCACTGTTCTAGCAATTATACTAATCATGGGCCGTGAATCATATTGGAGAGCACAGTAAGCATCCATGAGTTCACTTTATACCACGGGAACGCTCACCCAGGACGAGCCTAAAAATAACAGTAGGAGGGGCTCTAAGTCCAGAACAAAGACAAGGACTCAAAAACTATCTCCGGTGATACTAGTATGTGTCAATCGGATGCATGATAGGATCCAGACGGAACACCCGATGCGGTCATGTAATCAAAAGTATGGCTACAGTCGCTCTCTCACACACTCTAATATGATTTATCCCAAAATCCAGTCAGTCTAAAGTGCCAAGTGTTTGTCAAGGTATGCATCTCTTGGTGTCATAGTGGTGTAGTTCACGTGTTGTTTTAAGGCGCCAGTATTTGCTTGGTTAAACATGCATCATGAAATAAGGTCATTAAACAAGTCCAGGGGTCACATCAAAACTAACTAATATGGTTGATGTGCTATGTGCAAGTCTTTCAATGTTTTCATGATTCCAACAATTTACAAGAGTTTGTCACTGATAAGGTGACATATTAATAACAATGCCAACATGTCATGTACAAGAATGATAGCAGTTTGTTTCAATATCATACCTCCATCATAGCACATCCAAACATATTACTACTTTTAATGTCATGAGATCACATGCAACAGATATTATAACAACTAAACATGGATAGCATATAGCAAGTGATATAACATTCTAAACATAGATGACATGTTACAAGTGGTATAACAATCTAGAACATGGATGACATGCTACAAGTGGTATAACAATCTAGAACATTGGGATAACAATGGAGGGCAGTCTATGATGATCTTAGAGAAAACTCGACATCAGTCACATAAGGGTCATATCCACATATTCATGCTTTTTATGTTTAAGCCAACATATTCAGCAAGGACAATTTTAGTATAAGCATGAAATTAAGCCGAGGATAAATCCGATATCCAACCATCCCTAGGGCAAAAGCTCGTAATCTAACATGGCTCACGGCCTAAACGGGGCAAAGCTCATGGGTCCAGCAAGTAATAAAGGCAAAAGCTCAAGTCCAACAAGTCGGGTAAATCCCAAGTACAAGGAGAACACCACGGCCACACCAAGCCAAGCAATATAGTCCCAACACCAAGGGCCAACCACCAAGCTAACGCCAACTCCAAACTACACCAACCACAACACCATCCAGCCAACCAATACCACGGCCAATATCAACAGAAGAATGAGACAGAGGGCATAGCCCAATGGGGTCATGGCAAGTGGCAAAGCCCCATAGCAAGTCACGGCAGAGGGCTGAAGCCTAACAGAGCTCGCAGCAGGGGGTTGAAATCACATAGGGCAGTCACGGCATAGGTCAAGGCCTCAAACAAGAGTCACTATAAGGTGCAATCCCCAGGGGAAAAACCAAAACACCTCGAGAGTCAGTCGCAAGAGCAAGGGGTGACGCGAGGGTCGCCGCCACGCCCAAAGCTCAAAAAAACATCGCAAGGAAATTAAAGAGTTTTAAAGCCAAAACGAGAAAGTGAATTACCAAACACCGATGACCGTCGAAGAACTTCGAGCCACGCTGTCTCGCCATTGAGCGGTTGCAACTGCTCGGTTAGGGAAGGAGGAGAAATCCGAAGAAAACCAAACCCTCAAACAGTAAATCCAACCACCCAAATCAACACCAAAATTTTGAAAGAAGAAAAACAATGTTTTGCAAGTGACTTTAGAAATCAACAAAACCCTTTAAATAGACGAGGGGGGTGTGGAGCACGCAAGGGGACATGGGCCGGTGGAAACGACGCGGCAAGCGCCGAGCGCCGACCCACAGGGAAGAAGACTTATCGCTGAGGCGACGAGAGATAGAATGAGAGAGATCAAACCTACATGGGCACCGAACACTCGAGTGGGGGGATGATTTGACAAGGCGACGCGCGATACGGGGCCGTCGGCTGAGCTGGAAAGAGAGAAGGGGTTCGGAGTTGCTAAGGGTTTTGCCGAATCATCGAGAGAAAAGGGAGAGGGCTCGGGGTCACAGGAGAGGTGTGTGAGGAGGATTAAGTGGAGAGAGTTCGGGTGGGCGGCAGAGATGGGCCTCGGGAAAACCAGAAGGAAAAAGAAAGAAAGAAAGAAATAAAGAGTGTGTGTGGGCTGAGAGATGGGCAGGCTTGGCGGGCTGCAAAATAAAAAGATAAAAGTAAAGATTTGATTAGGAGGAAAAATACATAAATTGCAGAAAAAGAAACCCAATAAAATCGTGGCCGTTACAAAAAATCTGTTCAAGGAATCAAAATAGGTGACAGTAAATCATGTGTAAAATTGATAAAAGCATATGAACATTCCGTTACTGAACACTTAACACAACTTACAACGGACTGATTGCAGTAGCACTCAAAGAGAGTTTCAGAAATATAAATATCCACAAATAACTGGCAGCTGATAGAAACTGTGACAGAACACGTTGTGTGTACATGTCATCACACGACTGCTAAAACCAACAAAAATCACATGGAAAGGAACAAGCAACATCAACATGGTATAGCATACATGTATATGCACCCAGTGTTTAACAAGATTGGCACAAGGCAACGTATTGTACCTCTATGAGGATAGTTGTAAGACTCAAGGGATGGTGTAAGCCACGAATTTATCGTTCTGGCTAATTTAAAATATTATAAATATTATGGAAATATTCTTAAATATTAAAGAATACAGACATGTCCAGTAATAGCCTACCTGAAGCTTAGAATGCACCTAGAGGAATAAAGGGCACCAGTCAACCAAAAGGAGACAACAAAATGTACACTGGTATGTAAATTAAAAGGCAATATTTGGATATATTTTTTCATGTTCATAGAATTGGAAGTTAGAGGATTTTAGAAAATCTTAACATTCATTGTTTGTTTGGTTTGAAAATACATAGAAGTCAAAATAGAAAAGACATCACCATGCATAGACAAGGAAATCATGAAATTTAAAATTTATATTCAGAATAGAAATTTTCAAAATTTTCAAAATCTTGATTTCAGGGTATTTCTAAATTTTTTACATTACCCAGCCACTCGACTATAAAATATCATGATTTAATTTTTTTTTAAATCTCCTAACGTATCATTTTTTTTAAATTTTGCTGGACACTTGAACGCACCCTAAAATAAAAAATGACAATGTATCTTCTAATGAATGCATGCAGCACAAGTACAATCCAGTGTTTTCTTACTGATATTGATATCTAGTAAACCCCATGGTCACAGCATTATGTTTTATTGATTGGCAGTGAACATTTGAATGCTTGCTAGAAACAAGAGTTATTAACCGTTAAACGCTGGAAAAAGAGATCGCTTGAAATACACCCACGCATCTCCCCACCCCCACCCACCCAGCCACCCACCCACACACACACACACACACAGAGAGAGAGAGAGAGAGAGACGTACAAAGCTAGAAGTTTCTTAGAGCAGTGGGTTATCCTTGCGGTCAAAGTTGCTGGCAGAATATTGAAAATAGATGCAGTGCACCAAAATAGAGGCAGTGGGTGAAAAGAGGTCCAAGGGTTTTACCCCTTTTTTTGTTTCTCCCCAATTTTGTTTTTTATGTTTCATCTCTACAATTTGTTTTGCTCAAGTTTTGTTCTTCCATATCTACTATTGTCATCGAAACATACGCCTCAACTGGAAGGCATAGACGAAGACAATATCATAGTTGCCAAATCATGATGTGTATCAAATATGGCATTCCTATATATTATAATGTATATCATATCGTCGTACTGTGTTTAGTACGATTAGTAAACTCATGTTCAATAATTAAGCAATTATGCATGCAACTAAACCTGTTGTAAAAATATGGACAAATTTGTAGCACAACACAATGAAAACTCAAGAAGAAATGCTTGAACATGGAAAAACTCGGTCATCGCATTAAAATATTTATCACATGGTTAACACTAGCAACCTACTTACCAATTTATAACATGATTACCACTTGGATAGTAGTTTGACTATTATTAAATTAACAAATGATCGCTCAGAGAACTGTCTGATAAGTATAATTAGAATAACACCACTTTCTGATTATTGGTCAACGCTCTCCACCGCTACAAAAGAGAGATGTTATGTCAACCTTGCACAGGCTCGATATAAGGGCTCTCAGACACAAAAAGGCTCGGGAGGCATGCAATGAAGTGGGTCATCAAGGGGTAGAAGATGCCCGAAGACTTTCAGAAGTAGCATGTCAAGGCCAGATTGGGGTCTGCAAGGCTCAATCAGCAGGTTGGGTGAAGCTTAAATGCACAGAGAATTAGATGGAAAATTTGGGGGGGGGGGGGAGAGACGCAGCTCGAATTTGTTCAAATCAACGTGCGAAATATCGGTCCAATATCGGAAAATCGATCACAATATCAGAAAAAACAAGGGGCCGATATTGTGATCAGTAGCTTGCTCTTCTTCTAGTGTATGTGGAAGATATTGTCCTTACTGGTGATGATGGGAAATCCATCAAGGTTATGTAATAAAGGAGGGTCAAGTTTTTTACATAAAAGATCTTGGAGAACTAAGAGCAGGGTATCGAAGTTGCTCGATCTAAACGTGGCATTTATATCTCCCAGAGGAAGTACGTTCTTGATCTTCTTTGGGAAACAGGAAAACTTGGTGCGAAGCCGGAGGTTCATCATCGTCTCAGCACTGAAGAAGGGGAACGGTCTGATATATGTATTTTTATTTCGGTTTCTGATATCAATTAGTGTCGTACGTAATTTTGGAATCAGGAGGCTGCTAGGAGGCTGCTATTTCGACTGTATTTTGGTTCGAAATATCGATCGGTTTCAAAGTTTTCTAGTTATAATTTTTTTTTGAGTTTAATAATACTTATAAAAGGAAGAGGTGGATTGACCCGATATACAACCGTAATTTTGTCGAAAAAATTTCAACTCCATCGTCGATTGATCTCTCTTTCTTCCCCCAGCTCCTTCTACGATCTCAACAGCTGAGGTTTAATCTTCCTTCTCTTCATTCTCTTGATCTCGAATCAAGTAACAGTGGCTGTCAGTAAAACGAAGTGTGTGTTCCTCATCTGTCAGGTTTACTTCACCGTCACCGAGTCTTTGGCAAGAACTACTTATAGGAACCCCTAAAAGGCCCTATGATTTCAGTTCTTTTCGATTTTTTAATATAATTAGGTGAAAAATTCAAATTCAATGCAACATATTGAGCTAAGTATACCATAGACATACTTTTATGAGTTTATATTGTTTATATCTAGTTATATACATGTATAGCAAGCATGTGATATCTATTTTTAGCATCTGATATAATACTCCGATATTTGATCAATATCCCAACAGATTTCCGATATCTGTTGTCTGATAGCATATTCTTCAAACCGATACACAACCGATATCCGATATTTAGAACACTGATTCAGATATCTAGTAAATATACCAAGAGGAATAGGTAACGCAACCAAACAACCTGATCTAATGGCAACGGGATATATTAGAATTAGACAGATAAAAATACCATATATATCAGCTCATTCGATGTGATGGCCATATCATACGAAAAAATAAACCTTTAAGATATAGGCAACTAATTCATATCAATCTTTTCATCCTCCTATATCCCGAGGCACAGCCCAACATGAGCAATTGCACACCCTTGGCTACAACAACCCCCCCCCCCCCCCCCCCCCCCCCCCCCCCCCGCGCGGCCCTTTCCTATATAAGGGATTTATACCCGGCAACGGTGTGAGGGAATCTGAGATTCAAATTTACTCCAACTTTTATAAATAAGAAACCACATGATTTGATTCTTTCTTCTTTCCTTTTTAAATTTTCATTAAGAAAAAGAACCCAAACAACTGGATTCTTCTATCTAATAGTAACATTTAAAAAGTCCCATCTTTTTAAATTTGACTTTTTTACCCATCAAACTTTGGTGAAAAAATCATATTATACCTTATTTACCCTCTAATCAAATTTACGGTTAAATAACAGAACCTGCTAATTAGTGTGTGTTGGCACAAAATTAATCACGTAGATATAGTTCAACGGTGTGAGGGAATCTGAGATTCAAATTTACTCCAACTTGTATAAATAAGAAACCACATGATTTGATTCTGTCTTCTTTCCTTTTTAAATTTTCATTAAGAAAAAAGAACCCAAACAACCCTATTCTTCTATCTAATAGTAACATTTAAAAAGTCCCATCTTTTTAAATTTGACTTTTTTTAACTGCCATTCTTTCCCACTAAAATTTGATCTGCTCTAGCTGGCTATAAATAAATTTAGATAAGAAACAAAAGGATAAATGAGTTTGAAGTTTCTTCTCATAACTCACATGATCCAATAGTTTGATTCTTGTTTCTTTAATCTTTCAATTAATATGATTGACCCGTGAGGCCTGGCTCACTACCTTCATGGGTGGATGTGAAAGTTGAAGGTTCCAAGTTAGACCAAGCTACAACCTTTGTTTAATTTTAACAAAAAGAAAAGAAATAATATCATTGTAAAACTAGCACCTTTTGCTTCAAAAAAGATAAAATGCTCGCATTTAAGATTGTAGATTTTGAGCACATGGTGACACTTTGGTTCCGATGACTATTGGTTACATGTTCTTTATATTAGGATCCCTGATGTTGGCTGTAGATGGGATGCTATAACACTAAACAGTTACAATTAGTGAATAGCTTACAACGAACAAATTCTTTATATAAAGTGCAATGGAAATATAAAGAGAAAATTAACACATTCACAAGAATAGAGAAAATCAAACCACAATCGCAAACACAAAGATATATCCTGATTCGGTCAACCCTGACATACTCCAGTCCCCAGGCCCCACCTAAGATTTCCACTACTTTCTTCTAAACAGAAAAACAAGTACAACCCCGCAACTTGAGGAACAATACTTGCCAATTGCAAAACCAAAACCACTATCCAACCAATAGGAAAACACCTCAACTCTTGAGGCACGCACAACCACCACTTTACCCCAAGGACAACTTCCTCACACCGAGGTGAACTTTAAGAGCGGTACAAGATCCATAAGACTTGAAGATTAAGCTTGTGTATATAATTTGGCTAGGAAAATTGGATTTCTATTTAAAAGATTTAATCTTGATGGAGACTAGAAATCTAGGCTCAAAGATAGGCAAATGAAAGCAAGAGCTCAAATGACAATTAGAGATTTCTTTTTCTTTTTCTTCTTTCTTTTTATATATTTCGCGTGTATTTTCTTAACCTAAACCCGTTGAGGAATCCTCGTTACATAGGCATGAAAATTCACAAAAGAAAATCCCTAAAAAGCCCTTAAATGGCTAGAAAACCGCTAATGTAAAAAATTATGTTCTAAGCAACGACTAATTGATTATTCGACTAGAGTACAACAATTAGCCTACTAAAGCTCAATTAGCTAATTAATTGATATTCTAGTCAACTAATCAGTCTAGAAACCAGCAATTTTCAGCTTTTGAGTTAGTCGACGGAAATTCAAGTGATAGTCAACTAATTGATCGATTAGTCGACTAGTCAATGCACTCTGGTCAACTAATCAGCTAGACCAAACTCAGTTTAATTCAAGTATCCTATTAGTCAAATAAGGTATCATATTGGTCGACTAAAACATACATAAATGGGTTGTTTGGCTACAAAATCTAGAGTTTTATGCATGAGTTAATTCCCTATAAATTCTAATAAATTTCCTAAGGTTTCATGTGTGTGACATCTTCAAGGCTTTAATAATATTTTAAGACAAGAATAAAATATTACATCAAATACAAAAATACTTTACATCCTTTTGATTGATGTAGACTTTAATCCTCATCTCCTTGTCATAGAATTCTTCAAGTCCTCTTTGCATTGGAGTCACACCATCACGTGAAGTTGTCAAGCTTGTCTTGTGATCTTGCACTGACATACAAGCTTAAGCAAACTTTACTTGGTGACGCAGAGCAAAAGTAGGAAGGGATGTGTAAGAATTTGGGAAAGAAGTAGATTAGGAATTTGATAAATTTTTAGATCTCGCATCCTGAAAATCTTTCACCGACTCGCACGCCTCGCACGTGAAAATTCCTCGGACCTCTTGCCTAAGAAATTAAACCCACTCCGACACACCAGTGAAAAAGATTTAATTTTTGGAGAAACTAAAAGTTTACACCGAAAACTAATTTTCATTGAATTCTTCATGAAAAAAATTAATAGGTTTGTGGCTTTTAAATAGACTCTTAAAACCCACTAGTATTAGAACATCCAAAATAACTAAAACTCTCAAATAACAAAAAGACCCCAATAATAAAATACTCAAATAACTAAAATTTTCAAAATAACAAAAAAAACTCAACTAATTAGAATTTTCTAATGACTCCAACTTTATCAAATAAAAGACTCCTCGAATTAAACTCATTCTCGAATTCGATCTCTATCATGCTCCACGGCTTAAAAACTTCACCACCTGGTGAATAACAATAAGAATAGCATAGCTAAGAAGAAATCAATAGTCCCTAACATCTAGAGAAGTTGGGTCCATAGACATTGAAGTACAATAGGAAGTTGAGCTGTGGATGAATTTCTTATGAAAAATTTTCCCAAATAACAAAAGAGATGAAAGCATATAGAATCTTCTTAGGATGTGAAGAATCTGGTATGACAATCTCGATGTGTTAACCTTCTCAAGCTTCTGTGAAATACTCGACTCAGCCTCATCAGGATTGTCACTCGGTAAAGCTCGTCGAAAACCTGTATGATGCATGCAAAGCCTCTTCACTAGTTCTAATACGAACCTCTAGGTAAACTCAAATCATATTGTCATCCCTAATTGTAAATTTCTAAAAATCTCTTTGATTCTGTAGCAGACTTATGAGTATCATTGTTAATTGCAAAATTTTCATAAGTCCCGATATACAAGGCACTCAAATCATATGCAAGATACTCATGGAATGCAATTGGAATCAGGTCAAAAGTAGACTCTAAAAAATTGGGACTTTTATGATGAGATATTTGAGTTAGTGGCTTTCGAAGAATGAACTCATTCTTTTCATTTTCAATTATGTTCTTTTATTTGCAAGGAATAAATACAATTTTCTTTCCTTTAAATACGAATGAGCATGTGTTGGATCTCCTAGAATGTGCAACATCTAAGTCATACAGCCAAGGCCTACCTAGCAAAATATGTGGAGCATCCATAGATATGACATCACACCAAATACCATCGTGATAGCTCAAAAACTAAATAGGTACTACACAATGTTAGGTAACAGAACGTCACTGATCAACCCATGTAATTTTATAAGGTTATGAATAAGGTTCAGCTTTTGGTCATATCTTTTCAATAGCTGAGTTAGCACCTAAATTGGTACAACCATCTCTGTCAATCGTCACTCTGAAAATTCTCTCCAAGTTTAACATCGGTAAAGAAAATGTTGGTCCTTCGCCAATCAACTTCACTCCTAGGTGTAGCAACCATAAACCTAATGACTTATAATCATGCACTAGAATAATCTTCATCCGTATCTGTAATAGTAACCTCAGGAGTACATTCTTCTTTAATTTTATTAACATTATTAACCTCTCGCACAAATAATAGGACATTGACTAGCAAAATGACCAAAGCCATGACATTTAAAACATTGCACCCCTTTAGATTTTTGTTATGATGATTCTCCAAGCTTAGCATTTCCATTCATCTTATTAACGGCATTCGTTTCTGATTTAGTCATGTTGTCACTAGATCGCTTAAATTGCTTCCCGGCTTTAAAAATAGGCTTCTTATCTATAAGTGCCCATTAAATATTGTCTACGTTGTATGGAAGCATCTCACACCTAATGTCTATTCTTAATCCAGAACAAAATCTAACCAGTGTATATCGTGGGTTTTCTTGTAACTCACTCGTAACAAATATATCATTGAACTTAGTCATGAACAGTCATGCACCCTCGATGTTGTCGTTCAGTTTTTCTAGTAGACAATATCTATAGGTAGGAGGTACATATTTTTCTTTGAGCTTGATTTTCATCTCATTCCAATTCTGTATGCCTCAGTGCTCTCTCTCGTTGTCTCTTTGTGTATGTCTAGAAAATTTTAACAAACCCTATCAGTTTTATTTTAACAAATTGGACCTTTCGTTCATTTGATAACTAGTATCCTTAAGCAAATGCTTCATCTCTGATAACCAATCTAAAAAGGTCTGCTGATTATAGGTTTCATCTAAAATAAGAGCATCTACCTTAATTCATCGTGCAATATTATCTCGTCCAAAGCTATCCTCAATATTTTCATCTTGTCTCTTATTGTTTCAATTATTTCCATTTCTGATTAACATAGATTCATCATCAAATATACTCTGTATTTCATCCTCAAAATTTGGTTCTTTGCTCGGCTTATTTTACATGGCTTCCAGACAATCTCATGTCAATTTATGTCGGCTTTTAATTTCAGATATATCTTTTGAAGTTCATTTTCTAGCCTTTAAATTGTGAACATCCATGTCTGATCCTAGAGTTTTGCCACTACGCAATAACATGCGAGGCCAACCAATCATACAGATGGATGTAGATGCAACCCTAAACACCAACTAAATGCATGCAGTAACATGTAAATAAAATAAAATCCTAATGTTCAAGTCTACATGTCAAGATGCAATCCTACATATGCTAATGTGGTGCACAGATCGAGACTAGAAAAATTGCAATAACAATGATACCAACTAATTTGAACAAAATCAAATAAAGAAAAAAAATTTGAAATTTAATAATAAAGGATTTGATCGTATTAGAGGTTACCAAGAGTTCAAATCAGCTTTGAAGTATCATGCAAGGTCTCTACAACTTATAGAGTTTTAATCCAGATGATCAGGGCCGAAACTTTTGCGTGAAAAGCTCAAGAAATCGTCAAATACACTGAAAATACAGATGAAATACGCTGAAATTCTGCAAAAAAAATAGTCAAGCCACACTGTGCAGCCGCGGCTCTGGTCAACAAGTCAACGGCTCAGGGTTGGCTCAGCTCAGTCGGCTCATGGTTGGCTCGGCTCAGTCGGCTCGAGTCGGCTCTGACAGCTCGGTGTCGACTCGAGACGAGCCGATGAACAATGTCGACGTGCCGGTCGACTCGGCTCGGCTCGTTGCCGGCGAACGAGCCGACACTGTAGCCCATTGGTGCCAGCAACGATTTCGGCCGTTTCCGATGAATTTCAACGGCGCTTTTAGCTGCAGCTTGTTCACATTGTCTTGGGAAAGCCCTGTAGGGGTCGACGACCCCAACCATCATCGGTGGTGGTGCCAGCAAACGTCGAACGTCTTACGACAGTGAATCGACGGGGTTTGAACGACGGGATTGGCGCTTCTGGTTGTGCGTGATGTCGACAAAGACGTAGGAGTTCTGTGGAGGGGATAATGTCGCTGGAAAGGGTCGATTGGGGCAACGGTGGAGAAATTTTAATATATTCGATAGAAATGTGTTTGTTGAACGACGACGAGGGTGCTGCCAGGGGTGGACGATAACGATAAGGTTGTTAGAGAACTCTGGAGGCAACGAGCGGCGCGGTAAGTTTTAGTGTTATGTTTTTTTTGCTAAAATTTTTTTTCACTTTCTTCCTCTCCTTATTTTTAGAATTTTTCTCTGTTAATTTTTTGTTTTCTTTTCAAAAATTGGCTCTATTTTAATTTTTTCTCTTTTTTTCTCTTGCTGCAAAAATCTCTGTTTTTTCATCAAATCTGTTTTTTTATTGATTTTTGCTTGAACTCTCCTTTTTTGAATCTAATAAAAAAAATTTCTTTGATGAAGGAGAAAAAACAAACTAGCTTTAGCTCTGATGCCAATTTAACGTACAATGAAACCAGAAAGTGATGTGAAAATTTGGAAAAGAAGCATATTAGGCATTTGATAAATTTTCGATTTCGCACCCTGAAAATCTTTCGATCACCAACTCGCACGCCTCGCATGTAGAGATTCTTCAGACCTCTTGAGCATGCAATCAAGACAACTCTCGCACACCAATGCAAATGATTTAATTTGTGGATAAACTAAAAGTTTACACCAAAAACGAATTTTCATTAAATTCTTCATGAAAAAACTAATAGGTTTGTGGCCTTTAAATAGGCTTATAACTTGACTCTTGAAACCCACTAAGATTAGAACTTTCAGAATAACTAAAATTCTCAGATAACAAAACGACTTAAATAACAAAAATTCTCAAAATAATAAAAAAGACTCAACTAATTAGAATTCTCTAAGAACTCCAACTCTATCAAATAAAAGACTCCTCGAATTTGATCTCTATTAGTTGGTCTTTGATCTACATCTTCTTTGTTGATGCATTAGACCTTGGCTAATGCTTTCCTACAGAACTTAATAAACATATTAGTGAAAGCATTATGTTTCGTCATCCTCAAAACATGTATTGGGAGAATCCAAAACCCAACACTTTATTATAACACTTTATTATGTAATTTTATAGTATGAGATTACTATTTCCAATATTATTTTTGGTGTAAATAGTACTCATAAATTTTTTGTATAATCATATCCTTATTTTTATGTTTGGAAATACACTTGTCTCTAAATTACATCACAAGTTGATAATTGAACTTCACATGGCGACAAGAAATAATCATCCAAAAATATATTTGCTTTGCATTGATTTGTGTTTCTAGTTTGATCCCATCAGTAGAAACTTCCTAGCTCTACCACTAACTGTATCATATTATAAGATTCCTACATCATAATAACTATTATAGGCACCTAAAATGCTAACAACTCGGGATTTTTTCCTTTGAGGAAGCCTCGAGCTTGCCTCAATAGTGCTTTTCCATATACAGGGTTTGCCTTTTCTCTGAAAACTAATCAAAATTAAATGCAATATGGCCAGCCATAGTAAGCATAATTTCACTTCTGTGATTTTCATAAGTAACCAAATTCAAACATTTTGTCACCAGACGACCATATGTACTCCTTTTTTTCAATGTAATATGTGGACTCATGCTACGACTGACATGAGATGTTTCAGGGGAAAAATCAGATTTAGATGCCAGCTGCTGAGCCAGAGCCCAATGATAACCGGTAACTGATGTTTTGGGACAGCTAGCATCGCTTTAATATTAGCTTCAAATGTCGGTGTTATAATTTGAGGTGTGAAGACACAACCCAGGTCTGTGCCACCGTTGAAGTTGTTATTTTATGAGCAGCAACTTCTACACTAGTAAATTACATTAGTACCGCATAAAATATGCAGAATAATGAAAACTATAATTGGCAAAAAACAAGATGAGAGAGAAACATACGTAAATTTGGAAGATTAAACATATTATAATTGCCAAGAATGCGCAATATATTTCAATATAGTCCAAAACATTTGGAAATGCAGCAAAAGGTAGCAGGACATGGGATACGTGAAATATGCTTCATTCGGTCATTGCATTCAATAAACTACATGATTTAGTAATAGTTTTTAACTTAGTTCCAGAACCAAAGACCATGCTCAGATGAATGGTTTACATTTCCTTCCATCAAAGACTTATATAGTGAACAAATAAAAGATCGTGTTATGACGATGCAAACTCCTACTATGAATATAAAGTCATTGGTAATTGAAGCTTAATGCAGTTCATAGACTTACTGGAACCACAATCTAGAAGGTCTGGAACATGTTTTTCGTATGTAAATAACTAGAACATATGTGTGAAGCTGCACAAAGTGAAGATAAGGTGATAGGGGAAACAATAGCTGAGGAGACCCTAATGTTGAAGTGTTATGAAGAAGATGGAAAGAACCAAGTTAACCGTAACATTAATGAAAAAGAATTTGTAAGCACTTGTTGGGATATCAAATTTTCCTAAATGTAACATAGGCAAACACTCTGAAAAAATGGAAATGGTTTATATTTGTCAAAGGTCAACAAACACAAGTCCCTGGAAAAAGGATTAGCATCAAACAAAAGGACCTAGCAGCGCACAGACTAATAGTTAATGCGGATAGGGTATCAAAATTATCATCATATAAACCTTGTCCTAAAAAAAGGAGGTTTGGTTACCCACTCATCTAACCTCATTGATCCGGTAGCTTGTAAGTCAAACTTCTACCATAGACAAATAAGATGAGAATACGATTTTATGTTTATGATAAAGAAACGCATGAACCATAACTTACCTCAGCATCAGAGCGGGCCAGTGCAATTAGAGGTGCAACACCACCTTCTCGTCCAATAGCAACACTGGAGGTCACCAGAAAAGTAACAATAAATATTCGAAGATCAATAGAAATATCAAAGAAGAGGCAGAAAGAGATGTAAGTTTAAGAGAACAAGGTGAACAACTCATGCTTGATTCACATAGCGTGCAGAAACTTATATACAGCATGCATGTATACATGGTACAAGAGAGGAAATACAATTCAGTTCATTGATCATAGTGAAAACATTACCAATTGAAATAAGTTTAAAACAAAAAGATGGCACCACACCATAGAAACCAGTTCTCACTTTCTATCTCTAACATCTTAGAATCTTCGGAGTATATACATTTTCCATCATATCTTTTAGTCTGGTGCCAACTGCACATATTTACATCTGTATTCCATACATATCCTTTCTTAATTGCCTCACATTTGACCCATAAAAGCATAGTTGGGCATAATTGCAATTATGTAGTACTTCTCCATCAATTTTAAAGTATTCTATAGTCATATAATATTCCAAAATCAGTTCTCTACTTTAATCATCTTTTTTCACAAATAAGATCCTCCATGATCCACCCATTGTAATGAATGATTCATTGTAAGCAGAAAAAATTGTGACACAGAGATCCTTCTTGGCCATCAATATGAATTATATCTTCCTTTCGTTTCACAGATTATATCAAATCACATTCCATGTGTTCTATTTTTGTCATGCTGATTCCAAACCATTGTGGCCCTAAAGCTTATCTGCACCTGTTGGAGAATGTCCCTTTTGTAGCCTCATCAGTTAGTAGTTAGTACAATATCATTGGAAAGCATGATGCACCACAAGGATTCCCACTTACTCCAGTAAAGACTTACAAACTTACATGTTTAGGTCCAAATTACTCTTTCAAGGGCTTACCCTTTTAGTCCCTCACCCTACCTCTCCCCTCAACTCTCATCATTCCCACCATGCATGGCGTATCATGCGTAGGGTGGTATGGACCCTGCCTTTTTTGAGAGCTCGGGGTCAATTCACCTTTTATCTCAACGAAATCATGACTAATGACTTCCAAAGCATCTTGCAAAGACTGCTGGAAGTTAAAAATGATCATATGCAGTCTGAGTTACATTGTTTTTAATAAAATTATTTAGTTATTCTAAAAACACATTTTTCAGTTATTCTTACATTGTGGTTAAGCTAACGCAAGTAGCAGCTGTCTATCCAATCCAACGAACTAAAAGCTTTGCTCAGCCTCATCTCCAACAACAACAATGGATTTAAAAATTTTGAAAAAACATTCACCAGCTAACTGTCTATTGCTGTAGTATACCAACCACTGGTCATATTAATATTTCACTTCAGGCTATATCTGTCCATTTTATGTTTCTAGCTAGGATTATATGTGGCTAACTTTATGTGGCATACATTATCTATCAGACAGTGTAAGGCACAGCAACGTCCACCAAGCACGATTAATAACGTACTTTGGTCAATTTCAAATTAGTGAGATGTGACCCAAAAAAAATTCGGTGCAACCAGAGAAACAACACAGATTTGCATGATTGCATCAATTATACGATGTAATTCATCTTTTCACCACTAGGGACTCGATTTTCTTTCATGTGAGAGACAACTAAAAAAACTTGCCAGGTACCTCCCTGCTTACTTATAGACTAAAATTAATTAGAAAAGAAACATGTCAGATGATGATTCACAAGTAAATACTTGGAAATATGTCATTCGTATTTGTATTCCGTACCTCCAGTTTCCTATTGTATAATAAAGCCCACGATATGCATATTTGGGCATAGTTTGTTCAAGGTTTGAGATCTCGGCTTTAGTTCGATTTAGCTTACTTCAAAAAGTAGTGGTTTTGTATAGTATAGGTAGTTTCATAAGTTTCGTTGTTAGTTTCAGCTTCCCTCACATTCATACATATATGCATCTACATGTGCATATATGTTACTGTTTGGGTGAACCGCTATCAATTTGATAATTATATAAAAGCATCATCTTTAAGTCATGTCAATAGTACCTCTTCTTTTATCTTCTTAACTCTTATAGAACTTATTTTGCTATGCAAATTTTATTTTATAAGAATAATTATGAATTCGATTCCAAACAACTCTAATGATTGGGGGGCCTATTCTTAAATGGAAAAACTAAAGAAGTAATGTGTTAGAAAGATTAAGGAATTAAATGGTATTTGTTAAATAAAGTAATACTAGTCATAACCCGTGACCATAGGTCACTGGCCATTCAAAATATTCGCCAAAAAATTTCAACACATTGAAAATCTTCCCCCAAAAAAAATTGCAGCCTCTTCAAAATTCCCCAACAAAAATTTCAAACACCTTCAAAATATTGCCCCCAAAAAAAATTTAACCGCATTCAAACTAAAATTTAGTTCGCCCATAGAATTTAGTTTCCCCAAAGTTTAGTTCCTCCATATTTAGTTTCCCACAAAATTTTAAATTTTAGCTCCCTCTAAATTTAGTTTCACCCAAAAATTTAGTTCACCCCTAGAGAATTTAGTTTGTCCAAAAAAATTTAGTTCCCCCAAAAACTTAGTTCACTTCAGATTTACTTCCCCTAAAATTTAAAATTTTAGTTGTCCAAAATTTTAGTTCTAAAATTAAAATTAAAATTTTAGTTACAAAATTTAATTCCCTCCCCGGTTTACTTTTCCTAAAATTAAAATTTTAGTTCTACAAAATTTAATTTCCTCCCCGGTTTACTTTTCCTAAAATTAAAATTTTAGTTCTACAAAATTTAATTCCCTCCAGATTTAGTTTCCCCCGAAATTTCAGAGTTTTCTCCCAAATTTTAAGGTTTTTCCCTCAATTTCATTGATTTCTCGAGATTTAATCTCAGACATCTTTCTACCCACCATTTTATCATAAGTCAGCAATCCCAATCAAAAACATCCCCCAACTGTATAATGGATAATTCAAGAGGGTTTCGGGTTTGAACGGGTTTGAACCACATATATATTACACTCAATAAAGTATGTGTTTCAGTTTATATACCTGAAACCCATATAAAAATTTTAGTCATGGATCCATTAAGAACCCTTCCACTTAGGAACCCTTTCCCTTCTCTTCCCAATCAAAAGTAATGTAGCAACTCCTACCAAAAAAGAAAAAAAGAAGCAGTGACAGTGACTGAAACAAGCAACGACTACGAAGCGACACGTCAGCATGTCTCCCTTGCTTCCTCCCCTTTCGGATTTCTTTTCTTTTGGTACTTTTTCTTTCCGCTTTTCAAAAAAAATTCAGACTAATTAGTGAAATACAATTTCAGCCAACTAAATAATCTCTCTGATTTATTTTCTTTGGTTACTTTTTCTTTCCCCTGCATAAAAAATTTCAAACTAGTTTATGAAATACAAATTCAGCCAACGAAGAAACGCAGCCAGAACAGCTAGTCTGTATGAAACATCAGGCAGTACTAAAGATAATTAAAATAAGAGGATTCATAACTGCCGAAAATTCATTTTCCCCTCATGCCACAAGTAAGCATTTAGAGGCTCAAAAAAATTAAAAATAAATAAAATCATGATTGAGGCTCTACGAGCACTGTTCTAAATATCATATATCGGTCTCGTATTGGTTTGAAAAATAAAATAATGGATAGCTGATATCAGAGATATATCGGGGATATTTATTGAATATCGGAGAGTCATATTAGATACTAAAAATAGATATCATATACATGCAATGCTTTTATCTAATTATGTATAAACTACATAAACGCACATTAAAGCAGGTTTATATTATGCTTATCCAAATACATTGCATTAAACTATACTTGATAAGGAACTGATTCATCACAAAACTTTAAAATACACAAGAGATGAACTGAGCTATCAAAACGTACAAAATACCAAAAACCAACACATTGCCAAAAAAAATATGAAATGAAAGAGCACATTATTATCAAAAAAAATTCAAAACACCATATCATAAATTGCATCCTAAAATATAGAAATTATTTATAGATAAGTACTACTAAAAGCAAATATGCCCGACAACATTTCTATACTCTTTCCAGCAGCTTAGAATCATCAAAAAGTATTGTTACATCTTAAAGTTTGGATATCTAAAGATACAGGTATAGAGGTATAGAGGTATAGACTGTACAGTTAATATATGTCGCCATAAATTTTAATATCAACCGAACAAAAAGAGGGTTGTGGAGTCCTAGTGCAAAGAAAAACGGGACGGCAAAGTAAAATTAGCTTTGGAAAATCGATAAAATTAGGTTTAAAAGTATTTAAATGCTTTATGATGGTATCGCATTAGATCCCATTAATTGGATCTGATTTGACTCAACTGAGACCAGTTAACTAAAAAACGACGTGATGGGATTTTTCTAGGTTTTTTATATAGAAAATTAGAGTTTTAAAAGAAAGGTGGTATTTTTAGGGTTTCGTAGAGAAGATTTGGGAAAAAGATTGGATTTTTATATATGGTAAACTGAAATAAAGTAGATACAACGATAAAGATGAGTTCTTTCGAGAGTAACTCTCTCTCCCAAGCCGCCGATTCGATAGAGGACCGCACTCTAACGAACAGAGTGAAATCTCAACCTCTATGAAGTCTCTCACAATAATCAAGCATGAGAATCCATACCCCTAAGCCATATTTAAATAAAAACTAAAAATAAGAAAATTACAAAAAGACCCCTAGAACTGAAAATTACTTTAAACCCCCCTAAATATTTGAAAATTACAAAAACGCTGCTGATGGAAATTACATATCCATCATTACCCCGCCCCTGAAAATCCACATTGTCCTAAAGGTAATGCACGAAAATCATGGATGTACTACTCCACGTGAAGATGCTCTTCCCCTCCTAACTCTTCTAGCTCTTCTCTCTCAAACGTTTCGCCGTCACCTAATATCAACAACTAGAGTGCGTAGTTACGAGAACGATGCACAGGGGTGAACTGTTCATTGCAGCTAAAGCACACCCCTTTTGCCCGCATTTCTCTCATTTGAGCATTTGTCATGAGCCTGTATTGTCTCATCTTTCACTGCTTACTGCTCTTTTCCTTACTGAACTGGTCTCCCCGGACTGTACCTTGTGGTCCCCTACTGGTTCCTGACTGCGAAGATTGGGTCCACTCCAAGTCCATCTAGACCTCATCTCCTTTGTAAGGTGATCCTCTACTAACTATGCTAAGTCCATCATCTTCACATGTCTCCTAGGCTGATGAATGTTGAGTTCTTCGCAGATGTTTGGCTTGCCCACTTCTTGAAGCACCCATAAAAGACCTCACTAGTATATCCTCGTCTCACCATGAAAGTGCCTCAAACTTCTTTCTATACTCCCTGACAGTCACATCTTATTTGAGCGCCATCAACTGAGTATCTCGAAACCTATCCACCAAACAATCCTTGAGCTCATTCCGTGAGCGTATAGACTCTCTCTTCTCCCCCAGAGAAAACAAGAGAGTGTTTTCCCTTCGAAACAAACGCCGGCCACCTACAATTTATGCCCCTCTGTCAGGCGTGTCACCGAAAAATCTCTCAGCTCTGTAGATCCAACCATAAGGATCATCTCCCTCGAATATGGGTATCGTCAGCTTCCTTACTTTACTGTTCATCCCAAAATTTCCATGATCTGCTCCCCCCCAATCTGTCTGTAATGATGTGGTTGGTAAGTATATTGACATATGTCCATGTGTCGCTCTAAACCTCTCCGTAGGCCTCCAACTTGGTCACCATAGCCTCCTCAATCATCATCACCACAGTCCGAGTCTTGTCAGTCGTCCTCTGGGCTCATGTCATCATCGTAGTCCCCCTCGTATGACGGAACTAGACACCGTCGCCTTTCTGCTACGTACCAGGATCCGTGGGGGCCCAGAAGTCATCACAGTCGTCGTCGGGCTCCGAAAGGTGAATGTGAGTGCCGACGATGTCTCAGTAAGTCGCTGTGGGCCGTGCTGCCCCCGTCGGCCATGTTGGTCATTGACATGGCTCCAACAGCCCTGCAGTGTAGCTGCTATGCCCCGGCAGCCCTGTAGGGACACTGCAGGGCTCGAGTGCCCCTGCAAGTTGTTTGGAGGAGCCTGATGCCCCTGTGGGAGGTCGTCAGGGGCCGGGCGCCCCTGCGGGAGGTCGTCAGGGGACGGGCGCCCTACATATTGATTGTATGGGTCTGTCAGCCCTGCCAGCAATCTGTAGGAGCCGCACGGCCCTGTAGGTGGACTGCGGGTGCCGAGTGGCCATGCATGGGGCCGCAGAATTCAGAAATTTATGGATATGGTTTCCTCTAGGGTTTTCCCCGTTCGTGGGATTTTCTCCTTTCACGAAGTAATCGTCGGCGTCGGATAACAAACCCTCAACGTATTCCTCCGCTTTTCATTTCTCTTTCTATAATGGCCCGTTTTTAAAACTTAAGGATTTTTTTATCTTCTCTTCTTTTGTTTTGAAGCCGAAGCCCATGGGCCCATACCCTCACCCATTTTAAAAACAAACAAACTTATTTCTTTTTCTCTCTCCCACTCTTTTTCTCCCCACGAGCCCGAGCTCAGTTCCCCTCTTTCGTTCTCTTCCCTCGCGCGAACGCGACAGCGGCAGAAAACTAGGGTTTTCAAAACACTAATCTTTATCCTTCACCGTGGGATCCCCTCGCAAGAGATTTTCGATGATTTCGGACCGCAGATTACACGCGATAAGTTCTTCCTCTTCTACCCCTCTCCTCTTCTATTTATACGAGATGATTCTAGGGTTTTTGCTATGCGAAAATTACTTCTCTTCCAAAATCTTTCGGTTTTGCTCTGGGAACTTCAGCTTTGCTCCTATGGTTTCGGTTTTGCTTCTGGGGGCTTTTGGCTTTGCTCTTGGGGTTTCAGATTTCTTATTTCTTCTCGCAAAACCTCGGTACAAATAGATTCGATCACTATTGAACTTTGTTAATTGTTTATTTTTTGGAGATGGACATAATGATTCATGTGTTTTTCTTAGTGGATTTTCCTCCGATGAAATCATTTTGGCGCCACCCTAGGTTTACGGCGTATGCCGATGTTCGATATCTTCATGTTGGATTTTTGCATTAATTATTTGGTTGTGGTTGGCCACCGAGGTAGATGGTTTGGCCGTGGGTGGTCGGTTAGATGGTTTTGGGTTTTTCCCTTGCCGTCACTGATTGATGTGGGTTGTTGAGCCTTGTGGGGGGGGTCCGTTGCATGTATCTGTGCTTATTTTCCTTGCTGATTTTTGTTGTCTAGCTGATTTGGGTTTCCATTGCTTATTAAATGGTCATGGTTGCTTGCTTGAAGTTGGGTCTTGTTGCTTGCTTGAAGTTGGGACTTGTTGCTTGCTACTCGTATTGTTTGCTTGTGGTTTAAGTGGGTCTGTTTGCCTACAGTTTAGTGCCCAATTTTGATGTCCTTACATCATGTTTATAAGTTTAGTTTCTATAGCTGGAAATCCGTATGCCCTTTTATTACCATGTTCCAGCCTAAATTGGTATTTCACCTTTACGCGAACTTTGGTCCGAGCAACCCCTCTAGGCAGATAGTAGACCACAACTCATATGGTGCCAAAACATGAATTTGATCCATTTGTGTTCTTTTCATAAATTTTCATTTATTGTTTGTCGTTTACTTAGTTATTTAAAATTATACATTTCTGAATTATTAGCTTTAATTGCTAAAATATTGTGTTTCTGCTTATGAGATTAGACATGTGAAAGATTGGAAGTTTAAGTTGTTGCTTATACTAAATTACATGATTAGATGTTATGCAATGTGATTATACAATGATATTGGTACACATGTTACTTGCACAAGATATGACATCCTGAACATAGTTTTGCATAACTTTTTAATTATGTAATTTAGGGATTAGAGACATGGACATAATACCTGACACCCTAGAACTAGAACTACACTTGACATCACGAGCTTGGGGTAACTTATAATTGAGAGAGTGCGGGAGCGATTGAAGTCATACTTATGGCCCCTGTCTGGGAGGATGTCCTTTTATGGATCCTGAGTTCTTATTACAGTTAACCTTTATACTCGGCCCGGGGTAGCGTCCTGCGGTCCAAGGTGGACTTCACGTTGCACATCGTGCTCTCCTCTTATAACTCACATCGCTAGTCATTGGTTAATCCTCACTGCTACTAAAACTGTGCCAGATTAGTACTTTCCTTTACAGTTTCATAACATGCCAATAAATTCCTCCAAAATAAATCAATTAACTGTTTGGTATGGATTCAATCTACTTAATTTATTAATGGCGGTTCAATTCTCTGGTGTTTCCATCAGGTGACAAACAGCTTGAAGAGGAGGCTCCACAGTACGAGGAGTCTGAGTTTCCTTTTGAGAACGCTGATTACTGAGACTTTGAGTTGACATGAGAGTTTTTGTCTTTCTCGTTGTTTATTTTCTTTCAGTACTATTTAGTCGAGCAATGTAATTCTTTTTTTTTGCTTTCGACAATGTAATTCTTTTGAAAGATGAAATAAAATGAGTATTTCCCTTCTTTTATAAATATATCATGTTTATTACTATATTGACTTCACTGGTAACTGCAGGACCTGCAAATTAATGAGTGTGACGGCACCCGAGTCTGGGGCGTTATAAGTGGTAGCCCATGCAGATCCGCGCAACCACGCAACCACCTCGTTAACAGTATAAGATAAACATGAAGTATTTATAAAATACTCAAATTATAAATTGACATCCATCCTTGAATTACAGAATGTCGAAGGCCTATAACCGACGTGCACGTACCACCACTGGAAACAATCCTGCTACTATCAACGGGGAGATGACAAGGAACTTGGGCAATGGAAACTGAACTATCCCAGTCGCCAACTATGAAAATCTCGTCGCCAACAATAATATCGACAACCAGACCATTAATGGGAACGCTGACAATACCAATCTTAAAGCTAACCACACTGCAAACAACGTCAGCAACGATGACAGCACTGATATTGAACAGCCTCTGACGGTGCACCAGATATCTGATCAAGCACTGCGAGAATTGGTTCAAGCCATACGACAAGAACCCATGCAAGAAGGGGGAGTACAACAGTTCCGATCACTACGTACATCGATCTTCACTGGACGAGAAGACCCTCTAGCTGTTGAGGAATGGTTGCGCTCCACTACCAACATGCTGAAGGATGTATGAGCTCCTGTGAATTCCTGCGTAGATATGGTAAAGCTGCAGTTGATCAAGGAGGTCAAGTTATGGTGGGATTCGGCGGAAAACCGACTACCACAGTCGATCTCTTAGGCTACATTTAAGGAGGAATTCATTGACCAATACTTTTCACCTGAGGCGCAGATGGAGCTCAATGCACAATTTGTGGGACTGAAGCAAAGTTCCATGACTGTGTAAGAATACGATGCGAAGTTCTCTAAAGTTCAACAGGTGCATATTTTGGCTCATAGTTATTAATTATACCATATACGTGAATATGCTAAACGATCTGTTATCTCCATGTTTGCCAAGAACATGGTGTCCACCCCTCTGGCTCGGGCCAAGAGATTCCAGCAAGACATGGACATCGATATCTGTGATAAACTGGTTAGATTCAAACTAAAAACTCATGCTGACGTACTCTCCACGGCTCGAGAGTACGAGTATGTACAACAGGAGCGAGCACGTGAGTGCCAGGTGGCTGCTCCACGACGACCAACTCCATCTTCGACAGCTTCTGCAGAGCATCATAGACAGCCTCATGCTCCTACTAGGCAGATCCACAGGCCTATGCAGCAGACACAATTTAAGAGGCATGCACCACCCCAGCAACTCACTCCTATCTGCCATTACTGCAACAAGCCGGGTCACATCAAACCAAACTACCGCCTTTATCTAAATCTGTGCCTGGTCTGCGGTACCAAAGATCACGCTGCGAGAGACTGCCCGTGTATGGGACAGAGACCAGCTGCCCCAGCCCAGACTAATGCACCAGCTTCTACTCCAGCTCCATCGAGGAACAATCAGCGTAGAGCTCCACTACCACCTCAGCAAAAGGTGTATCAGCAGGCGAGGTCTCAGGCTCCATCGTCATCTATACGCCAGGTCTTTACTTTGACTGCGGAAGAGGCAAAGGCCACTAGCCAAGTTATCACTGGTACGTGGTTTACAGTTTTTATCATTTTTTTGTTTCATACATTAGCGTATGTATGCTTAAACTTAGTATCTGTGACCGTCGGTATTATACTAGTCGCCAGTAGACCCGTCCTCGCCCTATTCGACTCGGGAGCTTCACATTGCTTCATGTCAAAACAGTTTGTCGATCAACACACCATTCCCATTTCGCACATCGATTCTTACTAGGACGTTAACACGGGCAGTGGAGTACTGACAACTACTAGTGCATGTTTTTCTGTCCCGTGGAAATATGTGGACGCAAACTGCCAGTCATCGACATGCCAAGTTTCGACGCCATTCTCGGGATGGATTGGTTGGCGGTACACTACACCACAATTGAATGTCGCAATAGAAGAGTGGTGTTCGATATGCTAAACCAACCCAGATTCAAATTTGTCTGAACAGAGAGACCGACAAGGTTTAGAGCTAAACCGACAGCAGCAACTGTCATGTATATCGAGATAGAGAAGCCAAAGGTAGTTCAAGAATTTCTGGACGTATTTCAGGATGAACTTACTGGGTTACCTCCAGACCGCGGAATTGAGTTTGCAATTGAGCTAGTGCATGTGGCCCAGCCTTATTCTAGACCGCCTTACCGCATTTCACCATCCGAATTGTACGAAGTGCGGATACAGTTGGACGACCTCTTGAAGAAAGGGTGGATACATCCTAGTGTGTCTCCTTGGGACGCTCCAATATTATTGGTGAACAAGAAAGTTGGATCCAAACGGATGTGCGTTGACTACATGGAACTAAACAAGCTCACGGTGAAGAACAAGTATCACATTCCTTGCATTGACAACTTATTTGATCAGCTAGGGGGAGTGGGTGCTTTTACTAAATTGGAATTGAAAACCTGCCATCATCAGTTGAGGGTCAATAAAGAGGATGTGTATAAGACGGCATTCAACACTTGATACGGACACTACGAGTTTTTGATGATGCCGTTTGGTGTGAGCAATGCACCAGTGAAATTCATGAATCTCATGCACCAAGTATTATACGAGTATCTAGACAAATTCATAGTGGTTATCTTGACGACATATTGGTATACTCGAAGAATGCATAGGAGCACTTGGACATTAGAGAACGGTCCTAGCGACATTAAGGCGGAACAAGTTATATGCTAAGTACACTAAGTGCGAGTTCTGGTTGAACAAGGTGGTATTTCTAGGCCATGGGGTTTCAGAAGAAGGAATTTCTATGAACCCAGAAAAGGTTGCAGCAATCCAAAATTGGCTGGTCCCTAAGCCAATATCAGATATTTGAAGTTCCTGGGATTAGCTGATTACTACAAGAGGTTCATTAAGGATTTTTCAAGAATCGCAGAGCCAATGATACTGTTGATAAGGAAGGATATAATGAATGTGTGGTCAAAGGCTTGTAACGGTTCTTTTCAAGAATTGAAGAAGAGACTGACGACTGCGCCGATATTGATCATTCCAGAACGGATGGGATACTTTGAGGTGTTTTGCGACGCGTCTCGCAAAGGTCTTGGGTCTGTGCTTCATCAGCACAGACGTGTTGTCGCTTATGCATCAAAACAACTGAAGAATCACGAGAAGAATTACCACACGCATGATCTTGAGTTGACGGCAGTAATTTATGTCTTGAAGATCTAGAGACACTTTCTACTTGGAGAGCGAATGAAGATATATACGGATCATAAGAGTTTAACAAACATCTTCACGCATAAGGAGCTGAACTAGCGGCAACGGCGATAGATCGAGCTCATGGCAGATTACAACATTGACCTGTAGTACCATCATAGAAAGATCAATATGGTGCCTGATGCATTAAGCAGGCTTCCAGGAGTGATGGCGCTTACGATACAGTGGATGCTACAACAGGAGACCCGTGAAATGGAAATAGATGTGGTGTTACCCAGATTAACCTCGTCGTTGATGAACATGGAGATACAGTCGATGCTGGTAGACAGGATTAAGGCCGCACAGATGGAAGATGCAAATCATCAGTGGATCAGGAACGTGGCATTGGCAGGACGGAGACCAGAATTTCAGATACGTGCAGATGGGTCCCTGAGATATATCAACAGGATATGCGTACCATCGGAAGATGTCAGAGAGGAGCTACTAAAGGAAGCAAACAATTCTCCGTACTCCATCCATCCAGCACACAGTTCTTCGTGCTCCATCCATCCAGGAGGCACCAAGATGTACCAAGACTTACGACGAAATTATTGGTGGCATAGAATGAGGAGAAGTGTGGTGTGAAGTGTGGCTAGATGCATGATGGGCCAGTGGTTGAAGGCTGAACATCACCGTGTTGTCAGTTTGTTAAAGCACATGTCCATCCCTGAGTGGAAGTGGCAACACATCACGATGGACTTCGTGACGGGATTACCCAAGAGCAAAAAGTAAATAACGCGGTATGGGTGATCGTTGATCGGTTAACCAAGTTGGCCCATTTTATTCCTTTCAGGGTCGGACAATCTACAGACTCTTGCCAAGAGATACATGGAGGAAATTATGAAATTACACGGCATCCCAGTGAGTATCGTTTCAGATAAGGCACCAGGTTTAATTCGCACTTCTAGAAGAGTCTACAGGAGAAGTTGGGTACGAAATTGAAGTTTAGCGCGCATACCACCCTCAGACGGACGGGCAATCAGAGCGTACTATTAAGATTTTGGATGGCATGTTGCGGGCATGCATGTTAGATTTCAAGTGGTCATGGGAAGACCATCTATACCTCGTAGAATTTGCTTACAACAATAGTCATCAGGCGAATATTGGGATGGCGTCATTTGCTGCTTTATATGGAAGGAAGTGTCGTTCGCCTTTGAGAAGGAAAAATCTCAGAGATCGAGAATTGGTCGGATCTGAAATGATTTTGGAAGCGGTTGACGTGGTGCAAACCATCAAAGAGATGTTACAGGTGGCACAAGACAGATACAAGCACTGGACAGATTCAAAAAGACGACATTTGGAATTTCAGCTTATAGATCATGTCTTTCTAAAGATTTCACTAAACAGAAGCATAATCGTTTTGGTCGCAGAGGAAAACTAAGCACATGGTATATTGGGCCTTTCAATATACTCGAGCGTATGGGCGAAGTGGCATACAAACTTACACTGCATCCATCTCTGGAAGGGGTGCATAATGTGGTCCACATATCCGAGCAACGGAAGTATATGAGAGACCTGACTCACGTGGACGATCATTCAGAAATCACAGTGTGCCTAGACTTGAGCTAGGAACAGCAGCCAATAAAGATTTTTGGTCGACGACAAAGGGCTCTCAGAAACAATATTGTGGATTTGGTCAAAGTGATGTGGCATCGTGACTCGCCAGGAGAGGCTACATGGGAGCGAGAGGAAGAGATGAAGGAACGCTATCCGTACATATTCACATATTAGTGTTTTCTTTGAATTCCGAGGACGGAATTTCTTTGAAGGAGGATAAGGTGTAATGGCCCGTTTTTAAAACTTAAGGATTTTTTAATCTTTTCTTTTCTTTGGTTTTGAAGCCCAAGCCCACGGGCCCATACCCTCACCCACCTTTAAAAACCCAAACGTATTTCTTTTTCTCTCTCCCACTCTTTTTCTTCCCACGAGCCTGAGCCCCGTTCCCCTCTTTTGTTCTCTTCCCTCGCGCGAGGGCAGCGAAAAACTAGGGTTTTCGAAACCCTAATCTTTCCCCTCTCAAGGTATTTTCGATGATTTCGAACCCCGGATTACACGCAATAAGTTCTTCCTCTTCTACCACTCTCCTCTTTTATATATACGAGATGATTCTAGGGTTTTTGTTATGCGAAAATTACTTCTCTTCCAAATCTTTCGGTTTTTGCTCTAGGAACTTCGGCTTTGCTCCTATGGTTTCGGTTTTGCTTTAGTGGGCTTTCGGCTTTGCTCCTGGGGCTTCGGATTTCTTATTTCTTCTCGCAAAACTTCGGTACAGGTAGATTCGATCCATATTGAACTTTTTTAATTGTTTATTTTTTCGAAGATGGACATGATTATTCATGTGTTTTTTCTTAGAGTGGATTTTTCCTCGATGAAATCATTTTGGCAACACCCTATGTATACGATGTTTTGTTGATGTTCGATGTCTTCGTGTTGGACTTTTGCGTTAATTATTTGGTTGTGGTTGGCCGCCAAGGTGAATGGTTTGGTCGTGGGTGGTCGGTTAGATGGTTTTGGGTTTTTTTCCTTGCCGACGCTGGTTGATGTGGGTTGTTGAGCCTTATGGGGGTCCGTTGCATATATCTATGCTTATTTTCCTTGCAAATTTTTGTTGTCTGGCTGATTTGGGTTCCATTGCTTATTAAATGGTCATGGTTGCTTGCTTGAAGTTTAGTCATGTTGTTGCTTGCTTGAAGTTGGATCATGTTGCTTGCTACTCGTGTTGTTTGCTTGCGGTTTGAGGAGGTCTGTTTGCCTGCAGTTTAGTGCCCAGTTTTGATGTCCTTACATCTTGTTTGCTTGGGATTGGGTCCAGTTTTGCTTGATGTTTTGGGAACTGTTTGGCCTAATAAATTCAGTTCTGTTTTCCTTGAAAGTTCTGTTTCTATAGCTGGAAATCTGTACGTCCTTTTATTACCATGGTCTGCCCTAAATTGGTATTTCACCTTTACGCGAACTTTGGTCCGAGCAACCCCTCTAGGCAGGTAGACCACAACATATATGGTGCCAAAACATGAATCTGATCCATTTGTGTTCTTTTCATAAATCTTCGTTCAATGTTTGTCATTTACTTATTTATTTAAAATTATACGTTTCTGAAATTGTTTAGCTTTAATTGCTAAAATATTATGTTTCTGCTTATGAGATTAGACATGTGAAAGATTGGAATTTTGAGTTGTTGACAATGTTCAAAATATCAGACCAATATCCGATATATCAGCCGCAATATCGGTTTTATCACTAAGCCGATACGATATATGCGTATATATTGCGGTTTCCAATATTTGGGAAAATATCTCCGCAATATCAGGTTGCAGCCGATATTGTGGCCTATATATCACTTTGAAATATCGGCAACAATTCACAGTTTTTTAAAAATAAAGTTAGCGGGTCAGTCCACTTAAAAGTAGATCCGACCCGAGTCACCCGATCCAATCGTTTACTTAAAACGACGAGAGGCATCAGGATTTTTGAGAGATAATCACTGATTTGCCCTAATTCTAATCACGCCGCTCCTCTCCTCTTGACACTCCACTCCTTACGCTACTCTGCTCAGCTTGTGGAAATTTCCGACGACAATCGATTGAGTTTCTATTATTTATATTTTCTTAGACACATCTATACTTTTATTTGATATCATTTTTTAGCCTCTAATACCACTCCGATATTTAGTCAATATCCCCGATATTCATATTTAACGAGAGAAGTATAACCAAAACATATTTTTATTTGAGTTAGTATAGCTTATATTTTCTTAGATACATCTATGCTTGCATATGTCATTATTTTTAAGCCTCCGATATGACACTCTGATATTTAGTCAATATCCCCGATATCTGCAATCCGATATCAAATTTCCGAAGCCGAATACGCGACCGATATCCGATATTTAGAACACTGGTTGTTGATTATACTAAATTACATAATTAGATGTTATGCACTATGATTATACGATGATATTGATACACCTGTTACTTGCACAAGATATGACATCTTGAACATAGTTTAGCATAACTTTTTAATTATGTAATTTAGGGATTAAAGACATGAACATGATACTTGACACCCTAGAATTAGAACTACACTTGAAATCACGGGTTTGGGATAACTTATAATTGAGAGTGTACGGGAGCGATTGAAGCCTTGCTTATGGCCCCTATATGGGAGGATGTCCTTTTATGGATCCTGAGTTCTTGCTACAGTTGACCTTTATACTCGGCCCAGGATAGCGCCTTGCGGTCCAAAATGAACTTCACATTGCACACCGTACTCTCCTCTTATAAGTCACATCACTATTCTTTTGGTTAGTTGTTAGACCCTCACTGCTACTAAAACTGTGCCAGGTTAGTACTTTCTTGTACAATTCCATAGCATGCCTATAAATTCCTGCAAAATAAATTAATTAACTGTTTAGTATGGATTCAATCTACGTTATTAATGGTGGTTCAATTCTTTGTTGTTTCCATCAGGTGACGACAGCTTGAAGAGGATGCCCTACAATACGAGTCTAAGTTTCCTGCTGAGGATGCTGATTTCTGAGACTTTGAGTTGACAAAAGAGTTTTTATCTTTCTCGTTGTTTATTTTCTTTCAGTATTATTTAGTCGAGCGATGTAGTTCTTATTTTGCTTTAGACAATGTAATTCTTTTAAAGGATGAAATAAAATGAGTAACTCCTTTCTTTTATAAATATTTCATGTTTATTACTATATTGACTTCATTGGTAACTGCAAGACCTGCAAATTATTGAGTGTGACGGCACCCGGGTCTGGGAGCGTTACACTTTCTCTAAAGTCTTCGCCTTTTGCCCTAGATTTAGATAGTCGCCCAATTCTGAGCTTTTCGATGTCTTCATATTGGAAATCTCTCAAGTTAGGGTTTGTATGGCTTGCATGACATCTTCAAACTTTTATCCGACGCCTTGGATCTTTCTTCGATCGATGCCTTAAGTTCCTCCATGGATTTCTTCAATTTTTTAACTTTGTCGTCGTATTTTTCATCTAAAGCTTTAAGCTTGTCCTTCGATTTTGTTGCCGCCATGGATTGCACCGCTCTGATACCACTTGATAGGATTTTTCAATGTTTTGGTGTAGAAAATTAGGGTTTTGGAAGAAATGTGGGATTTTTAGGGTTTCTAGAGAAGATTTGGGGAAAAGATTGGATTTTTATTGATGGTAAATTGAAATAAAGGGGATACAACGATAACGATGAGTTCTTTCAAGATGAACTCTCTACCCCAAACCGTCAATTCAAAAGGGAGCCGTGCTCTCTAATGAAAATAAGGAAATCTCAACGTCTATGAAGTCTCACAATAATCAAGCATAAGAATCCCTACCCTCATATGTCCCATATAAATAATAACCGACTCCAAAAATTGATATTTACTTAAAAGCCCCTAAAGCGCTCCTGGGTCGATTTGGGGGCAAGACGTCCGAAAATTATGAAAACGTTCTTGATGGGCCAAAATTCCAAATCCATCCCAACGAATATCGGCCGATATTTGAAACCGCAATAGCGGCCGAAATATCGGCCGATTTCCAATACTAACACATAAATGAGTTCATTATCGGAAACATATACCGAAGTTTTAAATCGGTAGCGGACATCTCAAAAACCGCAAGTATAGTCGATATTATGGATATAAGACCAATATTTGAAACACTGTCTACAAGAGAGTTGGAAAGAAATTTGTAAATAATAGAGAAATATAACAGCAACAGTTATCTTGTTCTAGCATACTGCTTTGTTTCTTTGTGCATTAGGTTGACATAGAGCAGCGTTCAAACTGTCAACTTCAAAATGGACGTGTCAATCTGAGAGCATAGATTGACATCAAGTTGTAAGAACTTGTTTGAAACAGCCTCTTGAAAAGATCATACTATTGGATCAAACACCCTCATTTTCTTTCATTTAACGATTAAAAATGTCCATCAGAGCCAAATAGCATGAATGGAAGGGCTAGGCTGGATCTTGTGGTCTTTTTTCCCATTTTCTAACTTGGCCTTTTGTACAGAGGGTAAAGTCCACTGTACTTTGGGTCCAACTGGTCTATCTCAAGGAAACACCATACGACCTGCCCCCAATTGAGCCTATGCTGAGGCCTCCTTGCAGCCATGTTTAACAAAATGAATATTCAACCCCTTCTCATGCAAAAAAAGGGGCAAACCTTATCATATTTTGAACAGTAATACACTGTTTTGCATAACATAAATAACCACATTAAAACGTACTTTTCTCATCTTTAAATCCGTAGTTCAATAATTTTTCATGTAACGTCTTGCTTCTTAAGATAGCGGCTAAGCCCATAAATTATAATTGGTGGGCAATCTTAACATATGATATATTATCACATCACGCAAGACATGAGATTTTCTTCGCATTACCTGTTAGCTTCAGATACTGACAATCCCCATAAAGCACCTGCAGCTCTCTCTTGGAGGCCTTGTGAAGCATTAGAACATGCCTGTGCAAGAGCAACCTGAATGAAAGCAAATATGAGATCTCTGGGTCATGAAAATAAGTACATGAAAAGATAATAACAAATATATCAGTTATGACAAAAGCCTTTTAGGTACATAAAACAACAATAATAGAGCCATCCTTGCTAGCTTTTGGGGTCGGTTGCATAATACTTCTCTTCAAGTCAGGTCTATTAAGGGCACACCTCATTTAAATTAACAACTGTTACATCCTTTTTATTGCATGTATTTTAAATTTTTTAGACCTTCCTCTAGTTCTCGTTGGTTAATCAACTATGATCTTATCTACAACGGACAATTTCATAAATCTAACATGAAACTAGATAGATCTGTTTATGAAGTTAATCCATCAACTCCTCATCCCTTCACAAGTCACCATATCCTTTAAGTTCACTTATGAATAGTTAGTAGTTCGGGTTCGTTTCATGTTTAAGCCTTAATCAGTCATCATTTATATTGTTTTACTTGGCTTATTTGACTGATTTGTCATTGCTTAAGTTGTCGTATGTATATTGATCATTTGCACTTTGATCACTAGAGTAGTTAACCAGACCCATATATCCATGTCCTAGGTTGTCAAGTTGTGGTTATACATCTTTGTAAGAGATTCTGATTAGTATGTGGATTAAGAGATTAAAGATTCTTCTCTGATTGGAGTTGATACTATTTTTGGTATGAAACCCAAACACTGAATGTTGTGAAATCTTTTTTCATGCATCCTTAACCTTTTTTCTTTTCAATTATCCGTCAAAATCCCCTTTTGTTTGGAACCTAAATTAGAGCCTTTGCCAGTAAACTCCAACATCTTTATACCTAAATTGTGGGCCTAAATCATCATAACCATTACCGACTTTACAAAGTCCAAATTATGAATCCAAAATGACAATGAAATAAAACATTGGTAATACAACCCAAGATAAGCTGCTTTTCAAATGAATGTTTAACAAACTAGCATTTCATTTTCTAACTTTTATATCAGTACATCTCATAAATTAAGACATGAAACTTGGCTACGATAAGTCCAAACAAAATGAAAAGACTATATCGACTGAAAAGGACAAAGCATAAAAAGAGATAAGAGATAAAATAAGAGCAGATACTGATATACTCTTTTGGGAAGAAACTCTAAATAAGGTTCTAATGAAAACGGGCAACAATAAAGGCATCAAGCAGATGTAACATCATAACCACAACAGACATTAAAGTGTCTGCTGCTTGATGACTACAAAGTAAACAACGCACCAAATTCCAGTAAATTCCCTCACTCCTTGTTAATCAAGATCTGCCAAGAAAATCACACAATCTGTTGGTGTTTACAAGCAAATGTACAGAAGTCATTATGGCTAGTATGCCGTGCCATTTGATCCCCTGCTTGCACTCTGAACAAAGGCCGTGGCATAATCTTGGACCAAGGACTTCCCGCAAGCACTCAACCCTTTATCACCTGAACTAGGTCTCAAGTGCATCTCCCGTAGTGTACCCAACTTAATATACCTATCTACTCTGATACAGGAGTGACATCGACGACTTTGAAAGCTCAACTATCATATACAAATCAGAGACACATCTATTATAAAGACCTGCCAGTGTCAGACATAGCAAATTGTGGAGAAGAACCAGATACTTAACAAGCAACCCCCAACACATGCCCGCATGCCCGCACCACACAAGCACGCACCCCACATGCATACATGCACCTTGCGCGCAAATGTTGGTTTTTAAAATAACACAAATTATTAACTTTTGGCCACTTAGATAGATGGACAGATATGCCGAAATCCTGTTAGATTCTGCTTCTGGATAGTTTTTTTGGTAGCAGACCACATTTAGCGTGTGAATTTTTCATTTTGTAGGTGTGGATTTTTAATATTGTAGGTGTATAATCCAAAGGGTATCCCTATTCTAGATGTTTCCAAAAGTAGTATAGTGCAACTATATATACAGAGAAATATGAAGGCCAGCTATCCAAGAAGGAATTTCCTCCTATGTCGAGTCAAGAAGTCCACCGTCCACAATTTTTTTATAACCGACATTGTTCATTTTAACGTCCATATTCCAAATCCCAAATACTCCAAAGATATAATGAACCCCAAGCTTTTTGCTTGTTGGCCGCGGGGGCGGGGGCGGGGGCGGGGGGGGGGGGGGGGGGGGGGTGGGGTGGGGTGGGGGGGTGGGGTTTTATATTACCGTGAAATCATTACATTTGCAATGCCTCTATGCACATGTCAACAATACGAGACCATAAAAATTTTGTTGCATCTATGCATAAGACGTGTACATTAACATGATCAATGTCAATCATGTAAAAAAAAGTGAAGATTGGACTTTATAATCATGATCAAGTAGGAATTTCTTCCTTGGGCAGCTGATCTCAATTTTTTCTCGTGTGTGTAATTCCACGCGCTTCTTTACACTTAGTGGTCACAATTCCAAACTTCTCAAACACAACTTTAATACAAAGTGCACAGAGAGATGACTGTAATTTTATTTAAATATGTTAATTAAAGAATATTAAAACACAGTTATAAAATAATATTCTACATACGACATATTTCCATAAGATAAGTGATGTGTGTGTGGTCATTATATTGCATAATAAATGAAGAGCTACAGCATATCGCTTTTATGGGCCTAGAATGTGTGAATTTTCTACTAGATAATTTGAAGCAACCTCGTGAAAGTGTCTCCAGAAGTGCATATTGTCAAGAATTATACCAACGTTTATCAAATACCAACATACATCCATTATATTGTTGTGGCCTGGCTCTGTGGTAAAGAAAAGCTGTCTACTTTTTCGTTTTCCTTTTTTTTTTCTTTTTTTCTTTTTTCTTTTTTTTTTTTTTTGGGGGGGGGGGGGGGTCAAGACCAGCGACAACATCTGACAAAAAAATATATAAGCAAATAAATATCAAAAAAAAGTTCATCAGTATCCTGATCCGAAAACTAGACTGAAGATTTGTACATTTTATTGGCAAACCATGATCCTCACATACCATACCTACTTCTGTATGATTTACCATCCCAACTGATCACATCCACAACTCATAGGACATCATTTACATTTCCAGGCATTATGTTTGGTACAAGGTACTTGGAAAGAGTGATATTCCCAGATATCATAAGGAACAAGATAACCCAAAAAATTATACAATATATTCTAAAATTCTATCTTCTCCCACTGTCATGTCTCCCTCTCATGCTATTGAGTCATTCGAATACTGTGCCATCAGAAAATCACTAAAAAAAATCTCAGCGATGTACGCTATTGCTGCCTAATTTAGTGCCTTGTCATTCAATCACCTGTGATCAATATGTACTCCTCAAGGAAGTCAACACTGATTCATCAGGAACAACGTTAATAAAGAGGCATACGACTGGTTACCATCTAAGAAAGTGATTCGCTTCTTCAAATGGAAAACATAACCCACCATGTGCCTTGTTAAAGCTTGCAGGACTCACCGATTTTTCTCCTGACCTTTGCTCCATTCATATAACTGGTCATCAAATTTGACATTGGCGATTTCCAGTTTCTTGGCAAATGAATTCCTTTCGTTGCCTTTAGTTTGACTTTTCAAATCAATGAGCTTTCAAGAAATGATTAGCAATTAGACTCTGCCCTTTTCATTAATAAAACCCCCTATTAAGCTCCTCAATACTTTTTGCATCTTGAAACCAATTTCATATTGAAAACAAGACTAATGTAAGCTGCATATTAGTTTCAACTTTCAACAAAATAAGAATATGGCAATTGTTGCAAAAACAATTCAGGTATTTTGGTCATGTTAGAAGTAGAATCAACCTCCCAATAGTCAACTAGAAAACATCACCAACTTCCATTCGTTAAAAAGTTCTTAACAGAAGTAATCAGCCAAGAGAAAGATAATCATCAACAAGTCAAAAGCTATTAATCGTCCAGATGTAACAAAACCTTCACTCAGCAATTTTTGTAGTTTGCTTATTTTAACCTTTTTTTCAAATGAAAGGTGTTCTTATTAAAGTAACAAACACTAATTACTTCAATATAAATACCAATTTTACTTCTAAATGAGTTAATGGCTTTAAAATAAAAATAAATCTCGTACCCAGTGCAAATTACTCCCACAAACAAAACTGACCAAAAATTGCTAAAGAACCCACAAATTCTTAAACATTTACTTTCAAATTGGAAATAGTTCCCCTACAGACTTCGTAAATTGTACAAGACATTCTTGGTTGAATTATATTATCACAACAAGCTCTGAAGTCCAATAAATGAAGATAGTCACTCCAATTCTACAGTTGACTGGTCGTTCACTAATCTTTTGCTTCTGAATGTTGAATTATCTCACATTCATTGATGGTGATTATCAGTCCCAAAGCCATGCAACTGTGGCGGTGTTCTTTTTCTTGACATTGACGGCCAGCTCTTTTTGGGAACATTCTTCACTCAGTCTCCCACCATTGACTTTTAGTTAACGGCTTAACTCATAAGGCATATCGAACATAAAATCAAAAATCTAAGTACATCAACCAACACAACTCCAGCTTATCAAAGTAGGATATGCTACTGCTAGAATGGCTGCTATTTGCCTGTTGTAACCACCAAAATTTTAGTCTTGAATCCAGTAGTTTTCAAGCTAACTCACTACAGTATAATGAGACATATTCTGGAGAAGCGACAAAATAACAAAAGAAAAGAATGAAGTGAGGAATATCAGAATTATTTCAAATATCATACCATGCTTCCACTCCAGGATGACATACGTAGGAAGTTGCATGCTAGGAAAGCAAAAAAAGAAAAGATTTCTCTCTTTAAAACGGTAATGGAGACACCTTGATCCATATAATTCCCGTCTCACCATGAAACAGGCTTCAGATTATTGTATCCTGAAAATTAATGAACATTGCCACTCAAAGATGAAATGGAGTTGGTAGGGATGCTATAATGGCTATATCTTGCTGCTCATCCTTTGGATCATAACACATTATCAAAAGGCATACCAAAAAACAGTCCCAGAATGACAGAAATGCACATCAGCATCTTACTGGTGCCCGTATATTAAGAGTTTTCTCAACCATTTGTTATACTTTGTGGAACGGTTCTTCTTGTAAGCACAGATGTCAAACACTAGGATATGGCTCAACCATAAAGGGAAATAGAATCAACTAGTAGGCAACTTGGCATTCTCAAGTAGCACAAAAATTGGTTATATCAGCTGATAGAAACCCAAAGGGGAGAAACTCGTAATGCCCTCCGTCAGATAGACCAAGAGACAAAAGATGGAACACTCTGAGAGCAGGACTACGCCTGTAGACCAAAAGATGAAAAGATGAAAAACTTTAGAATAAAGCATTAATGATGTACCAAGTATTTAAGAATAGTGTATTAACCGGTCATCCCAGCAAATTCAGCTTTCAGTCCCACCCATGAATGCTATCTATGCATCCTTGAATATACAGCATCTCACAGTATTTACATAAGCCAGCATTTCATATGACATCAACCTTACAAACATCTCACATGATCCTCACATATCACCTCTTCGAACATCCTGCTAACCAGGCGTATCTTAGCAACAGTGACCAAAATTATAAACATTTGACATGAAAGCATCTTAATACAGGGGCGGAACTAGGTTGTAATGTGTGGGGGCGTGGGCCCCACCAAAATTTGAAAAAATATATATTTGTATGTATATATATGTATGCATGTATATGTATGCATGTATATGTATTAGGCCCCCACCAAAAATATATATGTATACGGACCCCACCAAACCAAAGGTCTGGTTCCATCATTGCCTTAATATATAAATTAAATAACTGTTGTGTTGATCAATATACATGCAGTCCAGGTTTCCGTGGTTATGCATGTAAAAGTTAAAATCCAGATTACACAACAGATTCCTTTCCATCTCGACACAGTAGGTCGTCCAGCTCTTCACATGTTCTTTCTACATGTTTCCCACGTTTATTCTCTTAATACTTGTCACCATGAATCTCCCTAGCAACATGCTAAACTGTAAGATACGTACCACATCTAACTAAAAGGGCACTTGGAATATTTTTCCACTAATCTCAATGTTCAGAAACATTAGCTTTTCTAAATATATAACAATCTCCTAAAAGACATGACTAAATAATAACAGAAAGCTACTCTTATAAATGCCATATAAATGGCAAGAGCATGCAGGTAAAAGCAAAATGTGTATGAAATAAATAAACTTAGGGGCCATGATCATATAAAAGAGACGTGTACAGGAAATCCAACGGCTTACCAGGGCTTCAACCCCACCAGCTGCAGCAATTGCTTCTCGATTTCTATCGTCAAATGATAAATTCCACAGTGCACCAGCAGCTTCTTGTCTTTTGCATGCATACAGAATGATAAAAGGATGTCATATGTGACTTTGATGCAGAAGTGAACAGGTAATAAAACAGTTGACAAATAATGACATGCAGTATGGATAATCAAATGGAGGCATAAACAAAAGTTAAAAGAACATTTTCTAAAATGTAAACAGTACTAGAGTTTTTTTTCCACAAAAAAGAAAAGCGACAGGAATGTTTGATTTTCAAACTTCATGCATGAACTAACAGCCGAGTAACACGCCAAACATTCTAAAAAAAATTGTGCCTCTAAGCACTAACGGTGATGACAATACATAGTATTCACTATTCTAGAGTTGGATATGCCAGTGAGAACAGCATGAACTCTGAATAGTAAAAAGTAAGAATTAAGCACACAAGACTAAAATCAAAATTGTATACTATTAGATTAAGACTTTAACCACACCAAGATCAACTATATAGGGAGTTGACCTAAACCAGGTTATAATTAATCCACCAAAAGTTGCTTCTAAAATCAAACATGACCCATAACACCAAGCCCGGTCCACAGCAGTCTGAGAAAAAACACGAAGCCCATCTAATTGTAGGAATATGTTTGGGTCAATATCTTCCACTGAGGCTAGTCCAACTCCCAAATGCTCATCCCAAAAGAACAATCAAAGAGGCACCCCTTCACTGTGAGCTAGACATAAATAATTTAATATTATGTGGAATTTATATTAACTAACTTTAGATACATGAGACTTTTTTAAATTACTGAAGCAAGAACATCCTTTTGGAAAGGAGGTGCCAGTACCAAACTATTAAATCTCATAATTATAATAATTTAAGACAAACAAATAAAGAGATAATAAAAATTTTATGTAAAGGACTTTCTGCAAAGCTCATAATGCAACATTATTTTAACATGAAAATGAAAAACTAAAATTGAAAATGATGGAATCAATTTTAACATCAGTAATCACCAACCCTACACAAAATTTTAACTTCATTATCTAGTAAGCATATTAAGATGCAGATAAGAATAATAGAACATAGGAATGTGACTCAATAATGTTTGCAAGCTGTCCATAACAGGGCGACTTTCTTTGGACATGCTTCTAGTTTTGCTCCCCCAGAAGGAGAGAGAGTTTGTTAAAGACCATACAATTATATTCGCAAAAGAAAATTTAGAATGATAGAATTTTGTCCTTTGAAGTCCTGAAAGAAACAAATGACTGAACATAATGGATCACTATGATCAGCAGATGACATGCTAAAAACCAGTTGAAGTGCAACAACTGCATGCCCAAGATGCCTCATCCAACTGAAGGTGCAGCCACTAAACAGCAGCAGCAGCGATCCTCCAAAATTTCCAAAATTCAAGTAGGCGGTAGGTTGATGCGCCTATGGCTTTTTGTGGGAATAAAGGTAGGATTTTTGTGGATGTGGACTAATAAAAATAGGATTTTTATAAGAACTGATCTGAAATTAACAATAAAAGCTACTATAATTAATCTAGGGATAAACTAACAATAGCAATTGAAGAAAACAATTGCAAGAAATAAATCTAGGGTTCTAGGTAGGAAAAAGACTCACAAATCAATTCTTCGATAACCCCTCTAGGGCCGGCCGGCCCTTGCTTAAGGGGTGGATTAGCTAATGGTTGAATTACTAAACGACCCCCCCCCCCCCCCCCGGTAGTTGCAAACTACAAGTTTGACCCCAGGCCCGTGGTGGACCCGAATCGTCTCCTCCTTTGATAAACTTGAACCGGTCCCTCAATAGACCCGCGCGCCCCGTCGTGCGCCCCCTCGTGGTCCCGCGTCTCTTCACTACTCTCCCCAAAAGTGTCACCTTGTCATCAAGGTAGAAGTCTGAAAATTGGGCTCGTATCACCCCACGGGGCTCCCATGTACTATCATAGTCCGGCAGTCCTCTCCATCTGATCTGATCAGCACTTCTTGTGTCCCATCTGCGGCCTGTCTAACACCAGTCAGCTCCTGCGGCTCAAGCATCACCTCCATGTCATCTGTCAGGGTGGGAGGAAGAGTAGGCGATAGAGTATGGTCCCCAACCGCTCGCCGCAGCTGTGAGACATGAAAAACAGGGTGGATGGTGGAGGTAGCAGATAACTCGAGACGATACGCCACCTTTCCTATCTGTGCGGTAATCTCGAATGGTCCATAGTAACGGGCCGCCAGCTTCGCATTGCTCCTATGAGCCAATGTCTTCTGTCTGTAGGGATAGAACTTAAGGTAAACCCGATCACCTACGGCAAACTGTACATCTCTCCGATGTTCATCGGCTTTAGTTTTCATTATCTGTTGGGCCCGCAGCAAATGCCTTTCAGCTCCTCCAAACATTTGTCATGCTCCCCCAAATGCTTCTCGACCTGTGAAACGGGAGTGGTACCTCTACTGTAATGGACCAAATAGAGCGGGTCACGTCCATACAAAATCCGAAAAGATGTACTCTGAGCTGCCGATGGGTATGAAGTGTTGTACCAGTATTCTATCCATGCTAACCACCTAGCCCACTGCTTTGGCAAATCTGAAGCAAAACACCTCAAGTAGGTTTCCACACTCCTATTCAACACCTCGGTCTGACCGTCTGTCTGTGGATGATAGGTTGTGATACTCCTCTGTTTAGTCTTTTGAACCTTGAACAGCTCCCGCCAAAAACTGCTCATGAATACTTTATCTCGGTCGGATACGATGGAAGCATGGAAACCATGCAAGCGGCTCACCTCCCGCATAAAAGTTGTAGCTATTGTCACTGTCGTATATGGATGTCTCAACGGCACGAAGTGGGCATACTTGCTGAGGCAGTCCACCACTACTAGTATGGAATTGTAGCTCTCTGAACGTGGTAACCCCTCGATGAAGTCGATGCCGATATCCTCCCAAACTCTCTCCAGGAGGGCCAACGGTTGTAGAAGTCCTGCTGGTGCCAATGACATATATTTGTAACACTGGCAGACGTCACACTCCGCTATCATCTTAGCGATATCTGTCTTCATACCTGGCCAGTACAGCTCCCTAAACATCCTCATGTAAGACTGATGTATCCCTAAATGCCATCCAATAGAGCTGCCATGGAACTCCTGAAAGATCAATGGGATATGTGTGGATCCCCTGGGAATCACCAGTCTCCCCTGGTAAAGTAGTCGCTGCTCACTCATGGTATACCCCGGAAATTCTGCTGAACCCTGCTGCAGTGTCTCCTGTATCTGTGCTAAGCCCGTATCGGCCTCAATCTCTCTGCTCAACGGCTCCCAGTCTAGGAGGACCGGTACGGAAAAGGCTGCCACCTCTGCTAACTCCTCTCTACGGGACAAGACATAAGCCGTCGTATTCTCCAAGCCTGGTCGGTACTGTATCTCAAATGTGTAATGGACCAGCTTGGAGAGCCACTTCTGATGCTCCTCTGTGACCATGCACTACACCAACAAATATTTCAGACTCCTCTGGTCAGTCCTCACTATAAATCTTCTCCCCAATAAATAAGGCCGCCACTTCTGGATGGAGAGCACGATCGCCATCAATTCCCTCTCATAAGCTGATTTAAGCATCGCTCGTGCTGGCAGAGTCTGGCTGAAATATGCAATAATCCTCTGATCCTGCATCAGCACTACCCCCAACCCATGTCCTGAAGCATCGGTGTCTATCACAAAAGGCCTGCTGAAATCTGGTAATGCCAAAACCGGCACGGTCGTCATCGCCTGCTTCAGGGCCTTGAATGCCATGGTGGCCTCCTCGCCCCAGTGGAAGCTGTCCTTTAACTGCTCCGTAAGTGGCCAGGCGATCGAGCTGTAACCCTGGACGAACTTCATGTAGTACCCCGTAAGGCCCAAGAAGCCCCGCAGGCCTCGTAGTGCGGTGGGTAACGGCCAGTCTACCATCGCTGCAATCTTGGCCCGGTCTGTCGCCACCCCCCTCAGCTGAGACGATATGCCCCAAGTACTCAACTTGTGGCGGACCAAACAGACACTTCTTATTGGCACAGAGCTGTTGGTACTACAACTCATGTAACACTGCCTGCAGATGCCCCACATGCTCCTCCACAATGCGACTGTATATCAGTATGTCGTCGAAGAATACCAGGACAAGTCTCAGGAGGTAGAGCCGGAACACCTTGTTCATTAATGCCTGAAATGTCGCCAGAGCATTCGTCAGGCCAAACGACATGACGAGAAACTCATAGTGCCCCTCATGAGTCCTAAAGGCGGTCTTGGGCACGTCAGCTGCCTCATCTGTATCTGGTGATAACCTTACTTGAGATCAATCTTGGAAAAACATGCAGCCCCATGGAGCTTGTCAAGAAGCACGTCGATCACTGGAATGTGAAACTTATAGGGAATGGTTTCCTTATTCAGAGATATGTAGTCCACACAAAGTCTCCAGCTGTCATCCTTCTTCTTTACCAGCAACACTGGGCTAGAAAATGGACTCACACTCGGCTGAATCACTCCTACCTGCAGCATGTCCTCTGCCAACCTCTCGATCTCATCCTTCTGCACCTGGAGGTATCTACAAGGACGCGCGCTGATGGAAGACACGCCCTCCCGCAAAACAATGGTGTGCTCGTAGTCTCGGGGTGGCGGTAATCCCTGTGGGGTCTGAAACACATCCTCGTACTGGCTCAACAGCTGCTCTAGTGCTACTGCCTGGGTGTGGACCACCCTCTACTCTACCGCGGCCACCGCACGTAGCTCTACCAGATATCCTCCTCCTGCCATGTGTATAGCTCGTGTCATGACCTTATAGAACACTAAAGAGCGGCAAAGGCTGGAGTCCCCCTGCAAGACTACTGCCCTCCCCTCATCCTGGTACTCCAACCTAAGCCGTTTCCAGATTGTTTTGGTTTCCCCTAATGTCTGCAGCCACTTCATCCCCCAGGATGACATCAGTGCTCTCTAACTCCAAGGGAAGGAAATCCGTGACAATCTGCACCTCATGCACCGTCACAATCACACCTCGACAGACGCCGTTGCTGTGTGTCACCTGTCATGTGCCCAACACTACTTCGTATCTCCCGATGTAGCTCAGCTGCAGACTCTGCTCTCCCACCAGCTTGCTGGAGATAAAATTGTGGATGGCCCCACTGTCGACTAGCACTACTACATTTTGTTCGCCCACCTGTCCCACCAATTTCATGGCGTGGTTCGGCGTGAACCCCACCACAGAATTGAGAGATACCTCCGCCAGGTCCAAGTACTGGTGCTCCTGCTCCTCGTCCTCTCGAGCCTCTAGTATGACCACATCTGACTTTGATACCAAATGATGCGTTTCTGGATCTAGATCTGGAAATTCAGATCTGAAATTATATAATAAAGTCTACAAAATAGGCTACTTGCTAAATAACGACTACAAATTGACGAAACAATTAACTAGAGATTAATCTCGAACTAGGAAAATTCCTGATACAATTAATCTAGGAAATAAAGAAATAAACTAGATGAAATCACTCAACAATTTTCGCATGCTCTCCTAGGACCGGCTATAGGCTTTAAATAGAAAACAATACATAATAAGCCCATTTATGAAAATACCCCCCGGCCTCCAAAATATAGCCGCATCATAGGTATCTCAAAGCTCCTTTGATTATAGTGAAACGATGGGAGGATAGGATGAATAAATTGAAAACAATTTGTTAGAACTGGAAGAACTAGATCAGTCAAACAAGAAGATACAAAGACAGCCACAACCCATTTTAATTACATATGAAAAATTGAGATCCACACTTCTATCTAATTCCATCTCGTTCAAGATATGTTTTAAGACCATATGCATCTAATGCTATCGGATTTAGAACTTCATTTCAATTATGATATTATCAGCTGGCTGCTACTGTAGATTTTGGATCCCAATCACCCTTTAAAATGCATCATTTTACCACCGAATCCCAGATACCATGTCTTCTCCAGCTTAATTACAAAGTAATGTTTTATGTGATAGAAACAACACACCCAACGAATCTATTAATATACCAAACCTAATCAATGAACTTGTTTACTCAAACTATCCAAGTCAACCACCAATGGATGCACAAATGCCCCTGCATCACAGTGCTGAAGCCTCTTTGCATTCTTGTACCAAATTCCAGCCTATTTTTATATTTTAAAAAGGAGGGGTAGGAAGAAGAAAATGATGATGATGTTATCCTAGACAAATTATCTACAGCAGAAGGACATGCCAAACTAAAGAAAACTAAGCCAAAAGCGGACCATCTCCACATAATACCATAATAGAATTGGCTAAAAAGTTGCAAAAAAATCAAGATATGAAAATATAGATGCAGTTAGGAAGAAAATTAATGCAGTAAGTGAAATGGCTGTCATGCATCCAACCTATGTCAGTTTCCCTCGGCTGGAAGAACCCAGCTCCAACGGCTACAAGTTTGTCTATTATATGCCTGAAATCTATATTTCTATTACTCACTCAAATCTAGCACCCTCTACCCATGAACAAGTAGCCTGCAGCCATCCTCCTCAACATATTGAAGCAATACAGCTGTAATTTCAAAGCAATACAGCTTGTAAGGATAGCAACATGTACGTGATCAGCCAAGAAATTTTCAGAACCAAAAAAGTAAACCAATCCATAAAAAGACAAAATTCTTCTGTAAACTCAGTTTTTGTGCTGAGAAAATCGCAGATCAGGCAAAAAAAATCATAGAACCCAATTCTAGCCTATCCTACCAGGAAGGCTTCCACACATGGTATTTTAAAATTTCCAAGTTCAAACAGCAATGAAGAAGGAATCTACTGTCAGACTCATTTGTTCAGACAAGAACACGCCAGAATCTATTCAAAGAGCAACCAAGAAGCCACAAGTCTAATGTTTGCAAACACATACAAGTTCAGCATCTAAAACAGCAACCAATACCCTTCAAATTTCAGGGGGAGACAGCCAGCAAACCACATACAAGTTCAGCATCTAAAACAGCAACCAATACCCTTCAAATTTCAGGGAGAGACGGCCAGCACAGAATACCTTTTATTGGAGGGAGACTAATGGAATGATCGGATAATAAAATGTATAGATACTTTGAAAAGAAGCATGATGAATCAAAGTTGGTGAAAGAACTATCGAATGAAGAGCTGCTAATTTTAAGATCCAAGTACAGTTGTCCTCTACTTGACTCCCTTCTCATCCAGATATAAATAGATCATATCTATGTTAGACCCACGGCCTGGGGCCGCCAAGCCACGCGCGCAAGCCTGGGGAGGCCGACTTAAGGGTTATTTGGTCTTTTTCTTATTTTGAGTGTTAGGAGAGGATTTTTCTTATTTAAACTAGGGGTAGCCGTCTTTTGTAGGCATGCTTGATGATTGATAATTCTCTTGAGCATCCTTAGGTAGATCTAGATTAAATAGTGCGGACGTCCTCTTATCGGTGTCTTGGAAGGAGGTTACACCTTTCTAATATCCAATTATCTTTATTCGGCTTCTTTTATCAATAAAGTTGGGATCTTTCTTCATTTTAATTTCAGATTTTGAGTGGATCCTAACAATTTGGAATCAGAGCGTGACGATCCATGGCGACGACGACGAGATTGAAAGATAAAATTGAGGCGTTGGAGGAAAAATTCATGGGAAAATTGAAGGGGTAAAGAAATCAGTGGCGGAATCCATCGATCAAATGAAGGCAAGTCAAGCAAAGAACGACCAACAATTTGCGAAGATCCTCTCCCTCTTGGCGGCTATTCCACAAGGCGAAGAAAACCCTAATTTGACACCAAAGGCGGCAACTTTGAAGAAGGAAAAGGGAAAAGAAGAGATTTTTACCCAAAATCAACCCTATTTCATGGCAGAATTTGACGAGGAAGAAGATGAGGATCCGTGGAAGGGGGATAATCGTGAGGACATCCGGCGAAGGGCGGGGGAAAGAGGAGGGGTGACGGTGAGTTTGGCCGTCACCCCCACGAGACGCGGCGAGAAGAGGGGCTCCCCACGGAGCCGCTAGAGGAGGGAAGGGGGGGCGGCGCACCCCCTGACCCCCGCCGAGGTTCGCCGGCCCCCGACGGGCCCTACGGGGCTTCCCCCAGGCCCCGCGGGGCAGCGAACATCCGCCAGGCCCCCGCGGGCTTGGGCGGCTACCGCCAGGCCCCCGCGGGCCCGGTACCAGGCCGCGGCGGCCCTGGGCAGCAACGTCCAAGCCCCGCGGGCCCTCAGTCGTTCCGCGGATCTCTTCCCGGGCCATGGCGGGCCCCGACGCACCCGACGAGCAGCGCAGGCGACAGCAGCAGTTCGAGAGGGGATTTCAGCCCTATTTGGAGGACCCGGTGCGTGATTTTGGCGAGAAATTTGACCCTGGGGAGGGACATGTGTCCTACGAGGACGGGGGAGGCTATGGAGCTGAGTTTGGGGATGACGCAAGACGGGATGACTTTGAGGGATGGCGTGGAGGCCCTCATTGGAGGCAGTACGAGACGCAGGACAAGAGGTAACAGCACTATCACCAGCCTCGTCGTGCAGAGGAGAGGCCCGATCAGGGGCACTTTGGAGGAGACTCCAAGGTGCGGAAGCTGAAGATGCCACTGTTCGGAGGGGAGGATCTGCATGCCTGGTTGTTCACCGCGGAGAGATATTTTGTAGCGCATCACATGACAGATGCACAGAAACTAGAGGCGGCAGCTATCTACATGGAGGGGAGAGCCTTAGGGTGGTATCAGTGGACGGAGAGGAGGCAGCAGATTCGATGTTGGGAGGAGCTGAATGACCTTATCCTGGAGAAGTTCAAGGATCCTCGCCTGGAAAACTTGCACGAGCAGTTATACGCTCTCAGGCACGAGGGACCGATGAGAAAGTACATTGAGAGGTTTGAGACCTTATCCAAGAGAGTACACGGCGTGTCAGATGAGTCTCTAGAGGACACTTTCCTGGAGCGGCTGAGACCCAGTCTCCGAGCTGCAGTGAGGCCCTACAAGCTCAGGGGGCTTTCCGAGGTCATTGAGATGACACAACTGGTAGAGGACTCACGAGAGGAGGACAGGAGAGCCAGGAGTGGCTACAGTGGCTAGGTACAGCGAGGCACCTACTCTGGAGCCGGCGGGACCAGGGTCACCACTGAGACAGATCAGACGAGTTTCGAGAAGACGGAGGAGCAGATTAGCACACCACCGGCTGGGGACCAATTCCGGAGGTTGTCCGATGACGAGATGAGAGAGAAGCGGCAAAAAGGGATCTGTTTCAGATGCGATGAGCGCTTCACCCCTGGACACCGCTGTGCGGGTTACAAGCTGCAAGTGTTGATCGCAGAGTCAGACGATGAAAATGATGTAGAGGACGAAGGGATCGGAGGTGATGACGACTCCCCCTCGGAGTAGCACATCCAGTGATGTCAAGCACCAACTTGAGGACAAGGTGGATTTTCAGGGGCGGAGTAGGGTTAGACCCACGGCCTGGGGCCGCCAAGCCACGCGCGCAAGACGGGGGGAGGCCGACTTCAGGGTTATTTGGTCTTTTTCTTATTTTGAGTGTTAGGAGAGGATTTTTCTTATTTAAACTAGGGCTAGCCGTCTTTTGTAGGCATGCTGGATGATTGATAATTTTCTTGAGCATCCTTAGGTAGATCTGTATTAAAAAGTTCGGACGTCCTCTTATCAGCGTCTTGAAAGAAGGATACACCTTTCTTGTATCCAATTATCTTTATTCGGCTTCTTTTATCAATAAAGTTGGGATCTTTCTTCATTTTAATTTCAGATTTGCGTGGATCCTAACAATCTATTAGAATTCTATCTGAATTAATCTGCTATCATAAAAGGAAGTCACCAGACAGCTACAGTAATTACACAATTTTAGATGCCTTTCAACTGCACCTTTTAACGTCTACTTTCCCAGTTCCCCCAGATCATTGTCCTCCCCAACTAAACCATGTGATTATGTACTGTGATACAAAACTCGGAAAGCCAATAAGGCCTAGTTTGGCAATACAGTTTCTAAGGCGGAGGCTTCGTTTACGTTAAAATGTAACCAAGGTTTTAATTCATACAAGCCTCAGTTTCATAAAGTTTGTGGCTGCAAAAACTCTTTTTCGGCATCCAAACAAAAGTTTCAGAAACCTCAGTTTGAACCCCCAAACTCCACGAACTAAACTGTGTTGCCGGACGAGCCCTTAGTCTAGTCTTAATAGGCCATTCAGACTTGGACCACATTAACCTAGACTGGATATTGTCCTTATCAACCCATCGTAACAAGATCGACTCCAAATGGGTTTGTTCCATGTCGACCACCAATCTTGCATAACTCCATATTAAAACCTAAAAATCTTAATATTTCCAAATCCATACCTCAAGTCACTTAAATTGAGTCAAAAACTACAACATGTCACCTTCTCTAATTATCTAGTTACCCTGAGAACATGATGAACATATTCTCAAATTACTTGATGAGTTTAACTCAAATCATGGACTATCATATCATAGTCCGACTGGTAAATGAAGAAACAAAAGGTGAGTTCTTACTTGAATGATCTAAGATGCCATTTGGCTTTCCGATGTACCCACAAAAAAAGATGCCATTTGAAGATAGAAAGGGGTCCATATGGAAAAACACTATATCAAATTGGCAAACATTAACCCAATCATCAGACACCTTGGGCATGTAAGGTACAGCTTGCAGAAAAATGGCCAAAATAAGGCACAAATAAGTATAAAGATTAAAAAATAACTCAAGTGTAAGCTCGTGTAATTAATTATACCAGGCCAAATTAAGTACACTAGTGGGTCCAGTCTGCATCAGATTGCTTTAAAATTGTAATAAGCAAAAACCAACCACCACAGGATTTCCTCTCCCCCCCCCCCCCCCCCTCCCCCTAATAAATATGAACCAAAGAAGTGTACCTTACGCCTTCATTCTGAGAACAAGTTAACTGCACCAGTGCCTCTAGTGCCCCTGCCTCTTGACCAACAGCAGCATTGTTACTGTTGCTATCTCCATGAGCAGCTAAATTAGCTAATGCACGAGCCGCCTGAAGATGCAAGAGGGGGGTTAGAAATGAGAACGGCAAGCAACCTTCCATGTAACAAATTATAAATGTGTCCTGCTTAATAATTGCAGTAGATGTCTAACCAAAATCTTCGGTACAAGTGAACAATGATGAGAAGAAAGTGCAAGCATCCGAATAGACAGAATCAAGATTAGATGGATGAGAAACTGTGAGGATTCACTTAGATCCATTGGCAAGAATGCAAGAAAAAAACTTCATATAAAAATTACTTTATATTACAAAAAGAATCCGTATTATCATGCCAACCAAATCAACAGCTTCATCTCTGGAGTTGAATATCCTGAGTCCCTGACATTTCAGTCTTGACCAACTTACATACCATCCTCTACAAATTATAAAATTAATATAGGATGAAATCAGAGTAAATGTTAAACTACAATATAGGTTAGATTATAAGCATGCAAACGCAATGATGTCTCTGAAAATTGTTTGCAAGTGAGATCTAGAAAGTTTTATTTGAATACTTTTATAGTAGCCATGATGTGTGCATTGTAGCAAGAGTAGTTGTCTGATCAGCACGCAAACGAGGTAATATGACAGTTAAGTTAGAAAGAAAGCTCATTGTTGTAGATATATACAGCCATTAGAGTCCTTGCCTAGATTTCTTGCAGAAATGTCCACAGGTAAAATCAGCACAAACAACGACAAATAGAATATCCTCTCAAGCTCCAGAATTTATAGATTATCAACGTTTTCCCCAGTACCTTAACCATCAATGTACATTGTTCTCATCGCTCAATTTGCTAATCATCCATGGCATTATAACTGCATCCTCAAAAAAGGTTTAAAACGACCTTGGTCAAAAGAACTCTTTCAACCACTAATCCAATTAAAGTATGCAATTATATCTTAAGTCCTTATGGACTTTTATCATATTTTCAAAACTAAAAATAAACAGTGCTTTATCCTCTTTCTTATGGTATTCCAATTTAATAGACAAAAATTCTATTAACCAGCAAATAAATATGTCAAAATTTACATTAGCTTGTCTTTTATTGTCAGATGGTACTAATATTCATTTATTCCATAATCATTCCCATTACTTTATGAAGCAAGTTTCCAACATGGTCACTGAACAAAGAAAGCAAAACAGACATAGATAGGCAGATATGCAAAATCTGAAAAGTCATAGTATATGGATATGTTATGGACATAGAAATAAAACGTTGTATATAAGTAATATAAAAAGAATTAAAATAGAGCAAGATAAAACCTTAAATTGATGAGAACAAATCGTATGAATCGTATGAATACAATATCAAATAATCTGTAAACCGCTAAACATCTACAGTATGAAAACTGAACACCATCGTGCCCCAATCCAACAGTCTCCAAACTGGTTCAAGACTGGACAAATGCTGGTTGTGAACAATGCATATCCATCAAGTATCCCGCAGATGATGTTGCAAATATGTGCAAAACATGGATATGGGGATATCCGGTGTGTGGCTATGTACCATAGCTTGCAATTGTTTTATTTTTATGAAAACTAATTAATGCTGTCAGATACATCTGAAGAGGTATGTTGATATATTGAGCTAAAAGCACGGACAAAGCCAGGGCGTCACATTTTACAAATTTTCAATAAGCCCTTTATGTGTGTGTGAGGTGCCCCCTTTATTATACCACTAGCTCCGTCATTGGCAAAAAGGGTAAGACCTATCTAAAGATATTATTGATAATGAAAATATATAGAGAGTTAGACATGGTTATGGGTGTACATATCAAACATATAGGACGCTCTGATTTGCATGGAGACTATTTACAGTTCCAACGAAGGTGAGTGAGATATATGGGGGACGAGCAGGGTAGCGCCTTGTGTTATGAAACCAGACAGCTTGAAACTTTGGAAGCTCACAAGCCAATTACCATAAAGTTAACCAAAACATATGTTGCAAGGCAACATTTTCTTTTTGTTCCCCTTTTCATTAGCTTTTTTTCCAGATAAACATATCTAGGCATGTAAACAGATACAAATGTGTCGATCCAAATCCAAGTCATATTCCATAACAGTACATAATAAATATGGACATCCAACATCCATCAGTTTATTATATGAATATGAATAGGACAGTGATAAACTATCCTAACTATCCAAATAACTGAACAGCTACTCGAATCTATAATAAGTCCCACTTCATAAGTTACATTATATTATGTATATCATGGTCAAAAAGAGCCATCGCTATTTCATTTAACATAGTTTAGCAAAAGAGCAGAAATTGAAGATTGATCAATTTTTGCAATCATTGAACATGGTCGACATTATCTTATCAATATCCATATTTAATCCAGGTCCAAATCAGTGTTCATCAATAGTGAATATTGAGTCATATATGAATAAGTTCCGCGTTCATATTGGAATTCCTTCTGAGAAACTAAATACAAAGATGATTATGATTATTTTTGTTATGTCTCCATGCCTCCTCCTATGGTTGGTCAACTTTCAGTTTAAATCCATTCTATCTTCATCCCCCACCCATCTCTGCCTTCCCATATCCTCCCTTATTAACATTCTTCCCCTCCTTTTTCTTTTTTTATCTCATGTTTCCCTTCTATCCCTATGGATCTTATATTTACAAGCATCGGCTTCACGAAAGTGATCCCTGGATCTTTAGTGCATCGCCTTGAGAATAGCTTCAAAAAGATCATAGGCAGATAAACCTCATCCGGTAAAAATCCAACTAATTTAATGATCTCCCTTTTGCTTCCAAGAAATGATTTAGGACTGAAGGGTTACTTCTTTTGGGATCGCATCCTCCCTCCCAACCTGCCTCCCAGAAATGAGCAAAAATTCCAATCAAATCGAACGGCCCAAAAACCGAACCAACCCGAGCACTTCCATTAGGTTTCCGAACCGAAAACAGTCGGTTCAAGTTAGTTCTTAAGTTATTACTTCCAGGTTCGGTTTGAAGTTCGGTGAGAATAGTAAACCTAGGGGTGGCAAAATGCACCCAACCCGAACCCGGCCTCTTGTGCCGGGTATGGGTAGGAGGCAATCCGGGTCGGATAGGATCTGGGTCGACCAGAATAAAATCCGGGTCAGGTAAAGGTTTGACCCCTCAACCCGGATGACCCGAATTTCACCTGTTTATATATTATAATATATTAATTATAAAACAAAGCCTCCACAATAGCACTACCAGCATTGTTGGTTTGTGCTTCTCCTTGTATCTTTTGAAGGTTGCTGGTTCGATTCCTAGAAATCTCAATCCGTTCATTTTAAATTTTCAATTTCAAAACATAATATTTAGAAGTATTATATAATAAAATGATCACCCCATAATAATGACTTCTTTGGCACAGTTGGTTCGGTTATTATCATGCATTTGTGAGGTTACGGGATCGAGCCATGTTGGTTGCACTTACTTTAATGTGTTTTTTCAAACTTTAAATATATTGTACTGACATGAATAAATCTAAGAGTGTGAGTAAATAGAGATGCTTGTAGCGTATTGGTACTATCATAGGCGAGTGTTCTTGCAGTCGCGAGTTCAAGGATTGCTTTTAGCAATTTGTTTCGCAAAAAATTTTATTCTTTTCAACCCGTACCCACCCCACCCGACCCGCAAGACAAATCGGATCGGATATGGGTGACCCAGTTTGCACCCGGGTCGGGTACAGGTTTCCGAACTTTGACGCAGATTTAATCCGGGTCGAGTTCGGGTCTATCCCTATCCGAGCCGGATCAAACCTGACCCGATCCGACCTGTTTGCCACCCCTAAGTAAACCAAACCAAACCAAACAATACACTAAATATATTCATTACATGGTAACTTAGTCCAAACCCTACATCGTTGCTTCTCCTCCCTTTTTTTGCTTTTCTGACCGAGTCTCTCTTGACGCATGAGTTACGACCTCAGAATCAATTTTAAACCTCATTGTCACTAGAGCTCCGATCTCTAAAGTTCATCTCATCATCGTCGCTACCATCAAACTTGTCTCACTGCACTCAACATCGATCTCTGACATTCAATCTCGTTCAATCTCCGAAGTGTGATCTCAATTTGACACAAGCAGAGAATGTATCAAACTTCAATCGGTTTTTATATGAGATGATGTTTTGATTTTTGTTTAGGATTAATTTTGTTTTGATTTTGATCTTGATTGCTTTTTGAAAAAAAATAGGCCGATGAGAAAATGATTATAAATGATAAGTATAAGTCTGAAGATCATCGGTGTTAACAAACTCTAATCTTCTCTCTGAGGTCATTTTTAAATTTTCTTTTGCTAATTTTAGATATTTTTAAAAATTTTATAGGTGTCTATGATAAAAGGAAATGGATTTTAGTGAAGCCTAATTTGCTGCTTAACAGAGACAAATCAAAAATGGATAGTCCTCATATCTTCCATTTTTTTGTTAAAAACGCTTGGTTATGTCATGAAGGCACTTTCTTCCATTTCTACCATGTGTTATGTCATTTCTTCCATTTTTGTACAGAATGAAGGCACTTAACATGTTTGAATAAATTCCTAAAAGGAAGCCAACCGGCCCAACTTCCCCTTCTAAACGTGCCAAGGATTTGAAGTTCAAGAATTATCCATCTTTTCTGGTTTCCACAGGAAAAGAGATCTTACCCTTTTTCATTCTATAACCACATTTTCCTTCTAAGGCCAACATCTCTTGTCAATTTATTCTATCTTATTTGTATTGATTATTTGTAATAATGTGGTCGTATGATGATTGAAGTGCATAGTTCAAATGAAAAATCTCTGCTGATCATGGATAATTGTGCATAATTGAAGTGCATACTTGTTGGATTTGGTATTCATTGAATATGTAAGGATCATGGGCAATTGTGATTTTTAGTTCATTTGGACTTTGTTTGGATTTGAAATGTATAGTTTTGTGATCGTTTCTCTTAGATGTCTTGTTAATCTTAGATGTATTTGCAATTGTGGTCTTTTTTCCCTATTTTTCTTCTTAGATGTCTTTGTAACCACAATATAAAGAGGCTTTTTATGCGGTGATTCAAAAACCGTTCCTTGCTAATGGGTTTTTACTTTTTAATTGTATTTTTTATAAAATTTGACGTTATGGGCTTGTTGAACCTCCAGCCCAACAGAACCTCACTGATCCAAGACAAACATGTCAATTTGGTTGGAAACAAAAGTCGGTCGGTTCAGTTCGGTTCGTGACATAACTTTCAGTTCAGTTTTACAAATTCTTTGCAAACCTGATCGAAGTGTACCAACACTCACCCCTACTCCCTCCCACTCTCTATATATCCTCGTTTTCGATGTTTATGCTTCACAAATAGATGGTTATAGTGATTAACCCATTCCTGTGATGACAACTTCCAACATCCCAGAGTAATACAAATCTTCTGACACCCTACCTTCTAATCGGTGTCTTCATGTTCGCTTTAAGGAACTCCCCTTTTAACAATCCATTACACGATGTAGTACTGCAGATTGTTCTTTGTTTTCTCTCAAAAAATTTCAAGTTACAAGCAACACAAAGTTTAAGAGTTTAATTGCTCTTCATTGGCATATATTAAAATCTACAATCATTGTTGTATTCCATCTCACCATTTCAAAACAGTTCTTAATTGTCATTTTCATTCTCATTAACCCAAATTAATCAGCATTTCCTTGCACACAATGTCTAACATTTAGCTAACTACAGAAACTGATTTCACCATTACTATTCATGTCAACTTCTGGTTATAACTTGGTTTTCTCTTATTAGTACTTTGAAGAATATCATCCTGCCACCTACTCTTTCCTTAATCCAAAAAAAAAGATTCTAACATGGCTATGGGTGCACCAATTTTGCTCTTTAGCTTATGCCTATGAGATTGTATTTCCGATCCAAGACGTTTGTGTTGTGTGGTTGTCCAACCTTCTCCCAATTTGGAGGGTGCATCCTTTTTGCACGAACTTAATTACATATTCTCCCTAAATGCTGGCCGGCATTATGACAAGGAGATCTGGTTGTAGTTATGCTGGGTACCAAGTAGGAAGATTCCCTTAAAGAGTAAGCTCCACATCAACTGATGGGAAAGTCTCAATTGTGATGACACCTCAAGTTTATATCTCCACTGCTCAGAAAACCCAACGCATACGTCACAGTATGGCACATTCTTAACTCCAGTACATTTGTGTTCATTATGTTGTAATTTGATCTATCAAATAATCAGCTGAATGGAACATTTAGACACATGAGAGAACAAAAAATGGTAGTTATTGTTGATATCTTTGAAATGAGTTACTTTCTGAGGTAAAAACAACATGACTCAATTGAATGACAAGACTGATTGAAGAAAAGACAAGTGTATGGATAAAGAATGATAATTCTTGGTACAGATTCTATATCTCTAAAGGTTCAGTATAGAGCTAGGAACATTGAATCAAGCCAGTAGTAGACAATGAAAGGTTAGCAATGAGAAAATGTTAGACCTGCTCTTGCACACCATCAACCTTGCACGACCGAGCAAGTGTCACCAGAGCATGGACGCCACCAGCCAATGCAACCTCCATGCTACATTTGTCATCAGCGGCCAAATTTGCAAGTGCACCAGCAGCTCGTTCCTGTTTCAGAACATGTCAAACTGTCAAGGCTCGATCCCTCTACTGTTCTATTCTGTTCTAAAAAACTTGCTTGTCAATGGACGTGCATACAAGAACTCCCTCGGTCCCAGAGGGCCATTTGAAAATAAGATCCACTAGAGCCTTCACTCCACCAGCCTCAGCAATAGCTGCCTGCACATAATATTATAAAAATCATAAAACATGGTCTATTTTAAAAAAGATCATACTACTTCCACGTCAAATATATCAAAACCTTGTGCTCTTCTCCTACAGAGAGATTCCAAAGCCCTCCAGCAGCCTCTTCTGCAACTAGCTTATTCATGGATCTTGCTAGATCTGCAAGGATTGTAATGCCCCCTTCATCTGCAACTGCTTTTGCAACTTTAGAATTCACCGACAAGTTTGCTATGGCCTGCAATTCCAATTGAGCATTTAAATCTGACCACAACCACGATTCCAAACCTCACAAACAATGCAATAGCTTGGCACAAAATCCTACCTTTGCAGCTTCAGACTGCACACCCTCCCTACGAGACCTCGCAAGCTCCAAAAGCAGTGGTATTCCATTATTCTTCATCACAGCTTCGGCCCTTGCTGGATCCACAGTCGCATTCTCATCATCTATTACCACAAAAGTAGCCAGCGCAGTTGCTGCTCTCTCTTGCACATCCTCTTGAGAACTTTTTGCCAAGCTCAGCAAAAGAGCAGTGCCCTGATTCAACCAAAACTCGTCGATACCATTTGGATTAGTCTCTGCTATCCGCAGAAGAGATTGCGACAAAATCCATTCAAGCCAGCTCATAATATCATTTAGATTCTTATCATTCTTGCCCCAAGTCATCCATTCCCCAAAAATGTCTTTTTCCTTAAGCTTAGAGACAGCTAACAAAGAACATATCCCTTTAAAGATGTCTGTGAAAAGCGCCATAAGCAGCTTACCCTTCTTGTTAAATGCAGTCGGGTTATGGTTCCCTTCGACCTCAAGCGTCACGCAATTAAGAGCACAAATGACCTTCAAACTATTCGACGATGAGAGGAGTCTTGAGACGGCATTGGGGCTCACATCAGTCCTCGAGACATCAACAGCCACCAAATTGGGCAGCTTGCTCCAAGCAAGTGCAGCCGAAGCCCATTTTATATTCCCAGAACCCGCAACCGATAAAAACCGAAGAGAGGTAACCATGCCTAATGCAGTCTCATCAACAGTCAAACAATCCGTAAACGATATCTCCTCCAGCACAACACAGTGCCTCGCCAGAGCGCCGATGGCCATTCCATCAATCTCCCTGATGCCAGAGAGCCGAAGCCGCTTAAGCTTCGGGCACAGCATTGCGACATGCCGGATGGCATCGCTGCTAATTTTGGTGACTTTATCGCATCCCTCCGGCCCAATCTGGAGGCTTTCTAGAGCTTCGTGTCTCGCCGCCATCACCGAAAGGGTGGCATCCGAAATCTCGCGGCAATAGTCGCCAGTTATCTCCCTAAGCCCCCGAGCATGGAGATGTGTAATCGCGGCAGCGGACTCCGAGCCCCTAAACCGGAGCCTGCGGAGGTCGGAGCACCGCGAGGCGAGGGAGACAGTGGTGTCAGTGTCGCATCGGTGGGCCCGGAGATCGAGGGATGACCAGAGGCAAGGAGAGGACCCGAGTGCTCGCCACGTCTTGCACGTGGAAGCCAGGCTCGCGCGGTCGCGGTAGTTGAGGCAAGCGAAGAGCTGGACTACTGTGTCATCTGGAAGGCTCGTCCAGTCGACGAACTCGCCGGCAATCTCGGCCCCGCCGGCGCCGTCCCCGCCGTCCCCGCCGCCGGGGCGGCAAGGGGGATAATCGTCGGAAGTCTCCGGGAAGCACGGGGAGACGACGATCTTCTCCTTGCCTTTGGATTGGGCCTTTCGCCGGACTCTGCGGCTCATGTCGACGGCTCCAAAGCCCTAGCTGATGACTCGGGCGAAGATGATACGCGGGATTGTCGATAGAAAAGATGATATTTTGTTAGGGTTTTGGGTATGATTATATGATGGATCCGATTGGTGCTATCGATTTGATCTGATGAAGAAGGGGTTTGATGGGGAGAATTTTTTTTAAAATTAAGTTTTAATTTTTAATTTGTTATAAATCGATGAAGAATGATTGAGAATTTTCGGGGGATTGGGGGGGAGGATGGAGGATGGAGCGGTGGGGGGAGGGAGGAGGGAGGAAACCCTCACAGAATTTGATCCGCCTCTCTCCTCTCCGTTTTTTGTGTGTTCGGTTTCTTTTTTGGTGTTTTAATTTTTTTTATATAATTTTTTTTTTTCGACGGAGAAGAGCGGAGGACAATGGACAGTATTTATGCGCATGCTCTTGAGTGGATTGTGGGATTATAAAATTTGACTCGTTGGGTCTTTAACTATTTTGTGTGGAGTCAATTTGTGGTAAATTCCAACGTCTTGTTATTTGTTGTGTTGTTAAGTTTTACTATGTGCACATATCATTTATTTACAAATTTGACACGCTCACATAACCAAATATTTTCCTCTTTTTTAACCTGCGCACATATCTACAATCTTCCTCTGATGCCATCCCCCCCTCCCACCCATCCCCTCATCCCAGCCCCTCCACCTCCACCTAAAACAACCCACAAGGACCTTTCACTTCCCATTGCTGCCAAACTCCCACACCCTACCAACGCACCACTGTGGGCTCCTCCCTCCTCACTTCACGACGCAGCCTCCCCGTCGACGAATAAGCCCACAACATCTTTGCCGAACCGTGCTTCCACCCCAAGCCTTCCCTCTGGCCGAGCCTCTGCTATCAACATCCTCCTCCGTCTCCACGACATCATCGTCCTTCCCCGAGCCTGAGCATGAGCCTGATCCCTCTCCAGCACATTTCCTAGCTTCACTGGAACTCCCCAAAAACCCGGAGCCAGTCTCGCTTGGCCTCGCGCATCCCTCGCCAAGCACCAATCTCCTCCTTCACACGGCGACTCCTTCGCACGATAGCACCCCGAGCAACCTTGCAACCATAGGCCTCTTCCCCGACCCCCTCTGTAATGGCCCTAGTGCCATGTACGCTAAGGTATGTCTATTTGATTGATGTATGTAGTATACGTATACTTGAATGAGTACATAGTGTACTTTGTGTGCATCTGTAGTGTATATAGGAATGGTGTGGTGCATATAGTAATTACGTAGTGTATATAGTAATGATGTGTTGGATGACCTATTGTGTAATGGCCCAGAGTGCCATATATGGTAGGGCCAATCTTTCTGTGACATATATACTGTATGTATGTTTGAATACGTGTGTAGTGGGTATAATAATGGAGTGCAGTGTGTGTTATTGTGCAGTGATATGTTGGTACATCCATATTAGAGTAGTATTACTTATTGTCGAATTAATACTATTAGTGTGTTAGTGCTTGTATTCATAAGGATGTTTCTTTGGTAATGTGTTGAGTGTAGGGTTCTTTGTGTATTATTACTATTATTATTATTATTATTATTATTATTATTATTATTATTATTATTATTATTATTATTATTATTATTCCTTGTGTGTTAATAATGGCGTGTATTTAGGCGCATATTGAGAAGGGTATTATTGTGCATCACTTTGGTATTTATAAAAGGCTAGCATTTGAGCATTTGTAGTGCATTATCTTGTTGTTACTAGTATTGTTGTTAGTCTTGGTTATTAGTAGCATTTGTTCTTAGTGTTGTTAATCTTAATGCCTAGCACTATTATATGTGAATGGCATTCTTGTGATGTGTGTATGCATGTAGTCGGGGGGGATGGGTGGTGTGTGTAGAGTGATGGCTCCTTAGGTAATTAGTAGATGGTAAGTATTAAGATATGTGTTAGTGTAGTAGGGCAAGTGTGAAAGAGGTTATGGGGGCAAGAATGAGGCTAGTGTGAAAAGGGATGTGGTTAGGGGCATTGGTGTAATTAAGTAAGGTGTGTGTGTATAGTAAAGAGGTGGATGTGCATGGTAAATGGCATCATTGTAATTACAATACCATGTTAAGGTGGGAAATTATGAAGAAGCTTAGTGCATGGCACACTTGTAATTAAGGCTAGATGTGTGTAAAGTAAGATGGCATGTGTAAGGTGTGGCAAACTTGTAATAAAGAGACATTTATAGAAGGGAGATTTTTATTAAAGGAACGGCATTCTTGTAAATAAAATACCAAGCTGGAGGGCAATGGTGAAATGATTGTGAGAAATGGCAAACTTGTAAATAAGGGATACATAGATGAGATATTTTCCCTTTAATTAAATCCCACACCTTCTACACTTTTCTTCTTCTTTCCTGTCTTTTTCTTTTCATTTTTCTTTTTACCTTTCCTTCCCTCATGTTAGCCGAACCTCTCCCCCTCTCATTTCTCTTTAATTCGTTCCTTAATTTGCATGCTATTCATGGTGATTAAGAGGAAGGATGAAGAAAAAGGAAAGAAGGCTTTTAAAGGGAGGATTCAAAGGATTTAATGGGAGGATTTAAAGGCAATGAAGTTTATTTGGTAGGAAAACTCCACTTAGTGTGTAATGCATGATAAGTTTTTAAGTAGAAATTTGCATTTTTCTACAAAAGATATGCGTGTTAATCGCCCAAGTTACCATTTTTATGAAATGTTATGAATTTTAATGCAAGATGTTATCTTTCTTAAGTAAGATCTCAAACTTGTTCGTTAAATATTAAATTGGGCTTGTTATTGTGTTTGCTACACAAATTAGTTATAAAGTTGACATTTTTTATTAAGTCCAAAGTGAAAGCAAGTAACTTTATTAGGTAATAGGCCTCATTTGTGCAAGCGGAGGCATCTTTCTTAGTTATCTCAACTATAATTGGCATTTGACATCATCTTGATATATTTCCATGCATGATTAGTTAAGGTTGTTGATGGAAGTAAATCTTGGTGAAATTTTATAAGATGACATTCTTAAGTTTCAAGATTGGTTGCCTTTTTGTGAGACATTGGTTAAAGGTAGTAGCCTTTAAATGTAGAGATAAACTTGTGTTGAATGTTGTATTCTCAATGTTGATTCTAATGTTGGTAGTTTTAAGATTGTAGTTAAGTTAAAGTTAGTAGCCTTTAATGTCACATTGTGATATACAATTGCTTAAGCTTGCATCTAAGTCTTGAATGGATGATGGTTAATGAGGTTTCATGGAAAATGATCCATGCTGCAAGATATCCCTAATGGAGTTATGTTTATGGTTGGAGAATGGTAAATGTTAATGAAGAAGGGTGTGTGTTGTATGGAGGAGGTTATGTTGTATGCTAATCCTTTAAGGATTGATGTTGCATGAATGATGTTGTGTTGCATGGGGAATGGTTATGTTCCACAATGAAAGGTTATGGAAATTGGTTCATGTTGTATAATAGCCTATTAATTTAAGCGCAATTTTAATATGCTATCATTATGTTTCCTCTCATGTTACATTCATGTTACCATGTTGCTTGTCGTGTCACATGTTGTATAAAATGAAACAACCGTAAGTAATGATTTGATTACATCTTCCCTTTAGATAATGGCTTTCATTTTGGTAAGATACATTCTTTTGTTAAAATTCATATATCTACTCGGGAAGTTTCTTTTTTTAACATGGCCTACATTTGTCATAATCATTTTTTAAACGTATTTTTCACATAAGATTCTTAATGACTTTCTTAAAGATTGTTCTCTAAAGAGACCTTATTAATTTCATTAACGATTGTAGTTTGAGGATGTACTCCATGTAGTTTTAAGTTTCTCTACAAAAGATGTGTTTTCTAGAAAGATCTTAAAATAGCTTCATTAAAAAGCAGTATTTTAAAAACAAATCTTCACGAATCCTCTAAGAATTGTCTCCTCACTTTAGACCCTTGATCAACTTTGCCCAAAAATTGTATTTTTAAGTAGATCCTAAGTGTTCTTCACCAAGTCCACATCTTGATATAACTTCTAAGTACCCTCATTAAAGTGAATTTTTGTTAGATTCTAAGTAAAATCCACGATGTTATATTTTAAGCTAAGCATTCAAGTGTACTTCTCATTAAAATCACCTTAAGGGATCCATATGTCTCTTCATTAAGGGTAGTATCATTTATGCATGTTTTAAGTAGATGCTATACTGTAGCATCCTAAACATGGGTCCATAGGTAGCTTTTCCTAGAGTCGCATTTTCATATGACATTCTCAAGGTTATGTGTTTATAAGAAACCTCTAAATGGTTTCCCTATAGGTTTTAAATATAGGAGTAATTTATGAACCGTTGCTAAATGTTGCCAAGTTTCTATCTTTTTGTAATCATGCATTAGGTGCTATTTCACATGGATAGTTTGCTTGTTTTAACATGGACATGCTATAGTTGCCTCCTAGTAAAGAAACATGCATAAAGTTAGCTCTTACAACTTGGTTATGGAATTATGCCTAAGTGGTGATAATTTTTCATGGTATGTAGGAAATGTAGAGAACCCCCTCATGTTTAGTAACATTATAAACCGTTGATGTTCTAATTATTTACTTGCATTTGGGGTTCACCTGGTGGCATTTTCATATGCATGGACATTTCAGCCATAGGCCTATTATACAAATTGGTTGTGTTGCAAATGATGTGTTAATTTCTTCATTCACATGTGGTTATGGGTTCTTTTAAGATGTGGTAATGAAAGGATGGCGTGATGAAGTTGGAAATGGTTGGTTTCACACGTGGTATTGGAAAGTGCAATGTTGACATGAACATGTGAGCGTGAGATAGTGTTTCAGTCATCCCATTGGAGGGTGACACGGGTTGGGAGAATTCCGAAGTATCGGGTAGGCCTATGGGATGTACTAGTGTAACGACTGCTTTTCATGTATCTGGATTTATTATAATATAATATATGTTTTGGTGGATTTTCTCCTCATGTGTGGTTTTCGTCTCCGTAGCTTTCATTTTCGACCGATTCGTCGTATTTTCTCGTTTCTTTCTTAGGATTGTCGATTTCGAAGTATGTCATTCGTGACGGACTTCATAACGGTCGTATCTTACTATTAGATCAAGCCTAGGAGTCTTAGGAATCGATCCCGGGGCCCCGCGCTCCGTATCGGAACTTTTGGTGCTCATTAGCCGGTATAAGAAGGGGCACCGACCGACTAGATGACGATCCAGTCGGTCGGCAATCCTTCTTGGACCGACTAGTTGGCTTTCTAAATTTCTCAGGAGTTATTGTTTATCGTTAGTCGGTCTAAGAACGTTGGTTGACCGACCAGGTTGCAAACTAGTCTGTCGGCAATGCTTCCTTAACCGACTAACTCATCATCTAAATTTCAGTATCAATACTGTTCACTCTTAGTCGGTCTAAGAACGTTCATCGACCGACTAGATGCTAAACTAGTCGGTCAGTATTTGTTCATGGACCGACTAATTCTAAAATCCTATTTTCGTTCAGAAGTTACTGTTTACACTTAGTCGGTCTGCGTTGGTCGACCGACCGACTAGTTGCCAAACTAGTCGGTCAGTGGTTGCTTTTTGACCGACTAACATGTGTTAAAACCCTAATTTCTGGGCAGCCGCCAGCCCATCCTATTTAAACCCATCCCAAACGTTTTCTTCTTCCTCCACTCGACCCAAAACCCTAAAATCTCCCCCATTGAGCCCCCATCTTCCTCCAAGCCCTATTCTTTCATTTCAAGCTCTAAATCCATCATCCAAACCATCCATCAACTCTATCTACCTCTCATCTTCCCCAAAATCCCCATCAAATCCCCAAATCCCCCAAAACCCTAACTCTCCAAAACTTCTCCAATCTTTTCCAGATCTGGTGCTAGGGTTCTCCGGAGTGTTTCTTCCGCTTTCTCTCGGTAAGAAATCGATTCCTCTATGTTTGCATAGCCTAATGGTATTTTTATGAAACCCTAATAAAATTTCATGTTGGTTGATGTTTGTTTCCCCATGACAGCGATTTTCCACGTAGATTAGCATCCGTGTGACGAAGTGGTCGTCATCCCTGGTGCTAGGCAAGTGAAACTTGCCACTTAGGGTTTAGGCCATGTTTTAGGCCATTTGCTTGTTGTAGGCGTAAAAGAGGCTAGGCGACGAAATGATACTCGCCTAGGCGCAAATTTGGGGAACTAGCTTGACAACGAAGCTAGTTCCGACTTATAGCATGTTGCATAATTACCATGTCATGTTTACTTTCCATTAACGGTACGCGAATTAATTGTCATGTCATTGCATTCTTTAAGTGCTTTTGTGATTGCGCAGCTTTGCTACGAATGCTTGCGTTCCTGGCTCGTGTTCCAGAAGCGGGCCATGTGTTGGTTGATAGCCAATGCCCGAATTGCTTGTTTCCGGCTAGGTGCACCCCTACGCCAAATGTTTAAGAATGCGAGCTCATGTGCGGGGCAACCCCGGCTCACTTGCTGAGCTCATGTGCGGGGACCCTGGCTCCATTACGTGTGGGTATTGGGGGTAAGAGTTAAGCGGCCAATCAACTGGGAGTCTGCCCGATCAGCAACTGCAGTGGTAAGGCGTAAACTCTGGGTTTTGGGGTAGTTGTTAAGCGGCCAATCAGCGAATGTGAAACCATTCAGCTGTAAGGCGTAAACATCTACAAACAACGTGAATAGTGAATTAATTGAAATTGATAGTAGCTTGGCTACTCTTGTCTTGTCCCGATGATTGTTCTCTTGTACAAATTGTCTTGACATGTCTTGATTGTGCACTCATGTTATAACTGCCATGTCATGCATACTATAACTGCTAGGTTGCTAGTTGCCTTACTTTCAGTTTCCTTGCCCAAGTCTTTCGACTTGCTGACATGTGCCCCTTTTCTCTTTTGGGTGACACATGTTAGAGCCCGAGCCTAAGTTACTTGCTGAGGACGTGGTGCTCGCTGACGCTGAGTCAGGGCCCGCGTTGATCGAGGACTACGTTGATACTGGGGACCAGTCCTAGTGTCTTCGTTGTGTTTTACTTTTGTTTAGACAGTTTGTAACGGCCTGTATTTTCCAAAAATATTCAAATTAAGTATTTAAAGAAAATTCAATTTTTAATTGTATTTTATAATGGTTTGTTAGGAGTCTTAAACTGATTTCAAAAATCTCCTATAAAAATATTTTGGAGTACCAGACTAGTTATGGAGTATTTTAGTAAGATCGGATTTCAACAAATACCTCTAAAAGATCTGATAAAAATTCATTTTCGGATATTGCAGTTTTGGGTCAATGAATTTATTTTCTATTCAAACGTCTTCAAAATGTTTTCAAACTTCTGCAGTAGCATCCTATGATCATTTGGGGATTCCCACATTAATTTCGTAATTTTCTGATATCATTTCAATAGAGAACCCGCAAACCCGCTTTCTAAACGTTTTGGCCAAAATCTAGTATTTCCGTAGCCCAAATCCTGTAACGGTCTTCGTATTCGCCATCCTCGTGACGATACGATCCCGTGGATATGTTTTCATAATTTTTCGGACACGTTTACTAGTAGGGGCATTTTCGTAATTTCGTTTTTTGTATTTTCACTAATGACCTTTGCTAATGAAGTTTATCTATAGCTAATTACCTAATTAAATTAACCCCTAACCCAACCCGTAACCCCCTCATTCACATCTACCCTCCCATCTACCCCCCTCATCTACCCCTCCATCTACCCCCTCTAATTACCATTTTGCCATTCACTAACCCTATAAATAAACCCATCCCATTGTATTAACCCACACACAGATACTCTCTCTCTCTCCGTTTCATTTTGAACCCAGGCGTTCTCCCCCCCGCTCTCCCTCACTCTCTTCTCCCCCTCTCTCGCTCTCCTCCCCCGTACTCTCTCTCCCGGAGCTCCACCACCCTCCCTCCGGCCTCGACCCGCGCTCTGCCGCTGACCGCCGCCTCCGCCGTCATCCGCCAACCGCAGCGGCGCCGGAGCACTCCCCCAGCACCGACGAACACCCCACAACATCGCCAGCCTCCGCCCGCCGTCTTCTCCGCCGTGTCCCGCCGCCGTCGCCATCGCCGTCGCTCCCCGACGTCGCCCCAGTCGCCGCCCTTGCTCGCCGCCGAGCCCCCGCCGCTGTTGCCTCCCTCTCTCTCCCCGTCATGCAGCGCTCGAACGACGGCTGCGTAAGTTAATATACTCAATGGCAAACTTGTAAATACGCGATTATTTCGTAATTTCGTATTTTATAATAATTAATAAATGGGTTTTAAGGTTATAAATCCATAACTAATTATACAGGGGCCAGAAAAATGTGTGACTAGTCCCAGAAAATCAGAAACGTCGAAACGAATCCATTGGCGCTAGTTTCGTCGCGATCAGGCAAGTATTTTTCTCACAGTGAATTTTTAAAGGTAAAACTTAAATAGGTTAAAATTCTTTTAAAATTCGTAGCTTGCAATTTTTACGTACACTGCTATACGATAAAAATATATGTTACAGTACTTGTAAATACGATCGTTTTGACATCTTGTTTGCAGAATTCTGATGTACGGTTTATCCGGAATAAATCCTTGATCGTGGGTATTATTAATAATTTCTTGTTTTATAAATCCTTTTAAAATTCATAACCTGTGATTTTTACGTACACCAATGTACGATAAAAATATATGTCGTAGTACTAGTGAATACGATCATTTTGACACCTTGTTTGAAGAATTCTGATGTACGGTTTGCTCTAAACAATTCCTTGAACATATGTTTTAAAAATCATTTCTTGATTTAAAATTGCTTTTTGGCTATTTAAAATTGTTTAAAAATTGTTTAAAAATCTTGAGAAATAACTACCAGTCTTAGAAAGTATTTTAAGCTAATTTAAACTCTTTTGCTTGGTTAAAATCATATCTTACTCGTTCTTTTATTTATTTAAGTGATCCTGATGTTTTCATTTAATCGAGTCGTGAAGTTGTGAACTTTCACGAGACTGTTGTACAGACTATTGGAATACCGAGATTGAATTGACTGAATGGAAGATGGAATTTCAATAATAAACAGATAGTACACGTCTTTTGACCGACACTTGACTTGACCTGGGTTTGGGGTAGTCTATAATCACAAGTGTTACAGAATGACTGGATGCGCCATATACTAAATTACCTCCAACACATTACGGGGGTTAGAACCTTGACCGTTGCCATATCGGAACGGTGGGTAAGCCTCGGAGTTGCTTCCGTCGCAGGCTGCATGTTGGTTATCTCTAGTACTCTTGGACATGGACTTATCACTAGGATAGACTGGTTATTGACTATTGTTCTAACATCTTCTCTGCAGGTCGCTACAGTGTGTTTATTAAACGCTAAATTGTCACAGGTTGCTGATAGTATTACAATTTGTTATTGAAATTGCTACAGGTTGCAAATGGTATTGCAAATGGCTATCAATGATTTAATTGCTGCAGGTTGCAAATGTTTAACTGCTTTAACTGTTTTAACTACTTTAAACTGCTTTATCTCTTTTATTGCTTATTTGTGAATTAAGCTTATTGCTTGTCTTTAAAGTTCACCATTGTTTAAATTTAAAATGTCCAACGTTTTGGTTTTGAGATTATCTTGCCGAGTAAACCTCGCTGACGGACATTTCATTTTGTTGTTTTACGAAATGTCCGTCAGGTATCGATAGTGAGTTCTTTGAAGACACTACTGCAGGAGTCGTGCCAGTGCTCGAAAACTACATGGAGTATCTACCCACAGAAGACTAGACTTTTACCTTCGCGTCAGCACTTATATATATATTTGATTAATGTAATTCGTGTACTTTGTTTGTATTGGCCATGCTAGGCCAAGCTGTATCTTAATTATTGTACACTGGATATGTAATAATGTTGTTTGAGCTGCTTCTTAAACTTGCAAGCAAGGATCTGCAATTTTTATACAGACGCTTAGTGTGTTTAAGCCAAGGAGGAAGAAAGAAAAAAGGAAAAAAAAAGTACTCCTCCTTGTTTTAAGCACATCGCGGACCCGCTCGCGTCCTCGCTCCCGGTAGAATGGGAAGCGGGGCGTGACACAGTTGTTGTGTTATCGGTGCGTAGCACCTATACTTTGTTATGTCGTTGCTTTTGTTGGCCTTGTTCTGGGCCTTTAGACTCTTTTCTGTTAGCCTGGTGGCTTTTCTGTGATGTTGAATATTTTGTGGACAAACTTTGGGATTGGTATTTCATATCCGCCTCTTTATTATTATTGTTGTTGTTTCTTTTGCGATTACAGGGACCTGCTTATACTAAATTGACGCTTATCGGGTTTGGGGCTTCACAGCTCCTCTCTCGTGCGGACCTTCTCACGTCTCGCCTCCATTTTAGGGAAGCGGGGCGTGACAGGTTTTAGTGGTGGCCCATGCAGGTCTTTCTGTAACTGCGATTTTTGGAACAGCGATAATAATATTAGAATGTCCAATAAACTAAGTTCGACGTCCGAGTCATAAGCTATGAGTCTAATCTGATTCGTTTTCTGTGTCACTAGATGGCAGGAAGACGTTTCACCCGTGGTGGAGGTAGTGGTGCGATCCCTCATGATGAGGAGTCTGAGCGGGAACCCACCAACGGGGAGATGATGCGGATGATGCTCCAGATGATGCAAGTGCAGCAGGGCGTGCTTCTGTAAGTCCAGAATGCTCCACTTGCTCAAGCTGCCCGGGCTCTTCCGGATGCCCCTCGCTCTGAGCCAGGAGCGAAGCAATTTCGGGAGCTGGGTCCCGCATATTTTGATGGGTCTGAGGGTCCTCTGGCTGCCGATGAGTGGATTCGGAACATCGAGGACAATCTGAAGATGGCCAAGATCACCCCGGCTGGATGGGTTGATTTGGCGAAGAGGCAACTCAAGGATAATGCTCGGAATTGGTGGGATGCGGAAGAGAAGATGTTGGTGGAGCCGATAGCTTGGGCTACCTTCAAGGCCAGATTTGAGGGTGAGTTCTTTCCGAAAGCTGCCAGGGAAGAGATGCTGCAGCGTTTTATCGATTTGAAGCTGGGGAGCTCGTCGGTGGACCTATATCACCAAGAGTTCATGAGGCTGAGTCGGTTTGCACCAAAGATGGTGCAGGACGCTGAGGAGAGAGCTCAGAGGTTCCTGCAGGGGCTTGCTTCGGAGCTCCAGAGTTTTGTGACCTCTTCTGACCGGGAGTCCTATCAGAAGGTTCTAGTAGCAGCCAAGAGGCAGGAGCTGCTCGTGAACTAGAGGAGGGGGTCTGTTGTTGGTGCTGGGAAGAGGCCTGTGGAACAGGCGAGAGCTGTGGTTAGACCTGGATTCAGGCCTAATCAGTCTGCTCAGTTTAAGAGGCCAGGAGGGCCTATTCTGAAGTCTTGCCATTTCTGCGGCAAGCCTGGCCATGTCAAGGATCAGTGTCGGAAGTTTTTGGGCCAGTGTCTGGTTTGTGGTGATGCTTCCCATGTCGCGAAGGATTGTCGGCATGCGAATCAGCTGCGGAGGGCACCTGTTGCAGCACAGCCGTTGCAGCAGCGAGCGTCTGTTCCTGCTGGACGTGGAGCAGCTCTTGTTCCACAGGGACAGGCCTTTCGGCAGGCTGTTCCGCCGAGAGGGCAGGCCTTTCTGATGACTGAGGAGGAGAGCATGGCCGTGGATGAGGTTATTGCAGGTAACGCTCATTCTAGCTATTTATCTTCCTTAGTTAGTTTGATTTTTGATTATATTGGTTGCTTGCTCATGATTGTTTGCTAGACTAGGATTTGATTGTTAATTGCTTGTTAGGTGTGGTTTTGGTTTGCACATTTCCTGCACGAGTCCTCTTTGACTCTGGTGCATCGATGTGTATTATTTCTCGGAGCTTCGTGGAGAGGCATTCCTTGTCGACGTCCCCTCTTTCCAAGAGTTGGAATATCGTTACAGGGAATGGCGTGGTCTCGGTGCATCGTGGTTGCAATTCTTGCTCGTTGGTGGTTTGTGGACATGAGCTTTTCGCTGATTTCATTGTCCACGACATCATCAACTATGATGCAGTTCTTGGGATGGACTGGCTTGCGAGCTTCTATGCTACGATCGACTGCCGGAGAAAGAAGGTGGTGTTCGAGATTCCCGGACATCCAGTATTTGAATTCAGTCGTGGTAGCAGATCGCTTAGTCCTGTCAGATTTCGGGCCAGGCCGGTGGAGGCTGTGGCTATGCAGATGGAGCTGGAGTGGCCAGCTGTGGTGCGTGATTTTGGCGACGTCTTCCCCGAGGAGATGTTTGGTTTGCCACCTGATCGGGCTTTGGAATTTTCTATCGATCTTGTTCCAGGTGCGCAGCCGATTTCGAAGGCGCCGTATCGTATGGCACCTGCAGAGTTGGAAGAGTTGCGGAAGCAGTTGGATGAGCTTTTGCAGAAGGGTTATATTAATCCTAGCGTGTCTCCGTGTGGAGCACCGGTGTTGCTGGTGAAGAAGAAGGATGGTTTGCGTCGCATGTGCGTGGACTATCGGGAGTTGAATGCGGTGACCATTAAGAATAAATACCTGTTGCCTCGCATCGATGATATTTTTGATCAGCTTGGAGGTTCGAGGGTGTTTTCTAAGTTGGATTTGAGGAGTGGTTACCATCAGTTGAAGGTGAAGAAGGGAGATGTTCCGAAGACAGTGTTCAGGACGAAGTATGGACACTATGAGTTTGTGGTTATGCCTTTCGGCGTAACTAACGCGCCCGCAGTTTTCATGAATCTGATGAACCTGATTTTCTACGACTTTTTGGATAAGTTTGTTGTTATCTTTATTGACGACATTTTGATCTATTCGAAGTCGGAAGAAGAGCATGCCTCGCACTTAAGGACGGTGTTGGAGATTTTGAGGAAGCATCGGTTGTATGCTAAGTTTTTGAAGTGCGAGTTTTGGCTGGATAGAGTTGCTTTTCTCGGGCATGTGGTGACTGGAGATGGTATTTCAGTGGATCCTGAGAAGATTCGGGCCATCAGGGAGTGGCATGTTCCGTCGTCTGCGTCTGAGATTCGGAGTTTCCTTGGACTTGCTGGTTACTATCGGCGATTCATTAAGGACTTTTCCCGTATTGCTGAGCCGATGACCAGGTTGACGCGGAAGGATGTTGCTTTTGTTTGGTCGGGTGATTGCGAGAGTGCTTTTGGTGTTCTGAAGGAGAGGTTGACGACTGCCCCTATTCTTGTTGTGCCTGATCGCAGCGGTGGATTTGAGATCTTTTGCGATGCTTCTGGCAAGGGTCTCGGTTGTGTGTTGCATCAGCATGGGCACGTTGTGGCGTATGCGTCTCGTCAGCTTAAGGTTCATGAGAAGAATTACCCGACGCATGATTTGGAGTTGGCTGCCGTTGTGTTTGCTCTTAAAATTTGGAGGCACTTCTTGCTGAGTGAGAAAGTGAAGATTTTCACCGATCACAAAAGCTTGAAGTACATTTTCACTCAGAAGGAGCTCAACATGCGACATCGTCGATGGCTGGAGCTTATGGCGGATTATGAGATTGATTTGCAGTTTCACCCTGGCAAGGTGAATGTGGTTCCGGATGCTTTGAGTAGGCTTCCAGCGGTGATGATTTTGACCTCGCAGTGGAGATTGCAGCAGGATTTTTGTGAGTCTGGCGTGGAGATTGTTCTTCCTGGAGAGGCTTCTTCGTTGATGTACATGCAGGTACAGTCGATGATGGTGGAGGCACACAGTTCGCCGTATTCTGTGCATCCTGGTGGCACCAAGATGTACCAGGATCTCCGTCTGAATTATTGGTGGCATGGTATGAAGAGGAGCGTGGCTCGGAGTGTAGCCAAGTGCTTGGTTTGCCATCAAGTGAAGGCGGAGCATCAGTGTACGGCCGGGTTGCTACAACCGCTTCCGATTCTGGAGTGGAAATGGCAACACATCACTATGGATTTCGTGACTGGACTACCTCGGAGTCCGAAGCAGAATGACGCGATTTGGGTGATCGTAGATCGATTGACCAAATCTGCGCACTTTATTCCGTTCCGAGTAGGACAGTCCACTGAGGCACTAGCGAGGAGATATATGGAGGTAAATTCTTTACTCTCCGTTTTTATTTCCTTTTCCTAGAGTGGATAGTGATGTAACGTGAATCGTGCAGGAAGTCGTGCGGCTTCATGGAGTCCCCGTGAGTATCGTGTCGGACAGAGACACGAGGTTCACATCTCAGTTCTGGTAGAGTTTGCAGAAGAGCTTGGGTACGCGTCTGAGTTTCAGCACGGCGTACCATCCGCAGACGGATGGCCAGTCCGAGAGGACGATTCAGATTTTGGAAGACATGCTGAGGGCGTGCATGTTGGATTTCAAGGGTTCGTGGGAGGACCATCTGCATTTGGTGGAGTTCTCTTACAACAACAGCTTCCAGGCGAGTATTGGCATGGCGCCTTTCGCCGCTCTTTATGGGAGGAAATGTCGATCGCCATTGAGTTGGGATGACGTTGGTGATCGGGAGTTGTTGGGACCTGAGATGATCGTGGAGGCCGTGGATATCGTCAGGAATATTTGGGAGAGGTTGATGGTTGCTCAGGACCGTTTTAAGCATTGGGTGGATGCTAAACGTCGTCCTTTGGAGTTTCAGCCGGGCGACCATGTGTTCTTTAAGATTTCCCCGAATCGTGGTGTGATTCGTTTTGGGAAGCGTGGGAAGTTGAGCCCGCGATACATTGGACTGTTTGACATTTTGGAGAGGGTTGGCGAGGTAGCTTATCGCTTGGCCTTGCCGCCATCTTTGGAAGGAGTTCACAATGTTTTCCATGTGTCGCAGCTTCGTCGATACATTAGCGATCCATCTCATGCTGTGGATTTTTCGGAGATTACCGTTCGCCCAGATTTGACGTATGACCAGCATCCAGTGCAGATTCTGGACAGGCGTCAGAAGTCGCTTCGGAACAAGGTTGTCAATCTTGTGAGGGTGATGTGGCGACACGGCTCACCTGGAGAGTCTACTTGGGAGAATGAGGATGAGATGCGAGAGCGTTTCCCACTTTTGTTTCCGGACTCGTGAGTATTTGGAAATTCCGAGGACGAAATTTTTCTTAAGTTGGGGAGGATGTAACGACTGCTTTTCATGTATCTGGATTTATTATAATATAATATATGTTTTGGTGGATTTTCTCCTCATGTGTGGTTTTCGTCTCCGTAGCTTTCATTTTCGACCGATTCGTCGTATTTTCTCGTTTCTTTCTTAGGATTGTCGATTTCGAAGTATGTCATTCGTGACGGACTTCATAACGGTCGTATCTTACTATTAGATCAAGCCTAGGAGTCTTAGGAATCGATCCCGGGGCCCCGCGCTCCGTATCATGCCATGTTTTTTTGCAGCATTTCCACTTGTAGCACTGTGCATCCACTAGTGGCATTAGTGTATGTTGTGTTTAGGTTGGAGTATGGAATTCCTGCTGGGTCGCGCGTTGACGTGCTCCGTTGACTTTTTCAGGTTTGGTTCTTGGGGATGGCAGGTGGAGCTGGAGGTTGAGTTTGGAGTTCTATTGTTGGGAGTTGGAGCTTAGGTTGGGTGATGAGGGGTGAGGAGAGAGCTATGTGTACTTTGGGTTTTCTTTTGGGGTGAGAGATGCTTGTACTATATAAATTAATGCTTTGGGATGTTTGAGATGTATATGAAATTGTTCGGTGTTTGGTTTTCAGTATTTCTATGTGGCTTTGTGTCGTTCTGTGTTTATTGGTTGGCTGTTTTGTTGAACACGACATGCATTACTACCAGCATCGTGTAATGGACCTGCAGATACATTTTAGTTCTCGTCGTGTACCCTGCCTCCATGCATATCCAGGGGACCGGGTCATGACACCATCCCTATTCTTCTCCAGCAAGACCCCAAGCTCCTCGAGCTTCCTCCACCTCACACCGCAAGACCAACCTCACCGCCGCAAGGCCAACCATCGCACCACACACTGTCGTAAGCTTCGAACACCTGAATCCCATGCAAGCTCCTCCCCTCTAACCTCGTGTCCCAAGTAAAAGAAAACAAAAGAGAGAAATAATGAGAAACAAAAGAACGAACGATTGAATAAAGTAGAGGAGAAACAGATGAGACAATGAAAAAGAAAAGAAGAAAATAAATTAAATTAAATATATATATGTTAAAAATAAATTAAGCATAGTGGAAAATCCTACCCGTCATCAGGAACGCACGAATACATGGAACATGGAAATCAGGCAAGTATTTTGCCCATAAATGAATTTTCTTATTTATCGTATATACTTATAATTTAGCAAAATAATTTATTCTTGTTGTAATTTGCAAAAACTAGAAAAATGTAATATATGACATAATTTTACTAGTTAAGAGAAAAAATTTGACATATTATGCACAAAATTCTGACCTATATATTTCTTAAAATAAATTGTTAAACATTGTCGATAAATAATTTTCTAATTTCAAAAATTAATTTTTAGCTGTTTTAAATTTCGAAAATTGTTTATTAAAAATTATTTAAAGTACTTATTAGACTCAAAAAATTATTTACTGCTTAAGATAAATTCATATGCTTCGTCGTTAATGTTTCTAGTCGATTCTAGTGTGTTTCGATTGAAATAAATAATTATTGTTAGACGTATTAAATTGCATGAAATGCCATATAACAACACATAAGTGATTAAAGGATAGGTTGAACCATATAGACATACATGGAATTTACTGATAATAATGATTAACTTGACAACACACGGGATTGTGGTAGTCTACTATCTCAATGCATGTGAGTGACTGGGTCTACCTGAATGAAATGCCATGCACTTACATTAAGTGGATGTAAGTGCTGACCATTACCCCCAAAAGCATAAACGGAAAGTTAGCACCACCGAAGAGGTCCCGGGGTGGGGTACGCTTTAGTTACATACTGTGTCCTCAGACATAGACTTGACACTAGATTAAGATGCTTTACTACAATAAATGACACACATGGATTTCATGACAAGCTACTAATTAATGACTACAGTTAAACATGGTTAATGCTATAGAACTGATTATTACTCATGTTATAGTTTTACATATCCTTATCGTACCCTTCATTTATGTTTTTAAATGTTTCTTGCACGTATTTTCATATTGCCATCTTTTATATCCATGGACTTCGTGACTGGACTACCTCGGTGCACAAGGCAAAATGACGCGATTTGGGTTATCATGGACCGATTAACCAAGTCTGTGCATGTCATACCCTTCCGAGTAGGACAATCTACGGCGATACTTGCGAAGAAGTATATGGAGGTAATTATCTATCCCATACATTTATAACTTCCTTCTAATATATGTCATGATTTGAACGATAATCGTGCAGGAGATTGTGCGATTACATGGAGTTCCTGTAAGTACCGTCTCCGACCGAGACACGAGATTCATGTTCCAATTCTGGAAGAGTCTGCAGAAGAATCTGGGTATCCGTCTGAGTTTTAGCACTGTGTATCACCTACAGACTGATGGCAAGTCGGAGCGTACTATCCAGATATTGGAGGACATGTAGCGAGCTTGCATGTTAGATCTTAAGGGTTCGTGGGAGGATCACTTGCATTTAGTGGATGTCGCCTACAACAACAACAACCAAGCTAGCATTGGCATGGTGCCATTTGCTACACTTATGGAAGGAAATGTCGATCTCCACTGAGTTTGGATGACGTCGGTGATAGAGAGCAGTTGGGACCAGAGATGATAGTAGAGGCTATGGATGTAGTGTGTAATATCAGGGATAATCTTCGTATCGCACAGGATCGGTACAAGCATTGGGCTGATGATAAACGCCATCCTTTGGATTTGAAGGTAGGAGATCATGTGTTCTTGAAGATATTTCCGAACAGAGGAGTAATTCATTTTGGAAGGCGATGCAAGCTCAGTCCGAGATTCATTGGACCTTTCGACGTTCTAGAGCGAGTTGGAGAGGTAGCCTATCGTCTAGCACTACCGCCTTCATTGGAGAGAGTACATGTTGTTTTGCATGTATCACAGCTGTGTCGATACATCAGCAACCCTTCTCATGATGTTGATTACTCAGAGATTACGATTCGACCGGACCTGACATATGAGCAATAGCCGGTGCAGATCCTAGACCGACATCAGAAGATGCTCAGGAACAATGTCGTCGAGCTCGTGAGAGTGATGTGGCTTCATGACTCGCCAGGAGAATCTACATGGGAGCTGGAAGATGAAATACGAGAGCGTTATACATATTTGTTCCCTACTCCTTAGTTGATAGAAATTTCGAGGATGGAATTTTTCTTAAGGTGAGTAGAATGCAACGGCCTGTATTTGAGGCGTGTTTGATTGCGTGTGTGCCTGTATTTTTTTCTTCGGTCGTCCGATTTTTTTCTGTCCGTATGTTCTTTTTCTACGCGTCGACGCGAGCGCGTCTCTGTTTTTGAAATTTTACCATAGTTTAGCTAATTAACTTTAACTCTAACCAATTACCTTTGCAAATTACTTTTACAATTACTTAATAACTTTTAACCTAACCCTAAATTAACTTACCTCTAACCACCACCCTAACCAGCAGCCCACGTTTAAACGTTTATATAATCTTTCTATTTTTAGTCAAAATTTCACCCAAACCTAATTAATAGTTGACTAAATATTAATTACAACTTTAATATTATATTAAACCCTCCATCCTCATTCGAACACACGGCTCCCCTGGCCTTCACCCGCAACACCTCACCCTCTCCACCTCTCTCTAATCTTCCCCTTCTCTTCCCCTCTCAATCAAACCCAAAATCTAACACAAATCAAAATTCAACCCACCTCCATTCTCCCTACAGATCTTCCCAATTTTCTTCCAACAACAATAACAATCAACAACAACAACATTCAGCCGAAAATCAACAACCCAAATCAACCCTAAATCAAAATAAAATCAGAACTTGAGAAGTCAAGAATCTGAAATCAAATTAAGAGAAGGGGATCAAATCAAATCTGAAACTCAAAGCAATCATCAAATTCAACCCCTCTCCCGTAGCCCCATGCCCCCTCCCTCCTCCTAGCAGCTAGCTACTCCACCCCGCTGCCCCTACCGCCCGCAGAATCGTAGCCCCGCACACGTCGTCGCCGGAGCCGCCCGCGCGCGTCGTCGCCGGAGCCGCCCGCGCACGTCGCCTTGCTGTCCACTGCCCTGCCAGCCACCCGCGCGTGCGCTAGTGCTCCCCCTGCCGCCGGTTCCACAACCCACTGTCGTGCCACCGCTGATGCTCCACCTGCCTATCCCGTGAGCTTCTCCCTCCCCTGCAAAGAAAAAAAGAAAGAAAGAAGAAAGAACAAGCAGTGGAAGAAGAGACATGTGAGTGAGAGAAGGGGGTTATTAAATTATTGGGTTATGGGTTATGGGCTATTGGGTTATTGAAGTTAGGGCTTATTGGGTTATGGGTTATTGGGTTATTAAAGTTAGTATAAGTTATTAAGTTATTTTTAAGTTAATAATTTGTATAAGTTATTTTAAGTTATTAGGGTTATTTGAGTTATTTTAAGTTATTAAGTTATTTTAAGTTATTAAAATTATTAAGTTATAAGTTAGTTAAGTTATTTAAATTACATTTTAAGTTATATGTTTTAAAGAGCTAGCTCTATTTTATACCGTTTCATTTAATGCGACACCAAACTTCACATGTTACCGAGTTTGCAATGCCCATCCGTTCGCACCCCACATGGTCGAGAACCCAAAAGACTATGCATTTCAGTTTCGCCAAGGCCTGAATCCCAAAATTCAAGCATCAATGACCTCGGTGAAACTAACGACCCTCCAGGACGTTTTGGATGCTGCACGAAGCCATGAAGCTGTGGCAAGACTTCCAGTGTGACCTCAAGCTAGAGGAAGCAAGCGTCCCATGGAGCCACCTAAGATTGTGCCAAGAGGAAATCTCTGACCTCCCAGACTACATAGTTCAAGAGGCCAGCTGCTCCTGTCGACCGAGCTCAGCTGATCTGTTTCTTCTGTGGCAAGACCGAGCTCAGCTGACATGGTTTATTATAATTCATCATTTGGACTGTTTGGACATGTTTTATTATAAACCATGTCGTTTCTATATGTTGAATGAAATTCATAGAGATTTTTAGAAATTCATCAATTCATAGAAATATATTTTTTGTATATTTCTGCATGTATCTGTTTTGCTTCAATTTTGTGTATTCATGTTTATGTGCAATCAATTCTACTGGATATTTGTGGGCCTTTGTACTTGGTTCACAAACACGATTATTTCTTAATATTTTTTATCGTCTCTGTTCTGCTTCAAAATTTATACATGAGTCTTTAATAGAATTTATAGATTAACTTTGCAATGCTGAATTTATACATGAGTTCCAAAATTATACATGTACTATGCTCCTCATTTAATATATTTGTTTAACGTGCTTTCTTTCGTACATAGATTACTACTGTTATTTACCATTTGGACTGTTTTATTATTTTAATGTTTATCTTAGCTGAATCAGTTGTACGTTGTCGTTATTTGAACAACCGAAAGACTTTAGCACACTTGCTTTACACCAACATGCGACCGGTTTGTCATTTGCTAATATCAATCATTGTATTACATACTTGATTAACCATTATTACTCAACCTTACACTGTACACTCAATTTAGGCATATGTTGGTAGTTACTTATCAAAAAGCATATTAGCTCAACGCAAAAGGAGACACCGTGAACATGAACATTGAAACATATCTCAAGGTGATGAGGGCTTAGCCTCACGCACTGATATGATTTCTGAACACAATGCTGAACCATTTGCCAGGTTATTATCCACTTGCATGTACATAAAATCTATTCTGCCCTATTGTATTTTAATTGTATTTATTTTTGGTTTTACTTTGGGTAGCTCCTTAGCTCAACACAGAATGATAGAACGAGAGAAAGAACAAAGAATCATTTCTCTATTTATCACTCCTAGCATACACGATATCCCTCCCATGCATAGAAAAAGAGAAAGAAAGAAGAAAGAACAAGCAGAGGAAGAAGAGACATGTGAGTGAGAGAAGGGGGTTATTAAATTATTGTGTTATGGGTTATTGGGTTATTGAAGTTAGGGCTTGTTGGGTTATGGTTTATTGGGTTATTAAAGTTAGTATAAGTTATTAAGTTATTTTAAGTTAATAATTTGTATAAGTTATTTTAAGTTATTAGGCTTATTTGAGTTATTTTAAGTTATGAGTTATTTTAAGTTATTAAGTTATTTTAAGATATTAAAATTATTAAGTTATAAGTTATTAAAGTTATAAAGATATTTAAGTTATTTAAATTACATTTTAACTTATAAGTTTTAAAGAGCTAACTCTATTTTATACCGTTTTCATTTAATGCAACACCAAACTTCACATGTTACCTGTTGTGTATTGTAAGATAAAAATCCGTGTGTGTTTGCGTGCGGACACTTTAATAAGTTAATTGAATATGCTTTGTGAATTGCAACATTTTTGGACGTACATGAATTGCTTGATCTACTTGAAAATCATAGACATTGCAGGCCGGGTTGGCAAATTATAGATATTACATGCCAAGATTTGGCTATCTTGTGGGCCGGGTTGGCTAGTCTGGCTCGGGTTCCAGTATTATAAATCATGTGGGCCGGTTTGGCTGATTCTGACTCGTGGTCCAGAAAAGTACACTTGGGTGGGGTTGGGTTCACATGCACTAGTCGGTAGTAAAAGGGTCACCTTTGAGGGCACGAGAAGGTAGATTCACTTGCTAGCCGCCTAAAGACGTGAACAGTAGTGCACTAAATTGAATACACTCTTGAACAACTTGAAAACTGCTATCTTGAAATGCGTAACGTATAGAATTGCAACTGCTTTCACTTATAGAATTGTAACTGTTTTTACTTATAAAATTGTTACTGCTTTCACTTAAATAGAACTGCCATGTTAATATAAAATCTGTTCTTACTGTTTAGATTTGTAACTGCTTATTTATTCATAATTGCTTTAACTGCCATGCAAACTATTTCGAAAACCTTGCCAAGGGTCATATTCATATTATTGCTTGCCAAGGTCCCTTGATGATGTACATTTCCATGTTGTTTGAAATATATGTCAGGTCACGAGACAAGTTACATTGAGGACGAGCTGATTGTGGGGACTGGCCCACTGGACCAGGAGTACGCTGATCCTGGAGTTCTCCCCACCGATGACTAGCTAGTTGCTGAGCTTTCCCAGCTGCTGCTTAAGATTACTTTTACTGCATTACTGTAGGGTGTGTACCCATCTTTGTAGAACTCTGTTGTTGTAGGCCATGCTTGGGCCCTTGTTACTTTTGTGTACTCTTTCTGAATATTGGCTTTAAATTCATAGTTATTTCTGTTGTTTCTGAAATGCATGCACGTTCCTGTGTATGGTTGTTATTCACAGTTGCTTATTGGGTTTGAGCTTAACCGCTTCAGCCCATGCGGACCCGCTCGTGTCCTCGCTCCCATGTTTCATGTGAAGCGGGGCGTGACAACAAACCTTTATCGTTTGATAGTTACACCATTTTGATCATATACCCAAAATAATGGAGCTTTGTGTTTATGTGTGGCTATATAGAAAATCAAAAACCTCGATCTCAAAATAATTCAAATAAAGAGTGTGAGATCAAAAAATAACTTGAATAAAATCTCTTGAAGATTAATTTGAGAGTAGAAATTTAGAATCAATCTAATACATGCTAAAAGATCTATAAAAAGAACTAAAAGAATTAAGCACATAAATTTTAAAAAATGGACAAAAAGAAAACTTTTAGAGAATGAGAGCATTTTAAAATATTGCTTGAAAATATGAAATTTTCTCAAGAATTTATGTTTAAAAGTTTTGAAGTCTCTGGTATTTATAAAGGGGAAAAACAATTCAATCCCTCCTCAAACGGCAAGAACCGACTATAATCCATATGTCACGCCCCGCTTCCCTAAAATGGAGGCGAGACGTGAAAAGGTCCGCACGAGAGTGGAGCTGTGAAGCCCCAAACCCGATAATCGTCAATAAAACATAAGCAGGTCCCTGTAACCACAAACGGAACAACAATAATAACACAAGGAGAGACAGAAATAAAATCTCCAATCTCAGAATTTGTCCAACATTAAAATTAAGTTCAACATCCAGAAAAGCCACCAGGCTAAAAGAAAGAGTCTAAAGGCCCAGAACAAGGCCAACAAGGACAAACATAACAAAGTATTGGTGCCACGCACCGACAACAAAACGGTCTAAACAACAACACAAACAGTCTCTACGACTGATCGCCCGTGTCCACGAAGTCCTCGTCAAACACAGGCTCGGGCTCGGCGTCCACAAACACCTCGTCCTCAACAATGAACTCAGGCTCAGGATCTAACATGTGTCACCCAAAAGAGTAAAGGGGCACATGTCAGCAAGTCTAAAAGACTTGGGCAAGGAAACTGAAAGTAAGGTAAACTAACAACCTAGCAGTTATAGTATGATGCATGACATGGCATGTATAGTATGGAAGTGACAAGTAAAGGGAAGTACAAGTAGCAAGTAGCAAGTATGTCATGGATAACAAGTTTTACAAGTAAAACACGGACAAGTACAAGTCAAGTGGTTCACGTCAAGTGATCACGTCAAGTAAACACGTCAAGTAAACAAGTTGTGCACAGAGATTTCGTCTGCTGGCTAGAGTGGCTGATCGGGCCAACTCGTAAACTCAGGTGACCGCTTATCCCTACCCCTCCACGTGTATCGAGCCAGGGCATTACCCCGAACACGGAATGCTCGCTTCTGGGTCACGAGCCAGGAAGTGTATTTAACACGTATGGCGTAGGGTAATGCCTGCAACGCAGGTGCCTAGCCGGAAACAAGTAGATCGGGCATTGGCTATCAACCAACTCACGTGGCCCGCTTCTGGAACACGAGCCAGGAAACACAAGTATTGTAGCGTGTGCTACGAATGCGACATTCAACATGGATAGCATGGATGACAATTAATTCGCGTACCGTTAATTTAAATTAAACATGACATGGTAGTTATGCAACATGATAAATGACGGATCTAGCTTCGTTGTCAAGCTAGTTCCTAAAATTGCGCCTAGTCGAGTATCATTTCGTCGCCTAGTCTCTTTTATGCCTACAACAAGCAAATGGCCTAAGACATGGCCCAAAACCCTAAGTGGCAAGTTTCACTTGTCTAGCACCGAGGATGACGATCACGTAGGTTCGTCTCACGGACGCTAATCTACGGGGAAGAGGTCGATGCCATGGCAAAACAACATTAGAACAACATCCAACCTAGTTTTATTAGGGTTTTACAAAAAACACAAATGGGTTATGAGAATATTATAGAATCGAGTTATTACCGAATCGTTAGCGGAAGAACGATGCCGAGCAAGCACGGCGACGGAAGAAACGATCCGGGGAACCTACGGTTCAGATCTGGAAATGGGGAGAAAATCTGGAGAAATGGGGTTTTGGGGATTTTTGGGGGTTTTCCGGCGACCTAGAGGTGGTGGCCGGCCAAAATGGAGAGGGAGAGGAGATCTTGATGAAGGAGGAGGGCTAGGGTTAGATGGATGATGATTTGGGGAAGAAAGAGGCTCAGGAGAAATGAAAGAAGAAAAGAAAAACGTTTGGGGGGTTTAAATAGGAAGAGCTGACGGCTGCCCAGAAATTAGGGTTTCGACACTGATTAGTCGGTCAAAGAGCAACCTCTGACCGACTAGTTTGGAAACTAGTCGGTCGGTTGACCAACGCAGACCGACTAAGTGTAAACAGTAACTCCTGACGAAAAATAGGATTTAGATTTAGTCGGTCAAAGAACAACTACTGACCGACTAGTTTCTCATCTAGTCGGTCGACGAACGTTCTCAGACCGAATAAGAATGAATAGTACTTGGTATCAAAATGATCATAGAGCTAGTCGGTTAAAGAACGATTGCTGACCGACTAGTTTGCAACCTAGTCGGTCGACAAATGTTCTTAGACCGACTAACTATAAACAGTAACTCCTGAATAATTATCAAAGCCCACTAGTCGGTCCATGAAGGTTTGCCGACCGACTAAATCATCATCTAGTCGGTCGGTTCCCCTTTTTGTACCGGCTAACGTGCACTGAAAGTTCCGAAATGGAGCGCGAAGCTCCGGGATCGATTCCTAAGGCTCCTAGGCTTGATCTAACAATAAGATATGACCGATATGAAGCCCGTCACGAATGACTTACTCCGAAATCGATGATCAACGAAAAAAGCTAGGAAAACACAACGAAACGAACGAAAACGAAAACTACGGAGACTGAGAAAGGAAATCACAACCAAAGAGAAGGCAGCCAAATATATATATAATCTATACAAGAAAACCAGTCGTTACATCCTCCCCAACTTAAGAAAAATTCCGCCCTCGGAATTTCCCAACACTCACGTGTCTGGGAACAAAAGTGGGTAACGCTCTCGCATCTCATCCTCGTTCTCCCAAGTAGACTCTCCTGGCGAGCCGTGTCGCCACATCACCCTCACAAGATTGACAACCTTGTTCCGAACTGACTTCTGACGCCTGTCCAGAATCTACACTGGCTGCTGGTCATACGTCATATCAGGGCGAACGGTAATCTCCGAGAAATCCACAGCATGAGATGGGTCGCTAATGTATCGACGAAGCTGCGACACATGGAAAACATTGTGAACTCCTTCCAAAGATGGCGGTAAGGCTAAGCGGTAGGCTACCTCGCCAATTTTCTCCAGAATGTCAAACGGTCCAATGTATCGCGGGCTCAACTTCCCTCGCTTCCCAAAGTGAATCACTCCATGATTCGGGGAAATCTTCAAGAACACATGGTCGCCCGGCTGAAACTCCAAAGGACGGCGTTTAGCATCCGCCTAATGCTTAAAACGGTCCTGAGCAATCCTCAACCTCTCCCGAATGTTCCTGACAACATCCACGGCCTCCACAATCATCTCAGGTCCCAACAGCTCCCGGTCACCAACGTCATCCCAACTCAATGGCGATCGACATTTCCTCCCATACAGCGCGGCAAAAGGCGACATGCTAATACTCGCCTGGAAGCTGTTGTTGTAAGAGAACTCCACCAGATGTAGATGGTCCTCCCACGAACCCTTGAAATCCAACATGCACGCCCTCAGCATGTCCTCCAAGATCTGAATCGTCCTCTCGGACTGGCCATCCGTCTGCGGATGGTACACCGTGCTGAAACTCAGACGTGTACCCAAACTCTTCTGCAAACTCTGCCAGAACTGAGATGTGAACCTCATGTCTCTGTCCGACACGATACTCACAGGGACTCCGTGAAGTCGTACGACCTCCTCCATATATCTCCTCGCTAGCGCCTCAGTGGACTGTCCCACTCGGAACGGAATAAAGTGCGCGGATTTGGTCAATCGATCTATGATCACCCAAATCGCGTCATTCTGCTTCGGACTCCGAGGTAGTCCAGTCACGAAATCCATAGTGATGTGTTGCCACTTCCACTCCGGAATCAGAAGCGGTTGTAGCAACCCGGCCGTACGCTGATGCTCCGCCTTCACTTGCTGACAAACCAAACACTTGGCTACACTCCGAGCCACACTCCTCTTCATGCCATGCCACCAATAGTTCAGACGAAGATCCGTGTACATCTTGGTCCCACCAGGATGCACAGAATACGGCGAACTATGTGACTCCACCATCAACTCCTCTCTGATATCCCCAGATGGCACACACAACCTAGCTCCAAACCTCAGCGAGCCATCCTCCTGAATCAAAAAGTCAGTCCGCAGACCGGCTTCCACCTGCTCCCGAATCTTCACCAGCTTCGGATCCTCAGCCTGGCCAGCCTTGATCCGATCCACGATCGTCGACTGAATCTACATACTCATCAACGAAGAAGCCTCCCCAGGAAGAACAATCTCCACACCAGACTCGCAAAAAATCCTGCTGCAATCTCCACTCCGAGGTCAAAATCATCACCGCTGGAAGCATACTCAGCGCATCAGGAACCACATTCACCTTGCCAGGGTGATACTGTAAATCAATCTCATAATCCGCCATGAGCTCCAACCATCGACGCTGTCGCCTGTTGAGCTCCTTCTGAGTGAAAATATACTTCAAGCTTTTGTGATCGGTGAAGATCTTCACTTTCTCACTCAGCAGGAAGTGCCTCCAAATCTTGAGCGCAAACACAACAGCAGCCAACTTCAAGTCGTGTGTCGGGTAATTCTTCTCATGAGTCTTGAGCTGACGCGAAGCATACGCCACAACATGCCCGTGCTGATGCAACACACAGCCGAGACCTTTGCCAGAAGCATCGCAAAAGATCTCAAATCCACCGCTGCGATCAGGCACAACAAGAATCAGGGCAGTCGTCAATCTCTCCCTCAGAACACCGAAAGCATTCTCACAATCACCCGACCAAACAAAAGGTACATCCTTCTGCGTCAATCTGGTCATCGACTCGGCGATACGGGAAAGTCCTTAATGAAACGCCGATAATAACCAGTAAGACGAAGGAAACTCCGGATCTCAGACGCTGACTGCAGAACAGGCCACTCTCTGATGGCCCTGATCTTCTCGGGATCCACTGAAATACCATCTCCAGTCACCACATGCCTGAGAAAAGCAACTCTGTCCAGCCAAAACTCGCACTTCGAAAACTTAGCATACAGCCGATGCTTCCTCAAAATCTCCAATACCGTCCTCAAGTGCGAGGCATGCTCTTCCTCCGACTTTGAATAGATCAGAATGTCGTCAATAAAGATAACGACAAACTTATCCAAAAAGTCATAGAAGATCAGATTCATCAGATTCATGAAAACTGCGGGTGCATTGGTTACACCGAAAGGCATAACCACAAACTCGTAGTGTCCATACTTCGTCCTAAACGCTGTCTTCGGAACATCTTCCTTCTTCACCTTCAGCTGATGATAACCACTCCTCAAATCCAATTTAGAAAACACACTCGATCCTCCAAGCTGATCAAAAATATCATCGATGCGAGGCAACAGGTATTTATTCTTGATGGTTACAGCATTTAGCTCCCGATAGTCCACGCACATGCGACGCGAACCATCCTTCTTCTTCACCAGTAGCACCGGTGCTCCCCACGGAGACACACTAGGATTGATATAACCCTTCTGCAAAAGCTCATTCAGCTGCTTCCGCAATTCCTCCAACTCAGTGGGTGCCATACGATAAGGCGCCTTCGAAATCGGCTGCGCTCCCGGAACAAGATCAATAGAAAATTCTAAAGCTCGATCAGGTGGCAATCCAGACATCTCCTCGGGGAAGGCGTCATCAAAGTCCCGCACAACCGCTGGCCTCTCCAGCTCCATCTGCATAGCCACAAACTCCACCGGCCTGGCCCGAAATCTGACAGGACCAAGCGAACTGCTTCCACGACTGAACTCAAATACTGGATGTCCGGGAATCTCGAACACCACCTTCTTCCTCCGACAGTCGATCGTAGCATAGAAGCTCGCAAGCCAATCCATCCCAAGGACCGCATCATAGTTGATGATGTCGTGGACAATGAAATCAGCATAAAGCTCATGTCAACAAACCACCAACGAGCAAGAATTGCAACCAAGATGCACCGAAACCATGCCATTCCCTGTAACGATATTCCAACTCTTGGAAAGAGGGGACATCGACAAGGAATGCTACTCCACGAAGCTCCGAGAAATAATGCACATCGATGCACCTGAGTCAAAGAGAACTCGTGCAGGAAACGTGCACACCAAAACCACACCTAACAAGCAACTTAACAATCAAACCCTAGTCTAGCAAACAATCATGTTCAAGCAAACAACATAATCTAACAATCAAAACTAGCTTGGAAAGTAACAACTAGATTGAGGATTACCAGCGATAACCTCATCCACAGCCTCGCTCTCCACAGCGGTCATCAAAAAAGCCTGCCTCCTCGGCGGAAAAGCCTGCTGAAAGGCCTGCCTCTGAGGGACAAGGGCTGCTCCACGACCGGTAGGAACAGCCGCTCTCTGCTGCAACGGCTGTGCTGCAACAGGTGCCCTCCAAGGCTGCTTCGACCTCGGACAATCCTTCATGGTATGGGTAGGATCTCCACAGACAACACACTGGCCCATGAATCTCCTACACTGATCCTTGATATGCCCGATCCTGCCGCAGAAATGGCAAGTCTTCTGAATAGGCCCTCCTGGCCTCTTGAACTGAGCTGGCTGATTAGGCTTTAAACCAGGCCTAACCACCGCTGGCCTGCTCCATAGGCCTCTTCCCAGCTCCAGAAACATGTCCCCTCCTCTGGCTCAGGTTCAGCTCCTGCCTCCTCGCAGCGACCAGAACCTTCCGATAAGAGTCCAGATCAGAGGAAGACACAAAACTCTGAAGCTCCAAAACAAGCCCCTGCAGGAACCTCTGAGCCCTCTCATCAGCATCCTGCACCATCTTCGGTGCGAACCGACTCAGCTTAGTGAACTCTTGGTGGTACAGGTCCACCGACGAGCTCCCTTGCTTCAGCTCAATAAAACGCTGCAGCATCTCCTTCCTAGCAGCCTTCGGAAAGAACTCCTCATCAAACCTGGACTTAAAAGGAGCCTAAGCTATCGGCTCCACTAGCATCTTCTCTTCCGCATCCCACCAGTTCCGAGCATTATCCTTGAGTTGCCTCTTCGCCAAATCAACCCATCCAGCCGGGCTGATCTTGGCCATCTTCAAGTTATCCTCAATGTTCCGAATCCACTCATCGGCAGCCAGAGAACCCTCAGACCCATCAAAATAAGCAGGACCCAGCTCCCGAAATTGCTTCGCTCCCGGCTCGGAGCGAGGGGCATCCTAGATTGCCCGAGCAGCTCGAGCAAGTGGAGCATTCTGGACTTGCAGGAGCACGCCCTGCTGCACTTGCATCATCTGAAGCATCATCCGCATCATCTCTCCATTGGTGGGTTCCTGCTCAGGCTCCTCGTCATGAGGGGGTGCACCACTACCTCTACCACGGGTGAATCGCCTTCCTGCCATCTAATGACATAGAAAACGAAACAATTAGACTCATAGCTTATGACTCGGATGTTGAACTTAGTTTATTGGACATTCTAATATTATTATCGTTATTCCGACAATCGCAGTTACAAAATGGACCTGCATGGGCCACCAACAAAACCTGTCACGCCCCGCTTCCCTAAAATGGAGGCGAGACGTGAAAAGGTCCGCACGAGAGTGGAGCTGTGAAGCCCCAAACCCGATAAGCGTCAATAAAACATAAGCAGGTCCCTGTAACCACAAACGGAACAACAATAATAACACAAGGAGAGACAGAAATAAAATCTCCAATCTCAGAATTTGTCCAACATTAAAATTAAGTTCAACATCCAGAAAAGCCACCAGGCTAAAAGAAAGAGTCTAAAGGCCCAGAACAAGGCCAACAAGGACAAACATAACAAAGTATTGGTGCCACGCACCGACAACAAAACGGTCTAAACAACAACACAAACAGTCTCTACGACTGATCGCCCGTGTCCACGAAGTCCTCGTCAAACACAGGCTCGGGCTCAGCGTCTGCAAACACCTCGTCCTCAACAATGAACTCAGGCTCAGGATCTAACATGTGTCACCCAAAAGAGTAAAGGGGCACATGTCAGCAAGTCTAAAAGACTTGGGCAAGGAAACTGAAAGTAAGGTAAACTAACAACCTAGCAGTTATAGTATGATGCATGGCATGGCATGTATAGTATGGAAGTGACAAGTAAAGGGAAGTACAAGTAGCAAGTAGCAAGTATGTCATGGATAACAAGTTTTACAAGTAAAACACGGACAAGTACAAGTCAAGTGGTTCACGTCAAGTGATCACGTCAAGTAAACACGTCAAGTAAACAAGTTGTGCACATAGATTTCGTCTGCTGGCTAGAGTGGCTGATCGGTCCAACTCGTAAGCTCAGGTGACCGCTTATCCCTACCCCTCCACGTGTATCGAGCCAGGGCATTACCCCAAACACGGAATGCTCGCTTCTGGGTCACGAGCCAGGAAGTGTATTTAACACGTATGGCGTAGGGTAATGCCTGCAACGCAGGTGCCTAGCCGGAAACAAGTAGATCGGGCATTGGCTATCAACCAACTCACGTGGCCCGCTTCTGGAACACGAGCCAGGAAACACAAGTATTGTAGCGTGTGCTACGAATGCGACATTCAACATGGATAGCATGGATGACAATTAATCCGCGTACCGTTAATTAAAATTAAACATGACATGGTAGTTATGCAACATGATAAATGACGGATCTAGCTTCGTTGTCAAGCTAGTTCCTGAAATTGCGCCTAGGCGAGTATCATTTCGTCGCCTAGTCTCTTTTACGCCTACAACAAGCAAATGGCCTAAGACATGGCCCAAAACCATAAGTGACAAGTTTCACTTGCCTAGCACCGAGGATGACGATCACGTAGGTTTGTCTCACGGACGCTAATCTACGGGGAAGAGGTCGATGCCATGGCAAAACAACATTAGAACAACACCCAACCTAGTTTTATTAGGGTTTTACAAAAACACAAATGGGTTATGAGAATATTATAGAATCGAGTTATTACCGAATCGTTAGCGGAAGAACAATGCCGAGCAAGCACGGCGACGGAAGAAACGATCCGGGGAACCTACGGTTCAGATCTGGAAATGGGGAGAAAATATGGAGAAATGGGGTTTTGGGGATTTTTGGGGGTTTTCCGACGACCTAGAGGTGGTGGCCGGCCAAAATGGAGAGGGAGAGGAGATCTTGATGAAGGAGGAGGGCTAGGGTTAGATGGATGATGATTTGGGGAAGAAAGAGGCTCAGGAGAAATGAAAGAAGAAAAGAAAAAACGTTTGGGGGGTTTAAATAGGAAGAGCTGGCGGCTGCCCAGAAATTAGGGTTTCGACACTGATTAGTCGGTCAAAGAGCAACCTCTGACCGACTAGTTTGGAAACTAGTCGGTCGGTTGACCAACGCAGACCGACTAAGTGTAAACAGTAACTCCTGACGAAAAATAGGATTTAGATTTAGTCGGTCAAAGAACAACTACTGACCGACTAGTTTCTCATCTAGTCGGTCGACGAACGTTCTCAGACCGACTAAGAATGAATAGTACTTGGTATCAAAATGATCATAGAGCTAGTCGGTTAAAGAACGATTGCTGACCGACTAGTTTGCAACCTAGTCGGTCGACAAATGTTCTTAGACTGACTAACGATAAACATTAACTCCTGAATAATTATTAAAGCCCACTAGTCGGTCCATGAAGGTTTGCCGACCGACTAAATCGTCATCTAGTCAGTCGGTTCCCCTTCTTGTACCGGCTAACGTGCACTGAAAGTTCCGAAATGGAGCGCGAAGCTCCGGGATTGATTCCTAAGGCTCCTAGGCTTGATCTAACAATAAGATATGACCGATATGAAGCCTGGCATGAATGACTTACTCCGAAATCGACGATCAACGGAAGAAGCTAGGAAAACACGACGAAACGAACGAAAACGAAAAATACGGAGACGGAGAAAGGAAATCACAACCAAAGAGAAGGCAACCAAATATATATATATAATCTATACAAGAAAACCAGTCGTTACACCATAAATCGTGTTCTGCATTAACACTGGCCATTTGACTCAGATAGTCAGTTATCTTCAGGAAATAGTCGGCTATATTTTTTGCAAATAGTCTGATATCATAAAGATATAGTCGGCTACTACAGTTTAGAAAGTTTTTGTTCAAAAATATGCATACAGATTGTCCGCTATCAGGGTGTGGATAATCGGCTATTCTATGACACATGAGTTTTTCTCTATAAAAATACTTTGAAATCTTTTAAAAATCATTATATAATAATTTAAAACATATTAACACATTTTAAAAACATTTCTAGCATTTATGTTTAGGTGTAGCTCCAAGATAATGGCTTTTACAAGCTAAGACTCTTACTTACACAATTTGACACCCTTTGAGTCTTGAATCTTTATTTGCTTGTCTTGAGCCATAGAGTCTTTATTTTGGTCCTTCATTTGTTTCTTCATTTGTTCCATGTCTTGACTTTAAAATGGCTCCACGATCATGACTTCCATGTCTTCATTTTTGAGCTATGCCACATCTTAGTTCTTCATGGCTTCACTTCATTGTTCATCGCATTGTTTTCATCATACACATTTGAATTAAATCATTAGTACCATATCATTTATGATCAACATCAAAACTCAACTAGGGTGGGTCTCAATATCTCAGCAGGCAATAGCTACTTGGCATGTGGAGGACAATTGGAAGCAAGTCAGAATGGATTTGCTTGGTGAGTTAAATCACATTATGATTTGTATATTGGAGTTATGGGTGAAGAAGATGCACATAGTAATAAAGTGGCAATTGCATACACTGATGAAAAACCCCGAGCAAATTTTGGATGACCATGCCAAAAGTGGGACAGCTCATAACAAGTTTTTATAACTGTGTGCTACATCTGATTTCCAATGTACACCTGACATTTTTGCCTTTACGAACAGCTCCAGCACCATTGCAAACACATCGACATATATCGATTGGCTTTGTGAATAATAATCACTTTGTAAAGGTTCGCTTTGTCCCCGACTATCCTGTCCCACCGGTGGCAAGAAGTTGGAGTAGATATCATGATGCTGTAGAAAATGGATGAGATGAAGCTTATGTAGATATGTGTAAGAAATTCAAGGAGACAGTCCAAGACACTGTGGTCACAGTGGATACTGCAGATGTTGATTAAGTTATATGTTCAATGTATTTAAAATGAAACAGTAAGATAATATAGTTCAATATACTCCATATGTATAATTGTAATGACCCCAAAATCTATATACACACATGAATATGTTTTCTTGAATGTATAAATGTGCGTATAAATTTTTGGAGACTTTGTTTATTTTTCTTTAATTTTTTTGATATTAAAAATTATTTTAATGAATTTTATATCATCTTTTGGAATTATTAAATGAAGTTAATGAGAAGATATACTTGTATTTGAGTGAGGATATATGGTATTACTAGTAGTATTTTTCTTTTTAGAAAAATCTATTTCTAAATCCTTAAAAAGTTAACACCTCATGCCTAAGGTGTCAACACCCCTTAAGCTCCCACTTACTCCCCTAAACATGTGGCACTTAGGGAGGATTTTGGGGTGATGACTATGCTTAGTGGGAAGATTAAAAGAAAACAATGGAGCAGAAATTCATAAGAAAAAGAAGAAAAATTGGAAAATCTTTACAGACTCTCCTCACGCACGCACAAACCATACTACTGCCAAAATTTCCTTCAACTCTAAGCCAAACTTCAACCCTAGTTCCTTGATTCCGTATAGAAGAAAGAGGAAGGAGATCAAGCATTCAGAGGGTTTACAAGGAGAAGAAGGGCCCCAGAACTGTTGAAGGACGGATTGAGGTAGGGTTCTAACTAAGTTAGTAGGATTCAGATTGCGTATGTTTTAATTTTTCGTCGACGTCGAATTAGACAGCTTATGAAACCATGCATGTGTTAATTCATCACATGACCGGGTGGAGGTCGCGTCGTCACCACACGGTCGAGTGACGGTCATATGTTGGTCGTTTAATTTCTAGAGGAGGCACACGGTCGCAGAACGGTCGTGTCTATGAATTTTGGCCCACACGGCCGTGGCGAGTCACGACACGGTCATGTCGTGTCGTTTGACCCAAACCACACCACCTTAGATGTTGGAATCGACCCTCAATATGACACGGTCATGTTGTCTTGAGACACGGTCGTATCGCCCCCTTCCCTCGTAAGTGTCAACTTAGACGCAAACGACCCAATGACCAACTGCCTGCCACATGGTCGTGTCAGTTGGCGAAACGACCGTGTGGTCGTGTTGTTTATTTTCGCATCATTAGCACCACATGATGTGTGGCTTGAACCACACGATCGTGTGCCGTTCATACTACCCCTAAGCCATCCCAGACAACATGGCCGTGTGGACTCTACCACACGACCGTGTGGACTCTACCACACGACCGTGTGGGTCATTCTACTTGACTCTGCATAAGCCAATCCACCTGACTGTGTGGAGAGACGACACGACCGTGTGGAGAGACCACACGGTTGTGTGGCCCCATTTTCCATAGTTCTGATAGAACTATATTTTTCTTATCTCATGGATATTCTTTTGGTATAATTGCTATGTGTTGAATCATTAGGCCGGCACTCGAGACGAATCGACTGACGAGTGGCTAAGGTCCACAGAGCCCACAAGAGAAACCCGATATCGACTCAGTCAAAGCCCACCTGCCAGTCGCCCGTTGCACTCCCATCACTCAAACGTGGGATTGAATGCGGTCTCATAAATAGCGG